>VZRV01011104.1:0-15665 GCA_013398115.1 Falcunculus frontatus | reverse complement strand
GATTGCCCTGACCCAGGGGCAGGCCATGCACTTGGCCTCATACCAACAGAATCACACTGGGATTTTGGTGGTGGTCTCTGGGCCTATGGCAATGACTCCAGCTCACTGAAACTTCGAGCTCCTCTTGCTGCTTCCCCTGCCTCACACCTTCTTGAGACCCCCATGCTCCCCTTGGTACCACCTCATCATCCTTGTCTCCGGTTTGTATGGCCAGGTCTGGATAGCAGGGGCTGCAGGGGGGCCCTCCATGAGGAGACACCAGAAGCTGCCCCCATGTCAGGCAGAGCCGGCTCCAGAGGGCTCCAGGATGGACCCACCACTGGCCAGGGCTGAGCCAACCAGCAATACTGGGAGGGCCTCTGTGATAAGGTATTAAAAAGGGGTAAACACTGCTGTGCAACAGCAGCTGGGAGGGAGGAGGGAGAAGATGTGAGAGCAACAGCCCTACAGGCACCAAGGCCAGGGAAGGAGGAGGTGCTGGAGCAGAGATTCCCCTGCAGCCTGTAGTGCAGCCCATGGGGAGGAGGATTTTGCCCCGTAGCCCATGGAGGTCAGCGGAGAAACAGGTCCCCACTGCAGCCCCATGTAAGGACCCCACAGCACAGCAGGTGGGGACGCCCTGAAGGGAGCTGCAGCCTGGGAAGAGCCCACACTGGAGCAAGCTCCTGGCAGGGGCTATGCTCTGTGGGGAGGCGTCCATGCAGGAGCTGGCAGGACACTGGAGCAGTCTGTTCCTGAAGGACAGTACCCCATGGAAAGGGACCTTGCTGGAGCAGTTAGACAACTGCAGCCCATGGGAAGGACCCACTTCAGAAAAGTTGATGCAGGACTGTCTCCCATGGAGAGGGGGAACAGTGTGAGGAGAAAGGAGCAGCAGAGACAAAGTGTGATGAGCTGACAGCAATCCACATTCCCCATCTCGCACACTGCTCAGAGGGAGGAGGTAGAAGAGTCTGGAATGAAGCTGACCCTGGGAAGAAGGGAGGGTAGAGGGAGGTGTGTTCAGGTTTGTTCTTTTTTCTCATTTTCCTATTCTGTTTAATTAGTTATAAAATAAATTAATTTCCCCAAGTTGAGTCTCTTTTGACTGTGACAGTAATTGGTGAGTGATCTCCCTGACCCATGGGATTTTTATCACATTTTCTCCCCCTTTTCAAAGAGGGAGAGTGATGGAGCAGCTTGGTGGGCACCTAGCTAGCCAAGACTGACCCGTCACAGTTCTCCAAACCCCTTCATCACCACCTCCACCTTCCACACTCGTCCTGTTACCCATGACCTCTCCATGTCCCTGACTTCACTGTCAGTGAAGGGTCTACCAGCACTGCAGCATTTATTATCATACTTTATTTCCCCCACACTCAAGACATGCCAATGGCACAGGCTACCCTGTGATGTCCAGTGGTCTGGGCCCTCATCTGCCTCCAAAACTCCCCTACCGGGGCTGGACAAATTGCCTGTGGCAGGTCTGTGGCAAGTTCACGGTGAGTCCACAACAGGTCTGTGGTGGGTCTCTGATGGGCCCCTAGTGGTCCCTTGGCCCAGCTGCCTGTGCCCCTCTGTAGGTACCTCCTCACTTTCTGCCCACATGGTCCTTCAGTGTCACCAGAACTTTTTGTGCCTTCTTCAGGACCTCGTCCTCATCCACGCTGGGGAAGGCCTCGCTGGGGGTCATGGGGAAGGGGTGGTAATTTGGGTACTGTGTGGCCTTGCCATCCACGCCACAGCCACACAGCCACTGCACATCCAGTACCAGGCCCCTCAGCTCCGGCTCCTCCGTCTCCAGCCATTGGGCCAAACCCATCAGCCCCCCTGGGCTCTCAAAGGCTTCACCACGGCAAAGTATGGCTGCCATCAACGCCTTCTCCAGGGCCTGGTGCACTTTGAAGAGGACCCAATTGGGGCAGCAGTGCTGCATGTCATTGTGGGCTGCCTGCAGGTCACTCGTGGCCTGACACAGCCACCGCAGGGCCTCAGGGACAGACGGAGTCAGGGCCATGAGCTCCTCGCTGCTCAGCCAGGAGGTGCGATCGCCCTGTCTGTGGTGCTGGGCAGCGCTCGCAGGTTTGTACTGGACACAGAGCTCCCGCCACACCTTTGGCCGCCTGACACCATGCAGAGGCCTCGAAGTTGCCAGGCTGGGATCCTTCCATGGCCCCCCTTCTGCCGCAGCCTCCTCCTGCAGCCTCTTCTCTGGCTCTGGTGCAGCACCCACCAGTGCCATGTTGTTCTCCTCCAGAACCAAGGCCACTTCCTGTGGCTCCCGGCAGACCAGCATTTCACGCAGTACAGACAAAGCAGGTGCCTCCAGCTGCCCACCCAGGATATTATTGATCTCCCGTGCCAGCGTCTCCACGACCCTCAGCTGGTGCCGGTTCAGCTCCATCTCTGCGTGTCGGATGTAGAGGAGCCGCTGGGCACCACCAGATGCGCACATGTGGATGACCTGTGACTGTGAGCTGCCCTCCACCTTTGCCCCACCGTGGACCAACACAGTGCAGATGTCCTTGCAGCACTGTACTTTGAGCTGCTCCACTGCAAAGCCACCATTCCCCTCCATTCTGGTCACAGCCTTGTGGCTCTGCCACTGAAGCAGGGACTCCAGCCCCAGCCTAAACCACGGGGATACCAGCAGGGTCTGCAGACGCCTCTGCACCGGGCACTGAGAGCCATAGCGACATGGCCATGGACCACCCTCCTCCAGCTGCTGCTCTGTCACCTCTGAGAGCGCCCGTGGCCGCAGGTGCGGCGGCAGCCTTTGCAGCAGCCACCTGGTATTACACCCAGGCACCGTAAGTGCAGCCATGAACACAAAAGTCTTCTCCAGGGCCTGAGCGATCCCTGATGGCATGCAGTCATTGAAGCACAGCCTGTGGGATGGCTCCAGGCAGTCAGCAGTGCTCAGCAAGTACAGCTCAGCCACAGTGGAGCAATTGGGGGGCTCTGGTTCCTCCTGCAGCAGCTGGAAGAAACGCCGTGTGGCCACCAGGACCGTTTTCTTCTGGGTACTGGTAAGGGTCCCACTGCCATGCCTCTCCTGGTAGATTTGGGCCAGGACATGGCTGTAGTGAGTCAGTGTGGGGACCAGGACCACGCCAAGGTGTTGCAGGAGATCTCCAAAGGCAGCCACGTGGGGGTCAGGTGTGAGGAGGTAGGGGTAAAAGTCAGCCTCATCTGGGAGCGATGTCACCACCTGCCGTGGCCTGGCCATGTCCCCTGACCTGGCCAGCACCACAGGCAGCTCAGCAAGGTGCTCTGCATCCACTTCCTTCAGATGGGTCTGCAGGAAGCTGTACATGTTGTGGAGCACTCTGGCCCGTGTGCTCACCTGCTGTGGTGTTCGGCAGGCTGCCCTGCACACATGCTCCAGGTTGGCCACCACCAGGGCAGTGGGTATCTCTACAAGGACTCCCATGGCTTTCAGGAGCTTCTTCTCAAGTTTAAGGGATTCTGGCAGGATAGTGGCTGATGTCCACAGGAGCTCAGCCACATTTTTGCAGTAGGAAACGCTGCCTTTCAGAGCCATAGCCTTAGTATAGGCTGCAAAAGGAGGGTGGAGGTTCATCAAGTTTTGGGGGATGTTCGGTGGAGGCAGGAAGTGGATTGAGGCAATTTTCCTCAGGAAACCCTGTGACTCAGGATTTTTCAACAGGATTTCAAGCTGATTGAGCATCTCCTGCTGTCGCAGCAGCAGCTTTGCAGTGTGGCAGGTAGCCTGAGTGGCTTCACGCTCTATCTCCTGGGCCAGTGCCACAAAATCCTCTTCAGAGAGGCTGGTGCGGACACCCGCCTTAATGAGGAAACACACAGCTTTACAGTCCAAATGTAGCTCCTTAAAGAAAGATTTAGGCACAAAGCGGTTTTGGAGCCGCAGGGTGCGGAAGGAAGGCATGTCATCATAGAAATAGGAGGCCAGGCACCAGATTCCCTGGGCATCTTGTATAAAGGCCACCTTCTGAAAAGCTGCTGCAATGGCCTCTATGCTCTGAGTGTCAAACATGGGTTGCAGGACAAAGAACAAGCGTACAGCTTCCATGAGGTTTTGCTTTGTGAGCTGGGACAGCCGGGGTAGCACCACAGTCATGAAGAGCTTTCGGTCATCTGTGGACTCCCACTTCAAACTCTCGGCCAGCCATTCATGGATCGGGTTTGGTGTGAGCAGCAGCATGTCTTTGTCCAGGTCGTACAGGGCTTGGGCACCCAGGGGCACTTGCAGGTACTGTCTGTGGAGCAACAGCACCCTGCGGTAGGGAGCCACATCTACATAGCCCCCCCCAAACTTCCAGAAGAGAGGCAGGTGCTGGAGCTGCTCCAGTGCACATGTATCCAGCTTTTCCTGCTGGAAAAAGCTCAGCAGAGCTGTCACGTCCTGCTCCCTTAAATCCTCCCAGCAGAGATCAGCTCTGGTGTCTGCCAGATGGGCCACTACAGCCCTGGGTTCTGTGACCTGCAGTGCCCTTGGCTTCAGGCAACGGTGGGCAAAACCAAGGGGCAGCAGGGACTGCTGGAGCACAGGGATGCCCAGTTTGCTCAGCACCTTTTCCACTTCTGAGTGACACTCAAAAAGAACCCTGGAGAGGGAGGATAGTGGCAGTAGGTGCTTCGAGTCTGTCTTACTCCCCTGAATAGGCAGCACTGCCATGTCCTGGAGATGATCCATGAATGACTGCATGTTCTCATCTGAGGTCCTGGTGAAGAAGGTCCACAGCCCCTTGAGCCACTTTTCCCCCTCTGGGGTCCACTCCAACTGACCCAATGCCTCCTGGATGAGTGGTGTGGCCTCTGGGAGGCCAAGCTCCTTCACAAAGCAAGGTGGGATCCATGCAGAAATACACTTCTGGGCAAAACGGTGGCTGTGCTGGGGGAAGAGGTGGGCAAAGGAGTTCTTGAAGACGGGGTGGTGGATGCTGAAAGCATTCAGAAAACCATCTTCTGTGGCCAGTAAGGGCAGGCCTTCCAGTTCTGCCTTGTCTCCATCCTTGGGAGTACCTTGGGAGTGCCTGCTCCATCCTGCTAAGTACCGCAGCAGGACGGAGCAGCTCTCTGGCGTCCTCAGGGGTGTCTCAGACAGCTTGCAGGGCACAGGGAGAGCCAGGGCCTTGAGGAAGCACTGGAGAGAGGCTGGCCCCAAGACAACAGCATTCACCTGGGCTTCAATGAACTCCTCACGGATCTGCTGCAGGGGGGTGAATGCTGGAACTAGTTTCATGTTCAGTTGCTGCAGCACCTTCTGGACTTCTGCATCAGGCTTCTTCTCGAGGAAGTACGGCTCTGTTAGGACGTCCCCTCCACCTGGAGATGCCCAGGTTATCGTCACCGTGCTGCCAGGTGACTTCTCATGGTACACAGGCACCAGGGGCAGGCGTGCATGACTGAGGTGCCTGTAGACCTCTCTCACCATGTCCTGAAAGATAGGTAGCACCCTTTCCATAACAGGGAAAAACTGGAGGAAGTGGGAGTCCAGGTGCTGCTGGCAGAGTTGCAGGGACCTGTACTGGAGCTCTTCTGGCCCCAGGGCTTTCCACTGCCTGGTGAGAAAGTCACAGTATAGTGGAACCACCAAGCGCCGGAGCAAGAAGTCATTCCAGGCTGCCTCTCTGCAGCCTTTGTCCCAGCGGAGACTGCGCCTGGCCGCATCCACAGAGAAGTTGCCGTTGATGTGCACAGGCAGCCCAGTGCTCAAGGGCAGTGGAAGGGTGCAGAAGGCTCTGCCCATGACTCTGTTCAACGGCTCCAGGAGGGCAGCCACAGCCCCATAGGGCAGCCACTCAAGCACTGGAGACTCTTCAGCCCCACCCTGCACTCCAATTTGGGAGATCACCCTCCACACACTTCTGGTCTTGGCCCTGCTGTTTTTGACTTCCATGGTGTAGGAGAGAGGGGTGGGACTGTTTCCATCCATGGCTTGGCTTAATCTTGCTTGAAAATCCCGTCTCAGCTCTGCATCACTACCCGTGAGCTCTGTGGTCACCCGCAGCTTCTCCACCAACTCTTTTCCACCTGGGGGGATCTCGGAGAAGACCACAGTGTGGATGTGCCGGAGGAAGAGCACCAACTTCTCACCTTCCTCAGCCAGTGTCTCCTCCATGTCCCTGAGGTCTTGGTCTCGCACAACCATGTCAGACACCCCGGACTTGAAAGCCTCAGCTGCAGTGCGGAGCGGCAGCCGGAAAAGGACACCCTGTTTCAGGTTGAAGAAGGATGGTAGAAAGGTGTCATAAATGTCTGGAAAATTCTTCTTGAATTCAGGGTTGACAGCAAACATCCCACCAGGCTTCTCAATTGTGCCTGTGGGCACGTAGTAGAGATGGGGATCAAAGACACACAGAGTACTGTCTCCGGTCAGGAAGGCTGGGCAGTTGGTAAAGTGGAAGACAGTGTTGAAGCCAAGGCCATATTTGCCTGTGACATCCTGTCGGCCTTGCTTGCCACCCACCCCCAGACGCTGAATGCCTTCAATGTCCTGCTGCTGGAAGAGGCTGTCGTTGTAGATGCAGAGGGCAGGGCCCTGCAGGAGGTTCCATTTCTCACTGAAAGTGGCCCTCGCTGGGTGCTGCCGGCGGTCCCACACAAAGTGCACAAGCCCCGCACCAGCATCATCTGCATTCTGGAGCACCTCCTTCACCATATCAGCAGAGGACGCTGGGTACTCCTGCAAGATGTTCTTCAGCCTTGTTGGCAAATCTTCATGGGCACCAAATGGCTGTGCCCAGCGGCTCAGGTGATCAGTGACGAGTTCACTCCTCTCCAGTGCTCGGTGGCGTGTGGTAGCCACCCCACAGCGCAGGGCTGTGTCTCGGGACAGCTGTTTATGGCACAGCAGGACATCTCTGTCCAACGGCATCCAGGGTGCATCATTGAAGTGGAGCTTGTCCCGTGGGCGCAAAATGCCCTCCTCGTCGGGCAGAAAGAGTCGTTGCGTCTGGCAGGCATCTGGCTCGTTGCCATCTTCCATCAAGCCACAAGACACCAGTCGAAGGGCCAGAGCCAGCTCTGCGGCAGGTAGTGGCTCTCCGGCATATGTCTCTGCCAGGGTGGAGAGCACTTGGGCATAGTCATCCCAGGTGAACATGTGGCGCAACCCTACACACTCCCAGAGCTCTCTGTAAGGCTTGTACTGCTCTTGGAGCTGATGAAGGTATGGGACAGCCTCAAATGACAGTGTCTCGGCTACAGCTGTGACTGGCACAAAACGGGAGCCCACCAAGATGAAGGGCTCCCCTTGGGCCACTGCAGAAGCCACCTCATCCCAGCTGGAGTGATGTTCCTGGAGCAGCATGTTGAGGTGCTTGTAGCAGCAGTTGGTGCTGTCCTGTAGTTTCTGCAAAGGGAGAGCGTTGGAGCTACGGCTCAGTGCCTGCAGCTGCTGAAGGACTGGAGCTGATGGTATCTGCCGGTCCAGCCCCAGGAAGGATGCAACCTCCTTGGGAAGGTTGAAGTTTTCCCCCAGCGCTTTGGGAGCCAAGACAGGGTGGATGAGTCCCACTAGCGGGGCATGGAGGTGATGGTAGAGCTGCGCAGCTGGCAGCAGCACGTGGTCACCAGTGAGCAGTGTAGCAGGGAGGAAGGGCACAGTCTGGAAAGCGGCCTGCAGGGTGTTGTTCGCTCTCTCCTTCACTGCATCCTGAAGCAGCTCAAGGATGCAGGCAGCCCTCTGGAAGCCCTGGGCACGATTCTTGGTCCAGACAAGCTGCACGGTTTTTGCCCGCTCCAGCAGCTCTGGCAGGGCCATGGTGTTCTTCACCATGCCTAGCCTCTCCAGTTGGCTTAGTCTCTCTGGGGAAAGGAAGGTATTCCCAGTGGGGAAGCGCCCATCCTTAGGGTCATATAAAGGGGCAGCACGGCCTCTGGGATGCACCAGGTGATTGATGAGCTGCAGGTGGCCATGAGGGGTGGCAGGGATGCAGGGCACTGTCTGCAGCACTTTGTCCACATCCTCATGGGACATATCCAGTGCATGGAGAAGCAGTGGGTCCCGGTCAACAGCAGGGAGGTTTATCAAGTTGGGAAGCACAAGCTCACAGAGGAAGCGGTTCCAGTCATAGGTTCCAGCATCCAGTGCCTTCCCAAGGCCCTCCTGCACCTTCCCAGGCAAGGCCACAGCCAACAGGGGATGGGGCACAGTGGTGGCAAAGACTCGCTGTGCCACAGCACCCAGCTTAGGGTGTCTTGCCACAGCCTGGTGCAGGAAGCAGGCGTTCTGCAGCGAGCACCAGGAGCGGCCATCGGAAAAGAGCCTGGGGCCACTCCTGGCTGCCACAGCCTGGTAGAAACCAGTCACGGCCTCCGTAAAGGGGTAACGGGCAGTGCTAATGTCTGGCCAGAAGAGATGGTACTCATAGTTCTTCAACTCGCCTGCCTCGTGCATGGCACGAAGATGGTCCAGTGCCCGGAGCCAGGCCATCGGCACGGCATTGCGGAGCAGCACCTGGTTCCACCTACCCCGCTCCGCCGTGTCCCACAGCCCCTTGCGGTTTGAAAGGATGCTGAAGGTACCATGCACATGGATTGGCAGCCCTGAGAAGACCGGCATGGGAAGGTAGCAGAAAACTTGCCCCTTCTCAGCATCCAGACGTGGCACCCACTTGCCGTCTTCAGTAGGGGCAAGGGGAAGGGCCACACCAGCCATGGGAGTTGGAGGATGGAGCCCTGCCTGTGTGTTCTGGTGAAACAGTTCCAGCAACTCCCCATCACTCTGACACACCAAAACCAGGTAGTGCCACATGGTCCTGGATTCCTCCTCGCAGGCTGAGAGCTGCTCGATGGCTGCCCAGCTTGGGGGATCCCCAGGGGCCCCCAAGTCTTGGATCTCCTTTCGCTGCAGCGTGGCCAGAGACGTGGTATCCTTTGCAGAGGTGGCTGTGTCTGGCAGCATCTCCAGGGATAGCTCCCTCACTTTTCTCAGGAAGAGCAGCAGGAGACGGTTAGAGCCAAGGAAAGTGGTGCCAAGGGACTGGATGCGCTCTGTACCAAAGGCCTTGGTGCAAACCTGCGACATCACAGCTTCCTCTTCAGTGCGAAAAGGCAGGCGGAAAAGGCTCCCTGGAAAGGGTCCTGGCTCAGGCAGGCAGCACCCAAAGATACCATGGTAGGGCTGGAACTGCTCAGCAAAGGCACGGAGGATGCGTGGTCGGCTGGAGAAGTCCAGGCGGATGCCAGGGCAACCGGCACTGGGTAAGTGCTTGCCCAGATGGGTGCCATTGGGATCAAAGATGAGCAGTGTCTCCCCACTCAGCACTGCCGGAACATCCGTGACACGGTACACAGAGCTGAAGCCCAGCCCAAAGTGCCCAATCCGGCCTGCCTGGCCCTCCTTTGTAGCAGCCCCGATCCGGGTGATGTTCCGGAGGTCATCCTCTGTGAACAGGGCGTTGTTGTAGGCCCAGAGGGCTGGGCCATGGCAGGCAGCCATGCCTGGGTCTAGCAGCCCAGAGGTGGCCTTTCTGCGGCACCGCAGGTCCAGGAGGAAGCGGCACACGGTAGCGCCGGCATCCTCTGCGTTCTGGACCATCTCTGTGAAGAGGTCTCCCTCCTCACCATACTCCTGGAGGATGTTGCGGAGGCGCAGGGTGATGGGCTCTGAGGGGCCACAGGCTGTGAAAGGCTCTGGGCCCAGCACCCGTGTACTGAGCAGCTCTGTGCCCAGGAATATGGCTGTGCTGGAAGGCACTGCCTCGTGCACCACCTCCTGAACATCCTCCTCTTCCTCCAGCTCCATGTCCAGGTACACGGCAGAGGCAGCTGGACGGAGGGCAAAGCCTGAGCCCTGCGGGATCCTCACAGGAACCGGCACGGTGCCCTTGCCCTGGTGGCCCCGATTCTTCAGCCACTCCAGGACAGCTACAACCACCTGCAACTCTGAGGCAGTGCCTGCTCTGGAGCTGCGCCTGTCTATGTCCTGCCCCAGGCAGTGCAGGGCTGACACTGCCCTCTCCTCACTCACCCTCTCCGCAACCCCCCAAGCCCTGAAGAGGCAGCTGTAGGGCAGGAAGTCAGGGGGCACTTGGGGTACCAGCATCCCCAGCTCCAGCTCCTCAGGATAGCACAGCACAGCATCACGTGGCAGGACAAACCCAGACCCAGTCCACACCACAGCACCATCCGGGGCAGTCCCAAAGGCCTTCAGGTTTTCCTGCATGTGCCAGTAGACAGGCTGGAGAGCAGGACCCACCTCATCCATGTCCTTGCACCCTGCCAGCTTTCTCAGCTGCTCCCACACTTTCTCTGGCGGTGGGGTCTGGCTCAGCCCCAGCTTCTTCTCTGCCTCTGGCATGAAGGTGCCGGTCAGGGGCATGGCAAGCCCCACCAGGGCCTGGTACTGGGTGGATCGCAGCTCCTTGGGGGGCAGGAAGGGCTGCCCAGGCTCTCCTGTGCACTTAGAGCGAGGCACCCATGGCAAGGTCTGGAGCTGCCTGAGCTCTGCAGCGCTGAAGCCATCCAGTGCCTTGGGGTGGTTGCAGACCATGATCAGTGCCTCAGCCCTGTCCAGAGCTGCCGTGTCACCCTGGCTGACTTTTGCTGCAGCTGCCAGGATATCTGAGGGCAGCAGGCACCCCTCACCGTGCCGCAAGCCCACGGCCCTCAAGGCACAGAGGACAGATGGACTGCAGAAGGCAGCAGGAGGAAAGCGCTCAGGTCCCAGCAGTGCCTGCAAGGTGCTGTCGCAGGGGTCGTAGAGGTCTCGCGGGCATGCGGGGCCATTCGGGGTCTCCAGGAAGGCCAGCTTGCTGCAGGCCTGCCGGAGAGGGGGGCTCTGTGCAAAGACAACATCTCCGTGCTGCAGCACCCAGAGCAGCAGGGCCTGCGTCTCAGCCGCCCGCCCCACATACATGCCTTGAGCCACGGCTTTGATGGCCTTCAGCATCACATGGGCTGCGCTGATGAGGGGCCTCTGGAGCCTCCCGAGGAGCTGCCGGTCAACTTCGTCCCGGCATTGCAACATGGCCTCTGGCAGCACCACATCTCGGGGCAGCTCCAGCTCTGGCTCCAGAGCTGGGGTGGCACCAGCCGGCACCAGCTCTATGGGCTGTGGGGTGGCCAAGCAGGGCAGTGGCAGAAAGAAGGGCAGAGCAGCTAGTGTGACCATGTCCTGCTTTGTCAGGGATGGGACGTCTGCCAGGTAGAGCCGGAGGGTGACCACATCCGCATCAGGCAGTGAGGCCATGCGGGAGGCCACTGCTGCAGCCCCCTGCCTACCCAGGGCCCGCAGGGCATTGAGGGGGGATGGAGGCAGGACATAGCGGGACAGGGAGCGGTGCCATGTGCCTGGTGGCACCACAGGGCAACCCAGGACCTCCAGCACAGAGGCCACAGCAGGTGGCAGGAGCTGGTCCTCCCATGCCTGGAAGATAAGACTGGATTCAGGTATCAGTGGAGCCAGACGGATGCTGGGGGCATCCAGTGGGGACAGGGATATGAGAGGGAGCCCCTCCAGAGGGCCCAGGTCTTCCACATGGTGGGCCAGGAATTGCCACAAGGCTGGGAACCAGGAAGCTGAGGGCTGGGGGAGCCCTTGGGCTGGGCACCAGGTCACTGGGGTTGAAGACTGGGATGTCCAGGTGGGGGGCAGAGCCAAGCGCAGGGTCTGTGCAGTCATGGCTGGGTCCAGCAGAACCAGGTTGGGGAAGAGACCTGTGTGCAAGAGGCAGAGGCTGGACTAGAAACACATGGGACCTGGGACCTGGCAGAGGGACCCAGGATGGGGGATAAAGCACCTGAGATCTGCAGGGGATGGGTGGCCCCCCGTACAGGGTATGGGAGGACAGTGGATACCCTGAATAGGAGCACAGAGAACCCAGAAACCCCAGATGGGTGGGGATATAGGAAAGAGATGTGGGAGGGAAAAAGATGTAAGGGGGACCAGTATTGGGGAGCACAGAGGTCTTCAAATGAGGAACACAGGGAGACCCAGGATCTGAGGGAGCACAGAGGGGACAGGGGAATGTGGGAAGAACAGCAAGGACATGTAATCCCCAGAGACACAGGGAGAGTACAGAGGCTGCAGAGAAGCCCCAAGGTGTACGAGGCTGCCTGGGGGTGTTGGAGTTTTGGGGGGGAGAGCAGGGGACCTAAAGGTGATCCAAGAACCCCCATCTCTTACCCTTCTTGGCAATGCCTCGCAGGAGACTGTCCAAATCTGGCTCCAGGTCTGAGGGCAGGAAGCACCCGGCCAAGCCAGGCAGAAGCTCTCTGTGGGGACAAACAGAGGTGCTGGGGGACTAGAGGGGTAATGGGGGGAAGCTTTCTGGGCACCTGCCTCAGCTCCCACTTGGTGTCACCAGGTGAGAGAAGGAAGGCAGTGAGGAGCCCAAATATCCGGGTTTGGCTGTGGCTCCCTTTCCAATTCAACAGCAAGAGCTGCAACTGTGGGCTGTCCTGCCCACTCCGCAGGGAATGGAGCAGCCAGGGGCCACGGGCTCACCTGGGGCACTCGGATGTGTCCACGTAGACAACGGCTGATGCAGTTCCAAAGGCCACAAAGGTTCCATCGGCACGAGGCAGGAGGGGGAGGCCCCGCAGCTCAGCATGGCACCCATCCCCGGCCACGTAGCGCAGCAGGGAGAGGCGGCCAGCAGCCGGGAGCTCTGCGGCCCCATGGTGCCGCAGCACCTCCCGCACGTGTCCTGCTGTAGCCTCCCGCAGACCCTTCGGCATCCCCAAAGTCAGCGCCCTCCACACGTGGGGTGGGACCTCGGCCACCGGCTCCCCGGCTGCCACCAGCAAGGCCAGGACCGCCCTCCGTGTGGCCACATTCCCCACAGCCTCCGGCAGCAGCACAGCCTCAGGTGCCCGCAGCCGCCCCGTCGCCCCCTCTGCGGCCGGCATCAGGATGGGGGCAGCCGCCAGCTCCTGGCACACACGGCTCACCAGGCTGCGCATCCTGCCGGAGCTCGGCGTGAGCTCGGGGTCTGGCCACAGGGTGTGGGCATCTGCACCAGGCAGAGCCACGGCCACGGCAGCCAAGTAGCTGTAGACCCGGGGAAGGAGGTCGAGCAGCAGCAGAGCATTCCAGCGGGCATCTTCCTCACCCTTCTTGCCCTCCTGGGGCCAGCGCAGGTGGCGGCGATCATCAGAGAGGGCGAAGGGAGCGCTGGCATGGACGGGCAGCCCTGTGGCCGTCTCATCGGTAGCTGGCAGGGGCAGGAAGCAGCAGAGCCGCCCTTGGCAGGCCCCGTGGAGGGGGTGTGCCAGGCTCAGTTCAGGACAGCAACCCAGCCCTGTGCCCAGAGCCACAGCTGGCCCCTCAGTGGCCCTGCCTGTGGCCACCAGCCACTGACTGCTAGCACTCACCCCATCCCCGTGCAGGGCCACCAGGCACCACACCAGACTCAACCCCTCATCCCCTGATGGCACTGGGACAGGGAGAGGCTGAGGGGATGCCACAAGTGTTCCTATGAGTGTCTGGACCCCATCAGGGGCCACACGGTACAGGGTCACACGGCGGACATGGCGGAGGAAGAGGAGGGCAAGAGGGGCCTCTGTGAGGAAGGTCTGGATGAGGCTGCGGATGCGCTCAGGATCCGACACCCCTGCAGCAATTTCTGAGGGTTGCTGGCGAAGGGGGAAGCGGAAGAGGGTGCCCTGGGCAGAGGCACGGTGCTGTCCCACAGCTTCCAGCCCAGCCCAGAAGGGCTCGAAAAGGCCCGGAAGGTCCTTGGCTTCAGAGATGTCCCAGCGCTTGCCAGCACCCGACAGCACCTGGCATTCGGGGTCCAGCACCCCCAAGTATGGGGGGCTCAGCACACCTGGCAGGTCTGGAGACATAGGAACCATGAGGCCACAGAGATGACATAGACACCACTGCCTTCCTGGATCATCCCAACCCATGAGCGCCCCAAATGCCCACCCTTAAGTTCATCCCCATGGTGCCTTCCATGATCCAAAGCTTAATCCCAGTTCACCAGTCCTCCCTCAGTTTGTCCCCCTAGCCCTGCCCTCCATTGCCAGTCAGCCTCCCCCCCCCGCCTCCTGTTGCTTCAAGTTTCCTCACTTTGGACACAGTGCTCCATCCTGCACACCCCCAGTGCCCCACAGTTCTCCCCACCACCTGTAGTTCAGTGCCTCCAGTAAAACCCACATCCCCAGTTCAGTCCCAGCTGAGGCTCTCAGTGACACTCACCAGTAAGGTGGTAGACAGAGGTGAAGCCCAAGCCGAAGCGCCCCACAGTGTGGGGATCCTCCTGCTTGTGTGACACTCCTGGGCGCTGAATCCCTGTCCAATCCCGGGGTGACATCACAGCGTCATTGTAGGCCAGGAGAGCTGGGCCTGGCGGTCAGCACCGTCATGAGTTAGGGGAGAATTGGGACATGGAGAGGGAATTGTCATTCACACTCAAGTGTTCCCACAAGCTTCAGTCCCAGAAAACCCCTCTCAGTACCACTGAGTCCTCCCAGTATCCTCAGTGCCCTTAGCACATCCCAGAACCCCTCACCAGTTCCAATTCCCCCAGTCCCTCCCAGCACCAGCCAGTGCCACCCCAGGGCTTCGTCCAGTCTCTCCCAGTGCCCGCAGTGCCTCTCACCCTGGGTGCCCTCCAGTCCCCCTCCGGTGATGTCGAATTCCCGCTCGTCAGACACAAACACAACCTCTTTAGCGCCAGCATCGTCCGCGTTCTGCACCAGCTCCTGGAATTAGGGATCAGTGCACGGTCACCTGGGCCCCCCCAGGCCCCGAGAAGAGCACCAACCCTCTCTCCCAGCTGGGCACCAAGGTCCTGGAGCTGGTGCTGGACAGGGACCAGCCCTGCTGCCTGCAGTCATTCTGCCCTGCTGGACAGGAGATCCCAGATGGGTGGGTTCCCTGGGGGCCTCACCTTGAGGATCTGCCCCCCATCTGGGTACTTCTGCAGGATGCTGTGCAGGTAGTCAAGGAAGATGGGTGCCCGCTGGCAGAAGGTCTCCCTGTAAAGCAGAGAGAGGGAGAGGGGGTGTGGGGGAAGCTGCATAACCAGCACCGCCATGTTCTCCTTGGAGCCCGCAGCATGTACCTCTCCTTGGAAGGGGTCAAGGACCCCATCTCCTTCCAGGACCCACTGAAACAACCCCCTCCAAGGACTACAACCACTTTTCCCCAGGCCTCCATCTCTTCCTGGGATGCTCCAGTGCCCTGGTTTTGGCTGGGATAAAGAAAATTTTCTTCCCAGAAGCATGTCCAGGGCTATGTTCACGATTTAGAGCGAGAACAGTGTTGGTAGCACTCTGATGTTTGAGTTGGAGCCCAGTCATGTTTACTCCAAGTCCAGGACTTTTCAGTGTCCCGTGCTCTGCCAGTGAGGGGGAGCATGGCCAGGAGAGCTGGCCCCAACTGGCCAGAGGGATATTCCGGACCATAGAACCTCCTGCCCAGTAGAGACAGTGGGAGGGGGTTGGCCAGGAGCCTCCAATAGCTACTGGGGAACGGGCTGGGCATTGGTCGGTGGGCAATGAGCGACTACTGGGCATTGCTGGTTTCTCCTGGGTTTTATTCCTTCCTCTCTCCTTCCCACTGCTATTAGTTTTGTTTCAATTGTTAGACTGTTCTTGTGTAAGTTCAGGGGTTTCACCTTTTCTTTTTGATTCTCCCCCACTGGGAACAGCAAGTGGCTTTGTGGGACTGAGCTGCAGGCAGGGGTTAAACTGTCCTGGGGGTTTGGGTAACCACAGGGTGTTGGGAAAGGAAGGTTTGGGAA
>VZRV01011049.1:0-14782 GCA_013398115.1 Falcunculus frontatus | reverse complement strand
AATAAAAGATGTATCTTTCTCGTTTTATAAAAAGGAAAAAAAACCAAAAAAAAAATAAAATAAAATACAACGGCACAACAACCACCGACAACAGAGCGGGGGGACCCCGCGCCCCCCCTTGGTCACGCTGAGCCGCCGGCCCCGGGCGGGGGCGGCCCCGGTGCCCCCCCGGCTCACACTCGCACTCACACACACGCCCCCTCCCCACGCCCCTCCCGCCCCCCGATCGGGGACACGCCGCGGGTCACCGTCCTGGCCGGCGCTCCCAAGTGCCGTGGATGTGGAGTTCCCGGGCAGCTCCCGGGGTAGCTTCCAGACTGTACAAGGTTTTTTTGGGGGTGGGGAGGACCCCCCCAAGATGCTGGGGGTGCGCAGAGGGCTGGGGGGTCGCAAGGAGGCATTGTCCCATCGGCTGAGTCCTGAGCCCCTCGGCTCGTGCTCCGTGCCCGCTGCCGGAGGGGCTGCGCGGGGAGGGGATTTTCTTCCCATTTCTGGGTTTTTTAATAAAAAAAAAGGTGTGGGGGGTGTTGTTGTTTGTTTTTTTTTTTTCCTGTGTGTTTTTCTTCTCTTTCTAGAAAGTCCGGAGCTGGTAGCGAGGGGGTTATGGGGGGTAGGGATGGAGAGACACTCCCCTGGAAAGAATGAAATTCCAAAAAAAAAATCGCTTCCCCTCGGGAGTAAAGCAGGGGGCAGGGGTGGGGGGCTCTCTCCTCGCCCCCCAGCCTGGGGGAAGCAGCCCCTGATCCCCCTCCGTAGTGTGAGCTCGGCAGAGGGGTCCCCCCGGCCCCCGCTCCCCGCGTTGGGGGTCCCACGGGGGGGCAGGAGGAAGAGGAGGAAGGATTTTGAGGGGCTGCAGGGGGGATTTGGGACCGAAACCGAGAAACCAAACGACGTTACGAAGAGCTTGGCCGATCAGTTGGAGTCGGAGTCGGAGGAGTCCCCCGAGGAGGAGGAGGAACTGCTGCTGCCCTCGGAGTCGTTGTCATCCTCGTCCTCATCATCCTCATCCTCATCATCTTCGTCGTTCTGGGAGGGGGGTGGCAGAGAGGACGGGGGGGTCAGGGCAGGGTTAGTCCATCGTCACCCCCTTGTCCCCTGCTCACCCTCCCCACCGGGGTCCCCACAGAGCGCGGGGTGTGACCCCCTCCCTCCCATCGCTGCCCCCGGGGGTCTGGGGGTGGAGGAGGAGGAGGGACGCGGGGCAGGAGCCAGGAGTGAGTTTGCAAGGGCTCAGCTCGGGGTGCCAGGGGGGGACGTGCCGGAGCAGCGCGCGGGGGTCCTGCCCTCACCTCTGCCACTGCCTCGCTACACGATCCGAGGGAGGGTACCCGACCCGCCTCGTGCCTCAGTTTCCCCCCTCTAAAGCCAGGGAAGGAAGAGGCGTGAGCTGAGACCAGCGAGGGGGTGGAAACACCTCACCTGTCCGGTGGCGAGCACAAGGCACGGACACGGTTTCTGGCCCCAGCGCCATCCAGCATACTCTGATTTCAGTTGCACCGGTGTAAAGCTTTGACTCTGGTGACTTACTCGGCATTCACACTGGCGCAAACGGAGCCGAGACCAGACTCAGTATCTCCACCAGGAAAAAGACAGGAGATTTTTCTCTGCTCACTGGGGGCTCTGCACACCCCCCCGCACCTCTACGTCCCGAGGCTGCTCCTGACTACGCCCCGCGGCTGCTCCTCGCGCCCTCCCCGGGAACTCCGGGGGGATCCCGTTCCCCTTCTCCTCCCTGTGTCCCCCTGATCCCGGGGCTCCTCTGCCACGGATCTATCTGAGCCCGGCTGCGGGTGCCCCCCAGCCCGGGGGGAGGGTGAGGGGGGCCCCGTGCCCTCCCCGTGCCCTCCCCGCACCACGGCCTCACCTCGTCCCCGTCCTCGCTCTCCTCCTCGCTGCTGGACTCCGAGGAGTCGCCGCCTTCCTCTGACGAGTCGCCGTTGTCATCATCGTCATCCTCGTCTTCATCGTCGTCTTCCTCCTCCTCTTCTTCCTCATCGTCGTCCTCTGACTCCTGTGGGACAGGAGGGGCTCGGTGAGTCCCTGGGCCACCACACCCAGGGGTGCAGCACCCACCCCATCCTTCACCATCCACCTCTGGGTTCCTCCATCCATTGAACAGATCAGGTGATTCCCCACCCCACACCTTGAGGGGAGCCTTTCCCCATTTATACTGAGAATTGCACCAAAAAGGGTCCCCGAGCGGGGTCAAAATCAGACCTGCATGGGTTCTGAGCAGGGATTTGGGGAAAGTTTATGGTCTCGAGGACAGGGCAGGAAGCTGGAAGCACAAGGGATGCCTCAGACAGGGGGTGTGGGTCCCCCCGGACGCGCTCCCCGTGGGGCTGTCGTGACTCACCGACTTGGACTGCATCGTTGGCTTCATCTTGGGGTTGGGACCCCGGATCTTCCCTATGCTCTTGCGTTTCTGCAGGAACAAAACAAAACCCTTTAGGGCTCAAGCTCAGCTCCTTCCCAGTGTCCAGCCCAGAGAAATCCCACTGCTGAGCTGCCATAGGGACAAATCCCCACTGGAGGGGCTCTCTGCAGTGTGGCACATCCAAACCCCATCCAGTCCCAAGCCCCCCGGTTCTCATCCCACCCCCAAACTCCACGTGGATACTCACGTTGGAAATGTGTTCCTTGTATGCAGCCCGCTCCTGGGGCGAGAGGCTCTGTGGGGACAGGGACACAGTCAGGCATGGGGGATGGAGCAGGGAAGGGCTCTAGCACAGGGCACACCCTCAAATATATAACTTTTATCCTTATAAGTTACAAAATGTCAAAAAAGGGTCTGGAGATGGACGTTTCTGGAGGAGGGGTGGGAACAGAGACCATGCCAAGGATCATCCCCAAAAACAGATCTCAGAGCCTCCCACCAGGCATTGGGGTCCAGCACCCACCTTGAGCCAGATGTCGAGGTGCACCTTGTACTGCTTCTGCTGCTCCTCTGCCAGTTTTTTGTAGTGGTCCTTCTGGCCCTGGGAGATGCGCTGCCAGCGGCTGCCGATCTCCACCATCCGCTCCTTCAGCGGGAGGTGGTTCAGCTCCCCGTTGGACAGGAGCTCCTGGGAGAACTTCTGGTAACCGTTCCTGCACAGGCAGAGCGCAGGGACCGGGCTGGGACAGCAGGCACGGACAGCCCAGGGGTCCACAGCCCCCGTCCACCCACACCGGGGTTCCCACCACCCTCCCTCCTCTTGATCCAGGCTCTTCCCACCAGCACAGCCAGACCCGGTTTTTCAGACCCCAGGTACTCACATGGGGGGTTTCTTCGGCTCTCCCTGGAATTTCATTTTCTTGGTGGAGTTGGTGGAGCACGGAGGGGCCCGCATCTCGCTCAGCTCCCTCTGAGCCACAGGAGAGACAGAGGGTCAGGGAGAGGGGCAGCGCCAGGTGAGGGACATGGAGAGGGACAGGACGGGGCAGGGACCCACCTCGTATCGCTTCTGATCCTCCGCCGCCTTCTTGATCCACATCAGCTTCTCCTTCTTTTCCATGTTGTTCCAAGTGGCCTCCATGGCCTTCAGCGCTTTGCCCCGGTCGTTCTGTGGGACAGAACCACCACGATGCATCAGAGGCACCCAAAACCCCTGGGACGTCAGGGTGCTGCTGCTGGGGCACTGCTCCCCCCATGAGCCCTGTCCTCCCCACGCCTCCCAGCCCAAACCCAGGTGTGGGAGCCAAGGAGAAAGCACATGGGGATTCCTGCTGGTGGGACTGACGACCCCACCTCCAGCCCCGTTCCCAGCCCACTCCTCACCTTGAAACGAGCCAGGTAGTCCCCGATGACGCTCTGTTGCCAGATCTCCTCGGCAGTTTTGGGAGACTCGGGCAGCTTCCCGCGCTCCTCTTTATCCGAGCCGTGCTTCTTCTCCGACTGCGCCTTCATCGCCGCCTCCCGCGCCTTGTACTTGGCCTGGGCAGGGGGCACAGGGGGTGAGGGGGGCATAGCAGGGGCACAGCCCCCGAACACCAGCAGGGCACTGGAGCTCCCCCAGCACTGTCCCCACAGTAGCACTGACACCCCCCCACCAACCCCAACCCCATCTCCAGACTCCCCCCATCAGGAAAACCACCAAAGCCTCAAAATTGAGGCTCTGAGGTTTCTTTATCTGGTGGGTTTTGACCCCCAGGTGACGAGAGGGAGGGGCACAGCCAGTGGTGCCCCTCGGTGCGAACACTGGCACCTGTGTGACACCTCACCGTGATGCTCTGGGGGACATTTGTGCCCCCCGGAGCAGGACAAAGACAGGAGCATCCCCTGGACTGCCCGAGATGCCCACGGGAGCAGTGGAGATGGGGATGGAGGAGGAGTACAGGGATGGTACCAACCTTCTTCTTCTCGGAGAGGTCGTTCCACATGCGGGCCAGGAGCCGGGTCAGCTCGCTCTCCGACAGCTCCGGCCGCTCCTCCTGCAGCTGCTTCCGCTTCTCCTCCGAGAAGATGAACATGGCTGAGATGGGCCGCTTGGGCTTCTCTGAGCTGGCCTGAGGGGGGACACGGGGCTGTGAGGGGGGGAGTCCACAGAGGGACCAAAGCCCTCAAAGCCCCTTGAGATGCCCAACCCCATCCCAAACCTCTGGCAGGTGCTGCCCCATCCCTCCCGGTGCTGCTCCCACCTTGCCGGTCTCTGGTGAGGATTTTTTGGATGCAGGACTCGTCGCCCCTTTCCGGTTGCTGCCCAGCATCTTCTCCTCACCCAGCACCCGCTGCTGCTCCTCCTCGGGCAGGCTCTGGGTGGCACAGGAGGAGAGACATCATTAGACAGCCCAGTGCTAACGAGGCTCTGAGGCAATCGGGGAATAGGGACACCAGGGAAGGGGATTAATGCACTTGGGTGTCCTGATCCAAATCCTATCCCAGTCAGGACCAGCATCTGGAACTGCACATGTACAGCCTGGGGGTCCCCATGCTGTCACCCCCTATGCAGGCAGTGTCCCCCTGCCCCAGCTCTGTCCCTTCCCCAGCTCAGCCGTTTCTCAGTGAAAGCAGGTGGGCAGGTGCCTGGATCCGGGCACACCCCTGGGTTTTCCACCCCGTGCCCCTGCAGCCGCAGCCGGGGCTGCGTCACGTCCGCCCGGGGACGGTGCTGGGGTGGCCTCGGTGTGGCTCCCCCGCCCACACCCCGGAGAGGGAAGGAAGTGAGAGGCTGCACAGCCACAGCCACTGAACACCCTCCCCTCCAGCACCAGCCTTCTGCTCACCCCAGCTCCCCTCCCAGCTGGGGGGCCCATCCTCACCTCCCAGTGCCCAACTGGAAGACACTGGGTCAGGCATTAGGACAGCCGGAAGGTCAAGGCTATGTGCAACCATCAGCACGGCACCCACGGCTGAGCCCTCACGGGTTTTGGGGGAGCAGAGAGGGCAGCCCCCCATTTAAGCCATCCCAGTCCCTGGGCAGAGTTCCCCATTCCCAGATTTGGGATCTGCTGCACCCCCTCTTCACTCACCTCCAGGAAGCGGAGCAGCTCGATCTCGTAGTCTTTCTTTTTCTGGAGGGAGATGAAGACGTGGTTACACAGAGATCCCTCACTCCATCCCTGCCTCCTGCAGCCCCTGACCCAGCCTCACTCCCTTGGCAACAGCATCCCCCACCTGGACCATCTGTTTGTCCCACACAGGAGCCAGGATCAAGGGAGGTGACCGAGGACCTCAGGGACAATCGGTGATGCAGACAAGCACAGGGACTGAGGAAGGGCGAGGGGCTCGTTTCCAGGGACATTTGTAGCCCAGACTCTCCCACCCCGCTGCTCCTTTCCCACTGAGGCACTGCTGCCCACCTGCCTCTCCCCCCACCTGTCCATCCTCAGTCACTCACCTGGTCACACTTTTTGTGGTAGGCGTCCTTTTCCTTCTGGGAGAGCAGCTTCCACTGCTGGCTGCACAGCACCATCCGCTCCGTGCTGGGCACGTCTTTCATGTTGGCCATCAGCTCTGCACAGTACAGGGAGTAGCTATTCCTGAAAAACCCACGGAGGGAGCCGGTGTTAGGGAAAACCTGCCCCTGTGGAGCGGGCTGGGTGCTAAAAGCCTCCCCAAAACCCCCCAGCTGGGTTGCACCAGGAGGGGAAGTGAGGTGCCTGTGGTTTAGGGCAGCTGGGGGCTGGATCACTCCCTAAAACCCAGAGTGTCACTGTAAACCTCACTCAGATTCTCCCCAAAATGTGTATTTAATGTACATTTAAGGACTGGTTTAATGGGATCATCACAGAACCATGTAATCATTTAGGCTGCAAAAGCCCTCTAAGATCATTGAGTCCAGCCATTAACTAACACTGCCAAGCCCACATTAAACCATGTCCTCAAGTGCCACATCCACACTTTCTGAGCACTTCCAGGGATGGTGACTCCACCTCTGCCCTGGGCAGCGTGTTCCCAGGCCTGACCGTGAAGAAATTTATCCTATAAATTCCATCTAACCCCTGCTATGTCTGTGCTCCCAGAAGCTATCTGGGCTTCCCAAGCCAGGCAGAGCCCCCGTTTCCTCACTGGCAAGAACCAGCATCCACCCAGGCCACAGCTCCGTGAGGGACAGGACTCACGGGGGTGGCTTCGTGGGTCGTCCGTCGAACTTGTCCTTGAGCTGCCGCTCAGCCTTGGTGAGGGTGGAGCGGGTGATCCCCTCCTCGCTGATGTTCAGCTCCGGGTGCTTCTGGATGTAATCCCGCATGATCTCCTGTGGGGAGCAGAGAGCGGTCAGAGGGGCTGCCACCCCCGCCTGCTGGGGCCGGAGGAGGAGGAGAGAGAAGCCAACCATCGCCCTAAACAATCCTGTGCCCGGGGATCCTGCTGCCTGCCTGCACACGGCTGGAGAGGCAGGGCTCAGCCTCACTAGGGACCTGCCAGGACCTGCCTGAACCCCCACGCTGGCTATCGGGAGAGGCCACGCTGGGCCGGGATGCAGAGCGGCTCGGAGTGAATGTTGGGACGAGTGTGGAGGGGACCGGGTGAGGCTGCTCCCTACCTCGTACTCCTTCCGCTGTTCCAGGGCCTTATGAATCCATTTCAGCCTCTTTTTATCCGAGAGTTGAGACCACTGCTTGCCCAGCGACTCTTTCACCTCCTTCGTGGTGGCCTGAAAACCCAAAGCCAGAGGTGAGGGCAGAGGGGTAAAATCCAAAAAAAAAAGAGGAATTAAAAAATAATGGCAAAAAAATGGCAAAAAAATGGCGTGGCCTGGTGGGGCCTGACGGCACCCGGTGTGGGGTGGGCTGGGAGCCGTGGGGGTGCGTGGCAGTGGGGGGCATGGCCAGAGGTGGATGTCTGTGCTGGAATCCTTTCCTGCCCTGACTCAGGCTGTGGTCACCCCTTCCTGGCAAAAAGTGGGGGCTGGATCCCTGAGCCTCTTCCAGGTGTGCAGAGCCCCTCCTTACCTCAGTCCAGGCTCCGGGAGCTCCTAGCGGTGTCCTCCATCCCGACCCCCTAAAATGCTTCTCTCCCTTCCCCTCCTGGCCCCCAGCAGCGGGGTCCGGGACCCCCCAACACTCACACTCGCACTCACTCCCACCCACCGTACTCACATCTGGACGCACTTTCAAGTAGATCTTCTTCTCGTGGTTGTACCACAGCTGCTGGGGGGTCTTGGGTTTCTCGGGGACGTCGGATTTCTTGGCGTTCTGGATGAGATCCGGGTGGTCTTCCCTTTACCAGGCAGGGAGGAGGGGAAGGGAGAGCGTCAGGGAGGCGGCAGTGGCAAGGAGAGCACCCCTAAACCTGCCTGCCGAGGGGTGACTGTCGCTGCAGGGCTAAGCCTCCACGGGCTCAGGTACTGGGGGGTCCCCAAAAAGAGCAGGAGGGTTTTAGGAGAGATTTAAGTTTGTCCCTCCTCGGGGAGCACTGGCTACAGGCATCCCCGGGCTCAGCGGTAACCCTGAAGTAGCAGCAGGTCATTGGGAATGCCAGGATCCACTTGGATCACAGCAACCACGTCCAAGGGGAGGGTCTGGAGGGACTGGGGGGACACTTTAGCTTTTATCAGTGCTGGTGGCAGGGCTCCTGTCC
Source organism: Falcunculus frontatus (assembly GCA_013398115.1). Classification (NCBI taxonomy): domain Eukaryota; kingdom Metazoa; phylum Chordata; class Aves; order Passeriformes; genus Falcunculus; species Falcunculus frontatus. The sequence continues at coordinate 6,780 of VZRV01011049.1, read as the reverse complement.
CCACCTCGCAGACCCTGACTCCCAGAGCATGGCTGGTCCTCTGCTTTCCCCCTCATCCAGTCTCCCAGCTGGAGGAACGCTCCCAGACACCTTTTCCTTGCTCTTTTTTTGCTGAATTCCCTCTTCTCTTCAAGCCAAAAGCCTATCAGGGCTTCCTCTGTGAGCTATGCACAGGAGGGAAATCTGGATCTGCCTGGAGAGGCCCAAGGAAATACGGGGGGCAGGGGGGCTGCCTGCTCACCTGAACCTCGCCAAGTTCCTCTCAAACTCCTGCTTCTCTCGCTGGAAGTCCTGGATGTATTTCATCTGGGGACACAAAGCCACCGCAGAGGTGGAGAGGGACGTCAGCACCAGGGAACGGGCAGGAAGATACATCCCTGTCGACCTGACTGGGCATCCCACCACCCCAAGAGGGACTCAAGGGCTCCCCAGCCCAGGGAACAGTTCTGCAGAGGGTTTCCAGCCTGCCCAGGAATTCAGCAGCCGGGTATCTCCCCTCTCCGTGCATCCCAGCAGCCCTGGAAAGGGCACAGCAGGACTTTGTGCCCTGGACTTTTCGTGGATGCCCCAGAGTGAAAGTTGGGGCCCCACAAAGCCTGCCCAGGCTCTGACATCTCTAGGTGGGCACATCTCTGCTCTCAGCATCTGCCAGAGCCTGTCCCCGTGTCCCTCGCCCGGACAGGGTGGCACAGCCGGGCGTGTGCCTCAACCCCAGCGTTAAACACGGATCCACCCAAAGGCAAAGCCACCATCCAGGTCCAGCGGGAAGAGACGGACCAAGGGACAGACCCAACCAGCCTCCACCCCACAGATCCTGGGAACCAGGACAGGAAAAGCCAAGGAAGTCTTACAGGTCTGACGGGACTAAACGAACACCTGGCTTCTCCTGTCGAGAGCCAGATTAAACCCTTGCCAGGCAGAGCTTGGGCTCTGCTGGTTTTACTGGAAGAGCTGGGCAGAGCCCAGCACACCGAGGCACGTGGTGGGAAGGGGCTTGCTGACCCCCCCGATACCTTTTTCTTCTCGGGAAGCTCCTTGTATTTCTTGGACAGGATCTTGGTGAGATCCAGGTTGCTCATTTCGGGGTGAAGCTTGGCGTATTTGGCTCGCTTCTCCATGAAGAAGCGGAAATAGGGAGTCAGGGGCTTCTTGGGGAAGTCGGGGTGTTTCTGGGGAGACAGCAGAGTGCAGGACACTGAGCACCGAGCTGGCAGCACCACAGGAGCACAGCTAAACCCAGGGCTCCCCAGTTCCAGGGGCACCTGCCTCCATCCAGCCCTGCTGGTGATCCAGGTACGACAGGCAAGGAGGGAGAAACTGCTGGTAACAAGGGCTCCCCAAGGAACTACAGTATCCCACAGCTGGGAACCTCGGGAGCAGCCTCCAGCCATGCAGAGCTGTCAGCACAGAGCGAGAGGGGACACTGAGGCAGGACGAGGGGATGGGACCCAGCTCCCAGGGATGGAGCATGGGCTGCCCCAGGGCCACCTGGTCAAAAGCACAGGCCAGGAATAGGACAGCAGCTTCCCGGCCCCTCTGGAGCTAAACTTGGACGCAGGCTGCCAGCAGCACAGCCGGCCATATTAAATGTACCCGGGACTTGGCCCAGGCCCAGCGCCGCGGCCTCCGGAGCCTTGGGCAGCCGGACACCGGGATTAGGGGCAGTGAGGTGCCCGCAGGGGCTCCCACGGCAGAGACACATGGATCTGAGGTGCCACAGGGGTGACAGCCCCCCATCCTGGGGAAGTGTGGGGTCACCCTTTAGGGAGTGAGCTTAATTCCTGCCCAATACCTTGAGCTTTTTGCCTTTGTAAGGATTCTTCACGTGCTCTTCAGCATCCATAATGAGCTCCGTGAGGGTCCGGAATTTCCTCACCTGTGTGGGAGTGAAGAGACAAAGACTTGAACAGGGGATGGGGCAGATCCCCAGCACGGCAGAAACCCACTGGGTTTTGTGATGCCGCCCCAAAAATGACAGATCCCAGCCCCTCTGAGGGGGTCACGATGCTGACAGAAGCGGGATGGTGCCGGCACCAATGGCCAAGGGCTCTGGGCACTCAACTTGGGCCATTCCAACAGCCCCAGGAATGCCAGCAGGACACTCGGACCCTGTCACAAAGTCCCCACAAAGCCCCATGTGGTGCCCATTACCTCATTAGAAATCTCCATCCACTTCATCTTGCACATCTCCCCTGAGAAGTCCTTGAAAGCCACTTTTTCCCAGTCCAGGTGGGACTCGGTGGTTTTGAACTTGCTCCCGTCGTTGGAGGGCAGGTTATTCTTCATGCACTCCAGGAGGGTCAGCATGTCCTCCTGCGACCAGCGGTCTGAGCAGCAGGAAACGGGATCAGCCAGGGGCAGGCAGGAATTAAAAAATAATGGCCTTCCCAAACCTTCCCTTCCCTTCCCTTCCCGGCAGGATACCGGGACTACAGCTCCCAGTGTGCTGCTCCAGTCCGCACGCCAGGACACGTAATCTCCACATGCTGCCTCTCGAGATTAAAGATCAAAGGGACGTGGCTGTTTCCATCGCCCTCGAGCAACTTTCTATGGGCCAAAACAATCTGGGCAAAGCTAGAAATTCCACTCGGTGCAAACCAGAGAGACTCGCTCATCCCAGAAAACCATCAGATAAGGGATGGCTCTGCTGCACGGGAGCAGAGGGCTATTTCCTACGCCCTGCGGAGCGACATGGGAGCAGTGAGCTCTCCAGCCAAGCAGGAAACAGGGAAACCCACATTCCAAGTGGAAAAGATGTGTCCAGAGCAATGGGAAAACCCCAGCGCTGCTTTTCCTGCACCTCAGAGAGCTTTGCCATCACCTGTGCCCAGCTCCATGGTGACCTCTGCCAAGGTCAAAGCTCCCACAACACAGAGTGAGAGGGGCAGAGCCCAGCACAGCCCCCTCAGTCTCACAGAGGGGTCCCCAACAGTGTAGGGATGATGTTTATGTCACCCCAGCATCCCCCGAGCTGCTGGGAGGAGCGTCCCCAGCTCCCACAGGGACAAGCTACTGGAATGGTGGGATGGGCACATGGCAAAGCCAGAGAGCCTGGAGCGACCGTGCGGCCAGGACAGGCAGCAGCACCGTGCTGGGACAGGCAGCAGGCAGGATATCCCAGCCCTGAATGCCTCAGCCAGCCCCAGCCTTGGGGCTGCTTCCTTGCCAGGGGAATTCCTCCCTGCTCCGAGCTTCCACGCCAGCTGGGGAGCGCAGCCCGGGGTGCTCTGCAAACATGGGTGGCCCTGGGGAACACAGCAGGGCCTGGGAGCGGAAGGAAAATTCCCTGGGGATGGGCCGGAGGAGGAGCAGAGCCCGGAGCCACCCCCCGGCACTGGCTCACCTCGGCATTCCCTGCCTCACATCTCTGCCAGGTGAAGGCCAAGGTGTTCGGAGCTGCCTATGGGACATGGAGCACCCCAGAGATGGGGACAGTGGGACACAGAGGATTCTGAAGAGATGGGGACAGTGTGGCTGGTCATGGATTTGAGTGGAGCATCTCTCCCTCCATCTCCAGGAACGAAACCAAGCCCCCAGAAATATCTGGCTGCAGAGATTCCTTCAGAATCTCAACATGAACAAAAACCACCTCCACCTCCTGCCCTTGAAGGGGTCTGGGGAAGGACAACTCCCCTGGAATCCCAAATTCAAGCAAGAGATGTTAAAAGGACATGGTCAAGGCAGCACAGCCAGGACCTGATCCCCCCATCCCATTTCCCCTCCTGGACCTGCCTGGTTGGGGCTCAAGGCAGGAACAGTTTGGGATCCAGCTGGTCCCTACAGTGACCTCATCAGGGATTAATATGGAGGGAGAAGATGGAAAGAGCCCCCCGGAAAGCAGGGGTGTGTCTCCATGTTCCTGGCTTCATCCCAAAACACCATGCAGACAGAAAAGAGATGGGAAACCCCCATTCCCTACAGGGCTGGAGGAGATCAGAGCTGGGGGAGGGAGAACACAGCCCCAAATTCTATCTTCCTGTTTTTCCCACCCACCTTCCAGGCCTCCCAGGCAAGGACCAATGAGGCAGAACAGGACTGGGAAGCTGGTGCCAACCTCACTTGCAGAAATCAGGAGGAATTACCAAAAGCAGCACAGCCACAAAAATCCAGAGGGGATGGAGAAGGGGACGAGACACCCCCCCAAACCTGCCCCCATCAAGCCCAGTGCCTGTTTCCCCCCTCAAATGCAGAAACATCCAGAGACCTCTGGCCCTGCGTGAACCCCCCGCCAGCAGACAGCTGGAATAACCACATCCCAAAGGAATACATTAAAAAACAGTGGAAACATCCCAAAATCCTCGCTGGCAGCGGAGTGGGGACAACAAGGGACCCCCACACTCAGCCCTCCATCCCTCTGTTCTCCCTCCCTCAGCCGGGGGCTTGCTGAAAAACGCCGGAATTGCGGCGTTCACCCACCAGGATGAATGGGGTTGTCTGTGCCCTGGGACCGATTTATCCCGGCTCTCCTGGCACCGGCCGGGCCGGGTCTATATTAGGAAAGCTGCCCCGGTGTAATTAAATCCATCTAAAGTCCCGGAGAAGGACACGTGCTCCGGCCGGGTTCGCTCGAGGCAACAACCCCGACTGCAGCAAGGAGGGAGGAAAATCGGGGGGATCTCGTGGGTGTGAGGGGCTGGACAGCGCTCCAGACGTTTGAGGGATGCAGGGGGTTTTTGAGGGGTGGAGTGGCAGAGCCCTGCGAGCTGCCCTAAATAAACATCCTTCTTTTTCCCCTCGTTTTCCTGCCCCTTCTCCAATAAAAGCTGAAGCTCTGATGTCATGCCGGGGTCTGGAAGCCGGAGGCCCAAGGTAACGGCTCGGCTTTTAATGCAGCCCAGATGTGAGCAGGGAAGGCAGCACTTCTGTGCCAGCCCCCTCTTCCCAATCCCCCCGAAACACCAGCCCCCCAAAAGAGCATCCCAGTGCCAGGGAGCTGCTGGTGCACCGGAGCACGAATCCGTGTGCTCGTACACGTGTGTGCGTGTTCCCCGCGGCAGATCAGAACTCACAGAGGCAGATTCCCCCCCTGCCTCGACCCCGTGGCAGTCAGGATCACGGATCCTCCATCCCTCCTCCTTCTCCATCCCTTCTCCTCCCCCATCCCTCCAAGAAAAGGGGTGCTCAGAGGTTTTTTTATTATTATTTTTAAGCACGGCAGCAGAATTCCCGCGGGAGCACCGGCATGTTGGGGGGGCTGGGGGGGGCTCACCTTGGTTTTTGGGAGCTGTCATTTCCAGGTCTGCAGGGCACTCGGCTTCGCCGTTCATCCTCCACCTGCCTGTGCCCAGGACGGTCCCGCCGGCTCCCTCCTCACCCTCTTCCCAAAATCACTCCCGCACGGCTCTGCAAGGAAAGGGAGAACCCTGCTAGGCATCCCCACCGTGACGGGGGGCCCCCAACTCCTAACGGGGAGTGGGGGGAGCTCGATCCAGGCATCCGTCCATCCTCTCCACTCCCCGGTGAATGAGGTGCTGGAATAGCCCCGCCACCCATCCCTGTGAGGTTTGGGAAGAGCTCAAGGACAGGGGATTCTTAATGGTGATGTGATCCCCACACTGGTGAGGGGAGGAGAAAAGGGGTGTGTAGGCAGGGGAGAAGGGTCCAGGGCTTTGTCCCCAAGGTGGGGAGGGAGGATCTGAGAGGGATCCCAGTAAGTCCCAGAGACAGGTTCAAGGTGGCTCCCTGGGGTGGAGCCAAAAACCCGGGGCCAAAAGGATCTGAGTGAACAGGGCCCCAAGGGATCTCCTCTAAGGGGGTTCACTGGCCCCCCACAAAATGGGGGTTTCAAAGGAAGGCCCACCACAGATCTGGCAAAATCCTCCCCAGAGGTGGGGACATGCCTGGAGAAAAGAGGGGTCCCCCAGATCCAAGGGAGCTGGCAGGGGGAGCATTCGGGGACCTCAGGGGGATTCAGGGGTCTCCCAAGGGGGGAGAACAAGCTGTATTTTAACAGGGGGAGCTCCAGGGGAAGGATCTCCTCAGACCCCATTAGGAAGGATCTTATGGCTCCATGGGAAAGCATAACCTAGGGAGGGGGACCCCAAAACTTGGTGGGGGCAGTGGAAGGATGGTAGCCTGGGGGGATCCTCATCGGGGATTCCATCGGGGGAGTCCCTGGAGGGCAGATCAGGGCCGAGGCCTCAGGGGGATCCCCCTCAGGGACAGGCCGCAGGCCTTGGGGGGAGCAGGCCCCAGGCCTGGGGGGAAGCTGGGCCTGGGGGATCCCGGGGGAATCCGGGGTTGGGGCATCCCTTGGGGAGGGGGCTCCTGGGAGGAACCAGGCCCTGGGTCTGAGGGAGGATCACCCGGGGAGGGCAGCGGGGACGGCCCAGGGGTGCAGAACCCCCAGGCCCCAGGAGGGATCGGGGATGGCCCCTGGGGGAGATCAGCTGCCGGGAAGGGGGGGATTTGGGATCAGCCCGGGGGCTACAGGCCCCGCCAGGCTGTGGGGGCCGGGGCATCCCTGGGGGGCCGGATCTGCCCCTGGTGGGGACGAATGTGGGACCACCCGAGGGAGATCAGGCCCGGGGGATCACCTGGGGGTGGATGGGGGGCGTGCAGACCCCAGCAGCGTGGGATCGAGGATCTCCCGGGGCTGGATGAACCCTGAAGGGATGCGGGGGAATCGCTCCGGGCTTGGATCAACCCCCAAGGGGGGCGGATCTAGGACCACCCCCGGGGCTGGCTGAGGGATCGCCGCGGGGTGGGATCAAGCCCAGCCCCCGGGCGGTGTGAAACCGGGGATCGCCCGGGGGTGGGAGCGAGGGATCACAACCGGGG
>VZRV01011046.1:0-14219 GCA_013398115.1 Falcunculus frontatus | reverse complement strand
CGCGGGGCTGGCGATGACAAGTGGCAGGCAAAGGGGGTGCCAAGGCATTGCCAGCCCCGTGTCACCCGCAGGGGACAGGGAGCGGGTCCGTGCGTCCCTGGCGGTGCCGGTGGCTCTGGAGGTGTCGCAGCGCTCCGGGCACGGGGCTGGCAGCAGCACGGGTGCCACCTGGCTCTGGCAGCGTCCCCAAGCCGGCAGTGACGTCCTGTGGGACGTGCTGAGCCAGCCTCTCCCTTCCAGCGGATCCCAGCCCGGGGGCCAGGACGGCCTTCGGGCAGGATGTTCCCCCCGCCGGGCTGCAGGAGGAGCTTCCCCAGGGAGGTACGTGTGGGGTCAGGGCTCCTCTGGGGCTGCTGGAACGGGGTGGGAGCGTGGGAGCTTCCCGGAGCCCGCTGCTCCATCCCTCGGGATGCTGAGGAGCCGGGAGAACATCGCCGCGCTTTGGGGAGGAATTGGGAATCATCTGGGACTTCACGGGAGAGGAGGGGCATTCCTGCCGGGACAAGGGTGGAGCTCACGGCTCTGTTCTCTCCGCAGCCCGGCCCGTGGTGGGATGGGCCAGGGCCTGGCCCCGAGGACGCCTGGAATGAGCCACCCTGGGAGTGCCAGCGCAGGTGGTGCCCGGTAAGGGACAGGGCTGGGGGGAGATGTCCCAGGGATGGGGCACTGTGGGAGCTTTGGAGTTTCTCAGGGAGACCCTCCCGGGGAGGGCACAGAAAAGACCCCCAGGCTCTCTAAAGTCCTTCCTCAAAAGGAGTCTGGATCTGGTCCTGGACCCCCTGGCTCCCTAAACTCCTAAGAGGAGTCTGGACACATCTGGATCCAGCTGTGGAGCTGGCCAGCAGTTTGTGTCTAAAGGATTTGTCCCCCAGGATTAAGAATGGCAAAACAAATATATTTATGTAGGTAAAATAAATTACTTATTTCGATGGATGGTGATGATTAATCCGAAGGACTTCAATCAGTTATCTGATCAATAACTGTTTGTTCAATCGATAGTTTCAATGTTTGTTGAATAGATAGTTTCAAAGTTAAATTAGTAATTATGAAGTGGAGATTGGTGTTACTCACCCAGTCCCACACAAATCTCTTCGGCTCAGCCTCGGGGAGTGACCTTGAAGGGCTCAGAAAGGAATCCACACTCACTCCTAGGAGGGCTGTGCTGGAATCCCGCTGTTCCAAAGTGGGATTGAGCTTTTGTAGCGTGAGCTGACGGATGTTGGGCTTTCTGTGGGCCATTTTTATCCTTAAATAAGTGATTGCTGCCTTCTGGTTCCTTCCAGGAAACATCTGCCCCCCACATCCCTGCTGGTGCCAGCTGCTCTCAGGGTTTCACATCCCTGTGGGGTTTCATTTTGGGATATTTGTGTCAGGCTGCTCTCAGTGTTCCCCAACACCGCTGGGCAGCCTGATCCCCGCCTCCACTGCTGCTAATTTTCACAATTAGGTGAAATCTGAGCTGTTTCATCCTGCTGCAGGGAGGGGGGTCACCTACAAAGCCAGGGCAGCCCCAAGCAGGGGCTCCCCCGGGAGCAGGAGAGAGCCGAGGGTCGCAGTGGGGAGGGGGAACAGCGAGAAAACCACAACATCCCCGTGGGTTTTGTCCTCATCAGTGGCCATTCCCACTGCAGCCCCATCCCAGGGACCCCAGACCCTTCCCTGGCCCTGGTGAGGGTCCTTGGAATGAGGAGGAGGAGGACAGGAGATGGACACCCCATGACTGTCCCCCGCCACCCCCTTGGGATGACCGAGAAGACTTCCAAGGACCTGAGGACAGCTTTGGAGAGGGCTGGTACCCGGTGAGGAGGAGGTGGGCTGGGGGGTGGCAGCTTTGTGAGTGTCCCCAGGGTGTCCCCATCCTCACAGGCAGCAATTCCCCATTGCAGCCCAGTCCCAGGGATCTCAGACCCTTCCCTGGCCCTGGTGAGGGCCCTTGGAATGAGGAGGACAGGAGATGGACACCCCACGACTGTCCCCCACCACCCCCTTGGGATGACAGAGAAGGCTTCAAAGGACCTGAGGATGGCTTTGGAGAGAGCTGGTACCCGGTGAGGGAGATGGGCTGGGGGGTGGCAGCTTTGTGAGTGTCCCCAGGGTGTCCCCATCCTCACAGGCAGCAATTCCCCATTGCAGCCCAGTCCCAGGGACTCCCAGGTCTTCCCTGGCCCTGGTGATGTCCCGTGGAACGAGGCAGAGGGGGAGGACAGGAGATGGACACCCCACGACTGTCCCCCACCACCCCCTTGGGATGACAGAGAAGACTTCCAAGGACCTGAGGACAGCTTTGGAGAGGGCTGGTACCCGGTGAGGAGGAGGTGGGCTGGGGGGTGGTAACAGCTTCAGGACCGAGTGGGTAAAATGGGGCAGGGGCAGAGCTGCCGGTGACAAGGACAGTGTTTGGGGACCCTCTGTGCTGTGCAGTCCCAGCTCCCCCTGTCCCATTCCCTGTCTAAACCCACCCCATTCCCTGCAGGAGCTGCCGCCTGATCCCTGGCCTGAATTCCCCAAGGAGGAGCAGCCCCCGCCCTGGCCCCTCGCCGGCCCTCCAGGGTGGGTGCCATGCCCAAGGGGCTCAGTGGTGGCTGTGGGGTGGCACTCGGGGACAGCAGGGCCGGGCACAGCCGCGGGTGACACCGTGGAAGCTGTCCCTGCCCAGACTGGGATTACACAGAAACCCCTCCCAGCCTAAACCCCCCGCCCTGGGGCTGCGCTTGTCCTGCAGGATCCCAGGAGCTTTCCGGGATCTCCGCCCTCCCTGGAGCCACCACCACCACCCTGGTGGGAGACGCAGCCGCCGCCCCCAGAGGAGCCACCACCGGCAGCTGACCCTGATCCCCCGGGCGTGGTGTCCCCGGCCCCCCCGAGGTCTGTGCTGACCCTGTGGCCACTCCCCGGTGCTCTCCAGCCTCTCCCAGGGCAGGGTGAGGAGTCTCTCCCACTGTGCTTCCCACCCTACAGGGCACAAGCCTCTCTCCAGTCCCTCTCCTGCCCTCTCCAAGAGGAGCCAGCCGGCGGCCAGGAAGGAGCTGCAGCCCCCGGATCCTCCCCAGCCCCCTGCTCCCCTCCAAGGTGCTGCAGAGAGGCCGGAACGGACGCAGGTTGTGAGGTTTTCCCCGTCCCCCCATCCCACAGCAGGAGCGGGCTCACCCTGAGCCTCGCACGGTGTCGTGGTTTTTCCTGCAGGATGTTCCAGCGGGGAGTGGGAATGTCCTGGAGTGCCCCAGTCCAGCTGGGAGCCCTCTGGAGAGCCCAGCTGCCCACCCCGGTGCTGTGACACCGGTAGGAGATCCCCCCGCTCCCAGGGGTGCTCCCAGCTCTGGAGCTGCCCTGCTCAGGGGTCTCTTTGGCTGCTGTAACATCTCCCTCCTCTCTCCTCCAGCCCTCTCCCTCTCCACCTCGCTGTCTCTTTGCCAGGTGTGGGATTTTTCCAGGCTCTTCTCCGTGATTTCCTTTGGGTTTTTAGCGCCCTTTTCGTCCCACCCCCAGCTCTTCTCCCAGGACAGATGTGTCCTCAATGGCCTTGCCTGTCCCCAGGTTGAGCTGGAAGCTGGGCAGACCCCTGTGAGCAGCCAGGATCAGGATCCCTGTGCTTTGGGAACAGATCCAGCCCCTCTGGAGGAGAGCTCTGCTGGGATCCAGGAGGGCCTTGAGGTATGGGATTGCTGGGGAGTGGCACGGGGTCAGCTCCAGGCTCCCCAAATCCTCCCCACGGGCAGCCCACAGCTTCCCCTATGGATGTTTTCCATTCCCACCCTAAAGCAGAGCCTGGAAGGAGGCACAGCCCCGTTCTCAAACCCTTTGTCCCCTCTGTGGGCTCTGTAACGTTTCCCCAGGTAGAGCCGTGCCCTCCAGCTGTCCCCAAGGCTGGCACCGGGGATGGGTCACGTCCCCAGAGCCCAGCAGCCCCTCCAGACCCTGCCAAGAGGGAATTCCTGGAATCCAGCTCCTCTGGAGAGGCAGGGGCTGAGCTCAGCCCACGTTCCTGGGAACAGCATCCAAGAGGAGCTGGAGAAGCTGAGGCAGCAGCTGCCCAGGATGGGGTGAGTTTGGGATGTGGGGCAGCTCCGGGCCGTGTCCCCACCCCGTGTGAGAGCCCCTCGAGGCCACTGCTGCCCGTGGGGCCGCGCTGGCAGCGCTGTCCCTGCCCATCACCGCCCTCCTCCTCCAGCCACTCTCTCCCCCACAGCCTCTGCAGAGCCTTCAGCCACCTGAAAACCCTCAGGTCCAACCAGGAGCTGCAGCAGAACCCGAGGCAGAGCCCAGCTGGGCTTTTCCTGCTGCCTGCACCACACCAGAGACCTCCCCGGGGCCCCAGCACCCACCCGGGTCTGGTGAGACAAAGCCGGTACGGGGTCTGGGTGCCCCCCAAGCGCCTCAGGGTCCCCACACGGGTGTCCTGGGCTTGGGGACACTGCCACACCCAGAGGGGGATCCCTGCAGGATCCCGGGCAGGGGTTAAAGGGCAGCTTTGTCTGGAGGCAGAGCCCGTGTCGGCCCCGCTGCCGGCTGTGCCGGAGATGCCGATAAACGGGAGACGGCTGGGAAAGGAGCCAGGGAAGTAACTGGAGGCTTGGGAGAGCGCTGGAGCGTGAACGACCCTGGGACTGGAGCTCTGAGGAAGCTGAGAAGAGCCCTCCAGAGCAGCTTAATTACTGCCTAACGAGGGAGAGAAATGCTGGGCAGAGAAATTGGGGCAGAGGGGGAGCGGGGTCAGCTCTGGCACTCAAGGGAATGGTGACAAACCAATGGCTCCTTCCGCAGAGTGACCAGTCCTGGGCTAGTGACCGGCACTGGCAGCCCCAATTTGGCTCAGTCCCTTTCCCTTCTGACCCTTCCTCGCCTTTTCCACCTCCCAGGCTGTGTCTGGCCAGCACCAGCTCTGCTCTGTGCTCCCCTCACCATTCCCGGCTGGCATCGATTTCCGCTCCGCCGCCGTCCTTGCCAGGAAGGCAGAGATCGAGCTGGTGAGTCCTGGCAGGCCCTGCTTGAGCACCTGGGGGTCTGGGACTGACTGCAGGGTGGGGGAACTCACCTGAGGCCCTTTGGGAGCGATGCTGGGTGGCGAGGGGTGTGAATTTGGTGTTTTGGGGGGTGTTTTGGGGGGCACTGCAGGGGTTCAGGTGATATTTGGGGGTTTGTGGACTGAAAGCAGGGGTTTGGTGCTGCTTTTGGGGTGCTGACCCCGTGCCCCTCCCCTGCAGTCGTTCCAGCAGTTCAGCCTGACCATCGCCGTGGTGGCCACGATGCTGCTGCAGAAGGAGCCCTCGATGGAGGCAGCGCTGGGGCTGGCACTCAGAGCCAACCTCCGCCAGTGCCGCATCCACCACCTGCAGGAGCTGGAGGATTTCATCAACAGCTACGACTCGGCCACTGCCAGCCTCTGATGGCAGCCACCCCCTCCTGCCAGCTGGGTGGGGGGTGATGGGGGCTGTGACAGCGCTTTGGGGTGCCCAGGAGGGTGCTGAGCCTGCGGGACAAGGTGGGGTGGGCACGTTGGCAGCCCCACTCTGGCTCCCGGAGAAGGAGGGTGAGGAGGATGCGTTTGGTTTTAGCCCTGCCCAAACCCCTGTGGGCAGCAAAAGTTTTACTGGTTTTGCTGGAGGGTGATGGGAGGGAGGGCAGCAGTCCCTCCCCTCTGTTCCTGATTCCTGGGGATGTGTCCCCAAACCCCAGCGAGTGGTTTTGGGTTTAAATCTAGAAATAAACTGTGTTTCTCTTTGCAGCCCTTGCTCTGTTCCCGCTCTCCTGGGGCTGCTGAAGGGGGGTCCCACAGTGAACCCCGGCTGTGGCAGAGGGCAGAGGTCACCCCTGGGCACACGGTCAGTGTCACAATGGGCTGGGAAGGACCGGGGCAGACTCAGGGGACCCTCCTGCCTTCAGATTTCAGCCAAACTTTATTGGAGCTTCGTCGTCGGCAGAGCTGCACCCCTGCTCTCCTCCCCGTGGTGGCAGCGGGACACGGTGCCACCAGAGATGGAGAGCTGGTGCCAGTGGGGCACGGAGGAGTCCAGGGAAGGTTCCAGCCGTGGGGTGATGCAGGCAGCTGCCCTTGTCTGGAGCTGTGGCCGCTCTCCCCGGAGCTGCTGCCTTGTCTGTGGTGCTGGAGGCCCGGCTGCGCTGCCGGCCCCGCTCCCTTCCTGCTTTACCTGTTCCTAATTGCGGGAGAGGCCGGCAGGAATTGCAGGCTCTGCTCTGCCAGCTGCCGCCGGGGGGGAAGGATCCCAGCAGCTTCTCCCACCAGCCTTGGGCCGCGTCCAGGACGCACTTGGAACGTGTTGATGCCGTGGCAGGACCTGGCAGGACCTGGCAGTGCCACTCGGGGACCCCCGGACCCCGCTGTTAGGACACACTGCAGTGCTTGGCCGTCCTGCCCCTGCCCCTCCCCTGGGGCTCCCTGCCCAGGGAATTCATCCCAGGCTTGGGGATGGGCTTCCCGAAAAAGAAACCCTCCTCCTCCGAGTCCGAGTCCGAAGATGAGGAGCAGGTGGGACACCAGGAGTCGTCCTCCTCTGTGCCATCCTCTGGCCGGGGGCTGTGTCGGGGAGGGGATGTGCCCCCTTGGAAGGGTGGGTTTGCATTGCCTGCGGCTGGTCGGGGGTCAGGGCCCCCCAAAAGCAGGCGGTCCAAGGCTCCAGGCTCGTTGGGCCCCTCTGGGCTGGGCTGGGGGGCCGAGGGGTGGCCGGTTGGGGGTCCCAGTGTCCCCGTGTGCTCCTTGGCAGCATCGCTGCTCCGCTCCTTTGCGGCTGCTCCGAGATCCTCCGGGCTCCTGAACGCGGGGTGCACCGGGGCCTGATCCGAAAATGCCTCTGGAAGAGGGAAAGTGAGCACGAGTGAGGCAGGAGAAGGCTGAGCCCGCCCCCAAAGCCCTCCCGCAGCAAGAGTTGTCTTGGGACACAGCGGGGCGGCACCGACCCACCCTCAGCTCTCCCCCCGTGGGAGAAGGGCTGGGGGTTTATCACCACTTCCCACAGTCTGACATTCCCAGTGAAGTCTCCAGCGGCTGGGCAGAGCCTGGATTTGCTCCCACTCCCCTCCCACCCCATCTCCCAGCCCACTGGGATCCTACCAGCCCCTTCCCCCCGCTGCCTGCAGCCCCCCGCTGCCGAGGTCCTGCCGTCCGGGCCGGCTCGGGAGAGGGGCGTGGAGTCCGGGGATGGAGCGGAGGCGAAAGCCGAGTCGGAGGAGTCGGAAGAGGCGGTGGAAGAGGCATCCTGGCCCCGGCTGCAGCTGTCGGAGCAGAAGAGGCGGCCGCGGCGGAGGGCGAGGGGCTGTCCCCGCAGCGGCTTTCGGCACAGGCTGCAGCAGAAGCAGGCGGCTCGGGCGTGCCAGTGCAGCCCCTGGTGTGTGACGTCCTCGCTGTCAGCACCTGGGGGGCAACCACAGCTGAGGGGAGTGCCCAAATCCATCCTCCCGCGTGCCCAAATCCATCCTCCGCGCCGAGCCGTGGGGCCGTGGCTCCGCAGCCTTCCCAGCCCCGGGGCAGGGGAGCCGGGCGGGGGTCGTGGCCGTACCGATGGGGTCCCCGCAGGCCTGGCACGGCTCGGCAAAGAGGCTCTCGAAGCAGCCCCGGCAGCAGGGCCGGCCGCTCCTCATCACGTAGCGCTGCCCGCGCAGGGGCTCGTCGCATTCCAGGCAGCAGAAGTGCTCCAGGTGCCAGCGCCTGCCCTCGGCCTCGATGCACTCCTCCATGAAGATCAGCTGGGACGGGAAAACAGCCCACATCCTCTCAGCACCCCGCTGGAAACCCGCGGGCCGGCCGTGCTTTGCCGTGCTGAGGAGTGAGGAGGAGCCTCCAGCCCGCGGGGATCTCTGCGAGGCTCATGAAGGAATATTCCTCCAGCTCATCAGCGGTTTTGGTGGATTTGGAGCCCCCAGCCAGGTCTGGAGGGCTCCAAATGGAGGTCAAAGGCTCCCCCTGCCCAGCACCCACCTGGTCGCAGGAAGCGCAGCGGGGTCGGAAGAGCTCAGCGTGGTGCCGGCCACAGTAGATCCTCCCATCCTGCTGGAAGTAGATGAGATCCACCAGCTGCTGCTGGCAGAAGTGGCAGGAGAAGCAGGACGGGTGCCAGAACTGGTCCCCCAAGCGAGAAGCTGAAACCCCGGGGTCCCCTTTGTTCAGCCTCCGGCCGCACTGCAAGGCAGAGGGACACAAAATTTGGGGCCGGGCTGGCTTTTGGGGATGGCTCCCCACCAGGGAATGGCTGCTGGAGGGGACACCTCACCTTCCTGCAGGGACAGCCGTGGCAGGGACCCGGCACGGGACACGCCAGCCCCTGTCCCAGCGCCTCCTGCCTGCGGCGGGCGCTGAAGGCTCGGAGCTGCCGCCGCTCCTCCTCGGCGAGGTCGGGGCAGTACCGCTCCTGCGGGGGCACGGGGGTCAGGGGGGGCAGGGGGTGAGCACGGGGAGGGGGCAGCACCCGAAAAACAGGGGTCTTACATCGCAGTCCTGAGGGGGCAGCTGCTGCAGGAGGGCTCTGGCGCGGAGCTGGGTCCTGTCGGAGGGAGAGCCCGGCTGCGGCGAGAGGGGCCCGAAGCACGGCGGGACCTTGGGAGAAACGAGCGGAATTTTCGGGGGATGAAACTGTGTTTAGCTTGAAGTTGCTGGAATGTGCGTTTAAACCCCGGGAAAGGCTCTGCTGTAGGAACCACCCGGGGCTGGGGGAGAGCCGGGCGCTGCCCACCTCGGGGGACGCGGGGTCCGCGGAGGGTTCCAGGTACTCTTCCAGGGCACAGCCGGAGTCGCTGTCAGATGAGGCCGGGGGGAGGCCGCTGCTGGTGCCGCAGGGGGAAGGTTCGTCCCGCTGGGGCCATGCAGGGCTCGGCAGGGACATGAGCTGGGGACAGAGAGCCAGAGCTGGTCAGACACGAGGCAGGGAGCAGGGATCCATCCCAGGACACGTGTCCTGTCCCCATGGACAAGCAGCTCCTTGTCCCAGGGAGGGAAACTGAGGCGGGTCCAGCTGGGATGATGCTCCATGCCACCACAACCTCGAGACCTTCGGCTGAACCGCTGCAGGACCCCAAGGGATTTTTGGGGGGTTCCTTTCTCTTTGGGGGTTACAGCAAACCCACACCGAGGATTTGGGCACTCGGGGCGTTGTCTGCCAGGTGGGAGGGGATGGGAACGGGGTGAAGCCAAGCAGGGGAGACCCCAAGTGGCCAAGCTCAAGCTGGAACAGGTTTTGGAAAACAGCACCGGCCTTTGGCTCACCCACAGCAGGAGCTTTCCCTCAGCTGCCACCAGCCCTTTTCTGGCACGGCTAATCCTGGGTCTAGTGGCCCATCCCTGAGTGGGAACAGACCGAGGTTGAGCCCAACTCAGTGGAAAATAATTCCTTCCCCTCGGGCTGCCATTGTTCTGGCCCAGGGCTGTTCCTGCCCGGCTGTCCCAGCCCACACCCGCACGCCTGGCTCGGGGTTACGCAGTGGAAACCCATCCGGTGCCGTGCCCTCCTCCCCACGCGGGCGCTTTCCACCGCGCTTCCTTCCTGCCCTGGCTTTCCAAAACAAAGGCGAGATGCTGATGTGGTGGCTCCTGGGGTTCCCTGGATGCCAGCCCAGAGCCTGATGCCCTCAGCCCGTGTTTCCTGCCCTGGCGTGGGGAGTGAGGGTGGGATGGAGCTGAACTGCTGCTCCCGGGGGGAGTCACGGGGCTGTGACCAAATGCCCCCAGGGATTCACCCCGTGAATCTCTGGATCCATCCACCATGGATGGATCAGCTCTGGAAAGTGTTTCATGCAGAAAACAGTCTCAGGATTGAGGGGTGAGAACACCCAGACCACGAAATTTTGGTCCTCCTACACCTCTGCCACCATGAGGACCCATTCCCTGCTCCACGCTGGGACAGTGCTGCTGTGTCCCCCCTGCCAGGGACATCCCAGTGTCCCCAGTGCTCCCACCAAACACCTCCAACACCCCCAGCTCAGCCCCTGCTCCCCGTGTGTCCCTTCCTGAGCAGCATCTCGGGGTGCTGGCATGTGGCACCCAAAGGGGGCAGCTCTGGAGCCGGGAGCAGGTGGGATCAGCTGGGGCAGCTCAGGTTTCCCTGCCCTGCTGCCGGGTCAATGATTAACGCTGCAGATCGGCTAATCAGCCAGATAAAACAAAACGGCTGCTGGCTTTTTCCTGGCTTTTGGGGTCTGGAACCCTGGGGCAGCCCTAGGGGATGCAGAGCTGGCTGCAGGGTGCTGTTCAAAGCTGTGCTTTGGGATGGGGATGAAATAATCTGCCTCGACTGGGTATTTGCAGGCCAAAAACAGCCCTGGCCTTACCGGCTTGGTGAGGGACCACTGCTGGGCCAGGAAACAACCTCGGCTCTACAGGAGGAGCAGGGTGCTGAGACCCTGGGGATGCTGAGTGGGGACCCTCATGAGCTTGGTGTCCAGCCCCAGCTCTGCTGCTGCTGGGTTTAGGAAAGATGTCCCTGTTTCTCCCTCCCTGCGGGAGGTCGGTGGCATTCCCGGGCTGCGCTTGGCTCATTAAGCCTCCAAGCGGCATTTGTGTAATCTCTTGGAGCTTTGCTGTTAATTAGACCCCTCCGATGCTCTGGGGGCTCAGCGGGGCTGGCGGTGCCGGCCCGGCCCCAGCCCCGTGTGGCACAGGGACCCCATCTAAGGGCCACCAGTGCAGTGGGGTGATGCTGGGGGAGAGCGGCTCGGGCAGGGCCCGTGGCTGCTGTGAATACGCGGGGATGTGCCAGAGAGCCCAGCCCAGCCCAGTTTGATGTGATTACGCTGGCTGGCAGCCGTCTGGGCTGTAAACAAGTCCCTGTAATTAGCCCCAGACGGTGACAGAGGTACGCGCCTCCCATGCTAAAGAGCCAGGCAGCCCCAACAGGTCTGGCTCCTCTGCTCCCCGTCCCTGTCCCCTCTTCCTTCCTGCCCTCCCTCGCTGCCTCCAGGCGCTCCTGCTGTTGCCCTTCCCTGCTGGCCTGCCAAGGGATGCAGGGATGCTCCCAGCCCGCCTCAAACCCTGGGATCGGGCGCCGGGGCGAGGTGGCACCATGGTGGCACTTTGGGGAGCTGCTTCTCCCTGCCAGCACGTCCCCGAGAAGGGACGTGTGACAGACCAGTCGGGCAGGCTGGGTGGCACTGGCTGTCATTTGCCTTGGCTGTAAATCCTCTCGTCCCGCCTCTGGGAGCTCCTCCGGATGCATTCGCCCAACTCCTCTCGCCCTCTCCAAAAGATCGGAAGCCGTCGCAGCTCCCTGGGTACAAGAGGCTGAAATTCCTGGGAATACTAATCTGCTTTGGCTCCCTGGGAGCAGCCCGTCTCTCCAGCTGGCTGCGGGAGCCTGTGTGGGCTCCCAGCCCTCTGCTGCCAAGGTCACACATTAACTTGGAGCACAGCCACCCCAGCCCGCTCGGAATTCAGCACAGGCTCGCTGTTCCCAGGGAGCTGCATCCCCGCCACGGCTTTGCCTTTGCAGAGTCCCCAGGAAACACAACATCACCAAAAAGTCCCTCAGCAGCACCGGCAGCTCCCAGAGGCACAGCTCCACGCTGGCCTCACCCACGGGATAACCTGTTTTTGCTTGAGCTCTCGTCAACACAGCTGCGCTGGAGGAGCGTGGAATAAAGATGCAGAGCAATAAAGATGCATCTTTTGGAGAGAGATAAGCTGAGGTCTGGCAAGGAGAGCCGGAGCAGCGAGTCCTGCCCGACCTGGAGCCGGTCTCACCGAGGAGCCCACGGTGCCTTTTGGACCTGGAGTGGCACCAGGTGGAGCAGCTCTTGGTGCCACTGCTGGGTGCAGCAGTTTTGCGGCCCTCGCTTATTAAAAAAGGATTTTATAGCCCCGCAAATGATGGGGGAGGGTCTCAGCACGCTGCTGTGCCGCGCAGCACCGTGTCACCAGCGGGGACCGCGGCCTGTTTGCTCACCGGGGGATGTGCCAGTGCTGCAAAAGGCTTTTCCTGCTGTTTTTCCCTCCATCCCGCAGGCACGACAGGGAGCAGTAACCCATTAACCCACCCTGGCTCACCCATTCGTACATCCGCAGGGACGAACCGAGACCCCCGCCCCTCCTCTCTCCGTGACCACCGGGATGAAGACCCCTCACCCCACCCCTCCCTGTGGCCACCAGATTTCAGCCCGACACGTCTGAAGGGGCCCAGCTCCATCCCTAACCCCGAACCATCCCATTCCCGGCCAATCCCAGGAGGAGCAGGGATGGTGGGACCCCAAGGGAGCCCCCCGTCCTGCCGGGCAGCGCTGCCCTCGCACCTGCCCGCTCCGGGCTGGCAGAGCCTGGCACGATGGGACTGGCGTCACCTCCTGCTCTCAGGGGACATTTTCCCGACAACAAAGACCGCGGGGGCAGCGATATTATCCCCCCCTCCCAAAATCTCCCAACAGCCAAAATCCCCCTGCTCTCCCTCGCTCCCGTCCCCTTCCCCTCGCAGCAACTCCCGACGCGGGACTCTCCCGCTGCCCCCTCCTCTAAATCTCCACACGGAGCTGGGAGAGCCGAGCCCGGGAGTCCTTTCCAGCCGCACGTACCTGCCCTTTCCCGGCGCTCCGGGCCCCGCGCTCCGCCGCTGCGGGCTCGGCCGCCCGCTCCAGCCCCGCGCCGGCCGCCGCCGTCCCGCCCTACTCCGGAGGACGCGAGAGAATGGAGCCTGGGCTGGGAAAACTTTGCAAAGCGAAAGGAAAACATCCAAGCTCGGTCAGGGAAACGCTTTTTTTTTTTTCTTCTTCTTTTTTTTTCTTTCCTCTCGCTCTCTTTTTTTTTTTTTTCCCCTGCCTGCCCAGGCACTGGCTCCGCGGCAGCCGGGGTCCTAATTACAGGCTTTTTAGCCTAAACCTCGGGAGCCAGCCAATGGCTGGAATTCCAGGGCAGGCAGGGAGGGGAAGGGGGGGTGTACATTAACCCTACAGGGGAAAGAGCTCCCGATGACATCTGGCTCGCTCCTACCTCTCATTTTCCGAGCGCCCGCGCCCTTCCCTCCATCTGCGGCTCGGTTCACCCCAGGTTGCCGTTTGATGACTTTTATGATCCCGCGCGGTGATTTATTTCCCTGCCGAGATCAGAAAGAGTTGAAGCTTCATGAAAGAGGGGGAAGTGTCATTACACCCCAATTTAGAGGTGGAGAAACTTTGGCTGGGCTCTCACAAAGGAGTTAGCCAGCGGCAAGTCAGGATGTCCTAGTTTCCACAAGCCCTGAACACCTGACGAGGCTCCTCCAAGCCATTCCAGACCGGCTCCGGCTGCAGCAATTCCACCCGGGCAGGAGTCAGGGTAAAATTTATCAGAGCCTGACGCGAGGCACAGCGTCCTCGTTGTGTTTCTGTGGATTTCTCACTCTGCTGTAAGATTTTCCCGCCTGCTTATGGGACTTTGGGGATGAGCAGGGACACAGCATCCCCAAAAAAAACCCCCACATCCTCGGGGACCACGCTGGATCTCTGCCACCTGCGTGGTCCCGGGAGCTGCGGCTCGTTTTGGGAGCCCCGAGGGGTGCAGATGGCTCGTGTAGGTTGTGGGATCAGGGTCAGGACTGCAGCCAAAATCCGCAGGGGTGGTAATTTGGCAGAGGAGGTGGCCAGGCTCCGTGACGAGCCCCTGGCACCGCTGGGCGACGCCAGGGCGGTGTTGGGGCACAGGTTATTGTGCTGCTTTATGGAAGAGGTTGCCCCATCCCTGGAAGTGCCCAAGGCCAGGCTGGACGGGGCTTGGAGCAGCCTGGGATAGGGGAAGGTCCCTGCCCATGGCAGGAATGGGATTTTTAAGGTCGTTTCCAACCCAAACCATTTGAGGACTCTCTGCAAAGTCCCCCGGGCAGGGGGAGAAGCAGAAGGAAGAGGAGGAGGGGTGAGCACCTCCACACTTTGCAGCTCTTCCTCCCTGCACAGGGGTCCCCCCGGGGCTGTCACTCCCCAGGGTCCCTTTGAGGTCTCCGATGTCCCCAAGCTGTTAATCTGCTGTTCGGTTTCGCTGCGAGGTTGGTCCCTGCAGCTTTATCTTGGCCCGTTTGCTGCTCTGGACTTTGTCCCCGCGGGTGGTGGCAGGGCCCCCCCTCCTCCCCTGCTCCCCCCACGCTCCCCCATCCCTCCACAGGGCAGAAGGATTCATGGGCAAAGTCCTCCTGGGGAGAGACGGCGGGCACGGGGACAGATGGGTCACTCGGGGCTTCCCGAGGTGGCACCAGCCACTGCTCCACGGCACCACCCCGGAGCATCCCTCCAGCCCACACCCCAAAAATCCCCTGCACTGAACC
>VZRV01011041.1:25205-280994 GCA_013398115.1 Falcunculus frontatus | reverse complement strand
CCCTATGCAGCTTTTCAACGTCCCCCAGCCAAAGGATGGCTGGGGAACAAGAGAATTGCCCAAAATTGCCTGGTTTGCATGAAACAAGGCACACTCTCTGTGGACAGTCCATGCATTTATAAAGCCTTTTAAAACTAACAGGCTCTGGACTACAGGTAGAGTCAGAAAAGAGGTTAGGAGATGCACTTCTGGCAAAATACATCCACTCAGGAAATCATGTCCAGGTCCAGCAGAAGTTCCTAAGGGATTCTGATACAACTGGTCATTGGCAGGGGCTGAAAAGAGCAATTCTTGCCATCAGACTCCCCAGCACAGCCAAGGAATCACAGAATCAGCAGCAGCAATGAAGTGGACAACTTGGATTTCCTTCCTGCATTGCCTCCAGGCCACGCACTCCAGAAGAGACTTGTTGAGTAGACAGGTAAGGAGGTTTTATACAACACACCCCTGCCACACCTTGGGTTTTGAGGCACAGATTCTGCAAGTGTCACACTGCCCCAAGTGATCCAAAGGGAAAACCTTTCCTCTCTCCAGAAGCTGCCAAGGAGACCCTAAAAGCCAAGCAGAAACCCCTGCTTGTCTCAGTGAGCCTCAAGCTGTAACACTCCGGCCGAAGAAGTGGATTACGCTGGATCTGACCCAAACTGCCACAGAATGCACAGTAAATTCCCTGTGTTCCGGCAAGAGGAGCTGAGCACTGTCCCAGCTCAGGGCACATGGAATCCCATTCACACCTGTACAGGAAGGCAGAGAACTGGTGTTGATTTTTGAGCTAAATATTTGCAGAAAAGGCTCAAATGTGTTTTATGAAAGTGAGTTTTCTTAGGCAATCTGCAATTACCTATTTGAATCACATGGAGAAGCTGAAATGATTTTGGCTTTCCATGGAAAATCCACGTATTCAACCACAAAGCAATTCCTGGAAGACGATGAGGATGGGAATCAGGGTTTGCAATGGAAGCTGAACAAAGCAAACCTGCAAAAATGAACCAGACTTTTTTTGTTGCCTTTTTAGCATAGAAAACAATACTTTTCTCTTTTGATTTTCAAATCCCTGCGTTACAACCTGTTGGTCTTCCTAGCAGGGAATTACTCCTCATTTTCCAAGAGGAATATAATTTGATCACTTCTGTAAATTTAAACCAAGCACTCAGCCAGGGATGTTGGTTTCACAGGGTCATAAAAGAGAACTAAAACAAGACATATTCCAAAACACGTGTTCAGATAAAGTCCAGCCACCTTCCTGACATGACATTTTCATGTAAAAACACAAATATGAACCATGGTTTCTTTAAAAAATGATGGCAATTCTTGATGAGGACTAAGCTCTCCATTGGATCTCATTCCTAGTGCTGGCCACACTCCTTTCCAGTTAAATACCTCACACACATTTCCCTCCTGCAAGTGAGTGTTCACTGAACACAGCCCAGTTGCCCCCCCAGGAGTGGCAAGGGTTTTCCAAGAAAAGTGAAAAGTTACCCATCCTGCTGAGCATGGAAAGGGGCACTGGAGACACGGAATTTAAAGGATTCAAATGAATGCCCCATTCCCAGAAGTGTCCAAGGCCAGGCTGGATGGGGCTTGGAGCAACCTTGTCTGGTGGGAGGTGTCCCTGCCCATGGCAGGGGGTTCGAATGAGATGAGACTTAAGGCCCCTTTCAACCCATACCAGCCTAGGATTCTGTGATGATCATGCACGTGGAAACAGTCTTTGCCCATCTACCTCTGTGTTAACAATACCTGCAGCTCTTCAAAGAAATTCTATCTTCAAAAATTTGTCTTTTTATCTTCCTGATGCTTACAGCATACTTTTTAAAAAAAATCAGTAAAATACCTGTAATAACTGGAATTTTTCCCTTCATTCTACAGTTTTGGAGTTGATTTTGTTCCAAGCTTTGTAGAGATTTTGATGGTAATTTCCAATGCTGCAAAAATGTGTGTATGGGGTACCTCATTCAGCCTTTCCCCATGAATCCTTGGGAGCTGAGAGCAGGAGAGAGCTTATACAGCAAGGAGGGGTGCAGAAATAACAGGATAACAGCTGAACTTGGGATTTTCCAGTCACCAGTCTGTTCCAAAGTCATCTTCTGCACAGCAATCACCTTTGAGCAATTTCTAAGTAGATGAGGTCAGTGTGCACAACAAAAAGCCCAAGGAGTGTTTAAACTTGTGTGAGGTGTGATAAGTAGAAAATGCCTATTTGTCTAAATTTCATGGGGGAAAATTTTTTCAAGGTCCTTCCTTTGCAATAACATGGCCAGTTCATCATCCTGAGCAAATAATGGCATGTCTAATTATTGTGGGAATATTCCCAAAGGGTTAATGTGAAATCTGACAGTAAAAGGGTTTTGATTAACCAGGAATCGTTTGGGGGAGGATAAAAGTAACTCTTTACCCTTAATTCTTTCTGCCTTTCACAGATAAAGCAAACTTACCCCAAGCCCCTGCCAAAATCTGACAGAATGAACTGGAGAACAATCATTTATGTTGTTTTATTGGTGAGCCTTACAGTAGCCAAAGCCCTGCCTAGAACTTCTCGGGATGTAGGTAAGGATCTCTCTCATCTTTTTTCTCTACTTCTTGTTTAACACTGCTGGCTGACTCGGCCCACGTGGCTGTCTGGTGGCTCACTTAGACACAGTTGGATGTGTGGATTTTCTTAAGGGACAAAGGTGTACACCAAAACTGTCCCTGGACAAATCTGGTGTGATCAACCTCTTAATTCCTTGAGAATCTCTGTGGTGTGCAGGATGGGCAGGGATTACTGAGATGGAGTGCATGGAAGGGGAATTTTCCCTGCCTACAGACACTTGAGCTACAAAATAAGAAGGTATTCGATGAAGCATTTAGTAAACATTTTTACTGAAATCATCTTGTTTTTCAGACGGAAAAACAAGCATTGGTCAACGTTTTTCTCAGCTGCACGAGAACAATTTTAAAGCCGTGTAAGTTGTAAAGCAAATTTGCTGCCACTGCACACCCTTGTCATTGGGAACAAGTGCACCAAGTCCCACGTTGGCCCGAGGTGATACAAATCCTGTCACTGCCTTTCACATGCAAGGCCTGTAACGAGTTGTTAGGAGGCCAGGAGCAGGTCTAATGGAGTGTGTTCCTCCCGCAGTGCCCTGATCTTGTTTGCCCAGTACGTGCCAGGAGGGACGTTCAAAAGAGCAGCTGGGATGGCTGAGCGGGTAACAGCCCTGGCCAGAAGCTGTGCAGCGGCAGCCAGGGACAGCCCCGACTGCCTGAAGTCTCTGGTAAGCTCAGTCATGCTTCCAGTGTGGCAAACCTTCCCAGAAGTGACTTGTCATTGCAGAGCCCTGGCGTGAGTTTTTCCAGAGGCATGAATCCATTACTATGAGACTTGACCTTCCCACATGTGCAGGTTTGGCTCGGGGACTCTTTCTCCCATCTATAAAGGTGAACTTCTAATTTTTCACAGGACAGGATTTTCTTCGATACAATATGCCAGGAGAAAAACCTTCCCAGGATAGCTGACTGCTGTGCTAAAGAGGATCCTGAAAGAAATGACTGCTTCCTCTCCTTGAAAAATTTCTCACAAGGCTTCATCTCTCCTTTGGAAAGGCCAGATGCCGAAGCTGCCTGCAGAAACTACTCACAGCATCAGGAGCCATTAACAGCATAGTGAGTAATAAATCCTAGACTGGATGCCTGGATGCGACAGTTATGGGCTGGAGGCAGCAAATGCAGCAGCAACCACAAAGTCCAGCCTAAGAGTCTCTCTCATACTAATGTTTCTTCCTAATGTGAATTACTCGTGTAATTTATCCAACAGTAATTGGATTCATTCTGCGAGGCCTGTTGTGCCACCTGCTGCTTTGGCTTTATCTCCAAGTGACATTATTCTGGCCTGGTTTATGGTATAGTCTGTGTAAAGAACTCCCCTGAAACCAAGGGCTTCCCTTTAGTCATTGAAAGCCCAGCAGGAGCTGTGCTGCCTCTAAGCCAGAATTGGCAGGATTTGAGACTTTAATTTCCAGGAAAACATCAGCCTCATCAAAATTTTCTGAGATAAACATCACACTGTGCAACTGTTTGATATGTCAAGAAAACAATCTCTTAAGTAGCTTTTATCACTTAATTACTTTTATAATTTTAGTATCAACTGAAACTAAAGCTGTTTTTCTCTGGTTTCAGTTTTACCTATGAAGTTTCCAGAAAGCATCCCTTCCTGCCCGCCCCAACAATCCTGTCAGTCGCTCTCCGGTATGAAGAGATGATGAAGAGGTGCTGTGGAGGTGCAGAAGGCCCCTCTCAGCACCTGGAGGAATGCTTCCAGACACAGGTACTCCATCACAGGGGTTTGGGTTACTGATGAGCAACTACGCAAACACTGAGGGACAAATACCAGCATTTCTTTTCTCTACATCTGAGCCTGATACCGGAATTTACCTTGCTAAGCACAAACTAAAATCAGACTGCCCTGGAGCTCTCTGGTGACCATTTCCTCCCCTGTGCTAAAAGCACCGAACTGTTGTTGGAAGGGTTCTGCTTTCTTTTCACAGAGCACTTAATAAATGCTGGTGACTAAACAGCAAGCACAACAGTTGCTTGCAACTCATACAGCATTTTTCTTTCACTGTTTTAAAAAATAAATACTGTCACCACTGTAGTTTCCATGTGAACTATTGTATTTTCTTCCACTTTCATGGCTGCATTTTATTTCTATCAGGCACCAAAGGTGGTGAAGCCAGTAAGAGAAGATGCCCTGAGGCAGGAACACACGTGTGAAATCCTGAAGAAGTTTGGAGAAAGGACCTTAAAGGCTCTGTGAGTTTTCCCCATGTTTATTATTATTTTGGAATAAAGCTGTGAATGCCTCCTCAGTGACTCTGAAGTGCCAGCCCTGTCCTTTTTGTGTGCAGGTCAACATCTAACAAGGAAGACAGATTAGGAATTCAGATTTGTGTGTGGCAGCATCGCCATTTCCTCACAAACTGCCATGAGATTCCAAAATCTAAACCCAAGTCTGAACCAATCACATCTCTCTGTGATAAAAGTTAGACAACCTCTCCACACAAAAATGATGATGGCTAGCACAATCTCCCACTGCGAATATAAACAGTAATTATTTTCCTTCCCTGTAGGAAACTTACCCAGATAAGCCAGAAATTCCCCAAAGCTGATTTTGTCACTGTTCACAAACTTGTGATGGACGTGGCTGACATGCACAAGGACTGCTGCCGCGGGGACACGCTGGACTGCATGTGGGACAGGGTAAAGCCCTTCCATCGTTGTGTGGCTGCAGAAATTTAAAGTTTTTGTTGTTATTGTTTCCAGATTTTTTTTCCTCCTCTGCTGTATGGATTGCTCTGCCAAATTGGAATTTAACTCTTCTATCTCATAGTCTGGTTGATTTTCCCAACTGGCTTTTCTCGCTGTGAAGCCATTAAAAAGGGCATAAAAATCCCCTTCTCTGTCTCTAATATGGAGATAAAAGCACTGATTTAAAAAAAAAAAAAACACCACCCCCCCCCCAATCTGGTAAAATTTCCTTCTTTCCTTTTCTGTTTACAGGAAGACATTCTGCAGTACGTCTGCAGCAACCAGAAAATCCTGTCCAGTAAGATCCAGCAGTGCTGTGGACAGCCCCTGTTACAAAGGAGTGAATGCATCGTTCATGTGGAAAATGATGACAAACCTGCAGACCTGTCCCCCCACGTCAGGGAGTTTATTGAAGACAAAGGAATATGTGAACATTTTGCCCGGGAAAAAGACACACACTTAGCCAGGTAGCACAAGGCTTCCTCTGTGAAATTGTCCCTGTTCCACCAGACAAACCCACCCTGAAATGTCCCGGCTGTTCTTCCCATCCCTGGCCTCCCAAGGGCAGTAGTTTTGGCTTCTCCCTAATTCCTGATCTTCCCCATACGGCAGGTTTCTGTATGAATACTCCAGGAGACACCCAGAATTTTCTGCCCAGATGCTTTTAAGGATTGGCAAAGGCTACGAGGACCTGCTGCAGGAGTGCTGCAAGCCCGGAGCTCCCAGCGGCTGCCACAGCAGAGGGGTGGGTGCTAGTGGGCCCTGGGGCTCCTCACAGCACATGGAGGGGGTCAGACATGTCACCCCATCACTAAAAAGCCAATATCCCTGCTCCAGGGCCACAGCTCTTGTAACAGTCCCAGCAAATACTGCAAGGTCTGACTGATTCCCAAATGGAAAAAGCACCAACAGAGCCTTCAGTTGTGAAGCAATTTAACATGGATGGATAGGGGGAAAGGGACAGCGCTAACACCACCACTTCTGTTGGCCCTGCTCCCTTTCGGGCTCCTGACCAATGCCAGTTCCCCCTTCCAAATGTAAGAAGTAGTTATGGTTATTGTCTGAGATCAGGACAATGGCCTTGTAATACCTGAAGTCAGAAGCTGCCCTGTGTCTCAGACCTGGCCCTCCAGCAGCCGCACAAAATTCAATAGGTCATGGCAACTGGAGGTGGACATTTACCACATTCAGACAGTTTACAGGGGTTTCAGAAAGAAATGGCATTAAAAACAGGTGGTCCATACCAGGTGAGAGGCAGCTGGAGATGATCAGGCCTGATCAGGAGGCAGTAGGACATTCCGCATTCCCTGACGCAACGACTCCTCAAATGCACTTGTTTTTTTCAGGAGGAAGAACTGAGGAAACATATTTACGAAACAGAGAGTGTCATGAGGACAAGCTGCGACATTTACAATGAGAAAGGAGATTACTATTTCCAAAACGAGTATTACTGTTTTTTATGCTTCCTTACCCTGCTCTGGCTGGGCACAGTCCAGGCTGCAGTAATGCCACGCGGGTCTCACAGGCCAGGCTAAAGGCACTGCCAAAACATTTGGCCGCACACAAACAGAGCAGTCTTACACCTGCCTACCCGGGCTTAGAAACTCGAGGCTCAGTCCTGTCCTTGTGCTAAGGAGTGTTTCCATGGGGCTGGGCTGGAACATTTCACAGGGCAGGCAGAGGCTGCTCACTGCTGCCTGGTGAAACAAAAACACCAGTATCACAAAATCTGTCATTTCAGGCTCCTCATGAGCTTCACCAAGAAGATGCCTCAGCTGACATCCACAGAGCTGATCAAATTCACCAAGGAAATGACAACCATCGGCTCCAAATGCTGCCAGCTGGGCCAGGACAAGCTGCTGCGTTGTGCTGAGGAAAATGTGAGTGTTTTCCTTTGGCATCTGGATCCTACTTTTTGCCAAAAATCAGAGCCATTTCTGCACTGACAGAAATAAGCCAGCATTAAGTACAAATATCAAGTATTCTCTATCTTACAAACAAGGTTTAAATTCCTTTTTTCCTAACTTCACTGTGAGCATTGTGTGTTTCAGGGATTTTTGAAAATGAAAAACTTAACGTAATATTTTTTTCTTCATTCTCTTGGTAAAGCTGGATCTCGTGCTTGGGGAAATCTGTAGGAGACACCTGGCTGACCCCATAAATCCTGGAGTTTGCCGCTGCTGCAGCAGCTCCTATGCCTTCCGGAGGCCGTGCATAGGGAAACTGGAGGTTGATGAGAGTTATGTGCCCTTGGCCTTGACTCCAGGGCTGTTTGCTTTCCATGGAGACTTGTGCACCACGGAAGAGAAAAAGTTACAGCACAGGAAGCAGGAGTAAGACATGATGGTTTGCTGTTACCTCTGGCACTGCTCGCCTTCCTCTTGCCCACTGTCCTGCCTTCTTTCTTCTCTGGAACACTCCAAAACCAGACAATGATGCTTCATTTCACAGGGGAACAGGGCCAGCTTTGCACCCTGGCAGAAATCCACATCTGGGTGGTGACTAAGGATGAAGAGCTGTGGGAAGGCAGTGGGTGGGAACATAACGGGGTGGGAGGCTGCAGGCCTGGGGTGAAGGGCAGTTCTGTGTGCACATGATTCCCTCCCAGTTCCCAGAGCTCCGCTCTCCTGCAGGATGCTCATCACCCTCCTCAAGTACAAGCCCCAGATCAGCCCAGAGCAGCTGGGCTCCGTCACGGCCGCCTTCAGTGCCATGAGGGAACGGTGCTGCGGAGAGGCAAACCCTGAGGCCTGCTTCCTGAAAGAGGTATTGCTTCTGTTTCCAGCCAGAGTTCCTCTGCAACAGGGAGGGAAAGGGTACATTCACATTTTAGATCACAGCATTTTCCCTGTTTATCTTCCTGCCTCTGTTTCCCTCTTGCCTTCCCTTTGCTGTTTCAGCCCACTGAACTTCATACCCCAAAACTGCTTTGGCTCCTCTTTACCCTGCAGTAAATCTGCTTTTACCTTCTTCTCTCATGTCCCTCTCTTTACTGTATTCCTTAACTGAGCTTTAACAAACCATCCCTGACCCGTAAGCTTTGTTATCTTTTTTCCCAAATTTTGGCTTAAAATGATAAAATAGACAGAATTCTCTTATTCATAAAATTTTTTCACCTCTGGATATATCTGAACAGCATATCTGCAAAGGACTCTACTGTCTCTTCCCACCAGAACTGTATTTCAGTATTTTTCTGACCAATACCAAATCTAAGGCCACCTCAGCTGAGCAGCAAAACCAAATGTGCATTCACAGTGATGAATGTGTCTGTGCTCTGCACACAGTGTTGTGTACACCTTGCCAAGGTCATAGGACAAGACCTGCTGCTGCCACTGCACTGAACATGTCACAAGCATATCAATCACCCTCCTGGCACTATTGCTCCCAGGGATTTTCCTTTTTTTCCAGGGTCCAGAACTCATCAAAAGGTGTGAGAAAATGCTGTCTGCATAAGGAGCTGCACAGTTCATGGGAAGGTCCTCGCTGGACAAGTGACACAAACTGCACAGGGAGCATTTAAAACAAACCAAGTGACAAAAAGCCACATTTAGTTCAGAGAGAGGCTGAATCCCCCTAAGGAAATCCACTGAAACAATAAGCTAAGTGGTGGAAATTCAAGGTTTGGCTGTGGCCAGCATCTTCTGGTATGCAATGTTATCTTATTACGCCAAATAGTCACAGACCAAAACAAAGAAAGGCATTTTAAATCCTAAGCTTATGAAGTGTAAGTGCAAATGAGATCAAATTAGAGAAAATCTGCCTGTAGCCACTTGTAAATTACTTTTCAATCATTGAATAATTATTTTTGTAACGCTGGCCTTGAACTACAGCACATGAACTCACCAATATGGGCTGCTCTGGCTTGTTGTAATGTTGCCTTTAAACAGAGAAAGATTATCTTGGGCACCTCAAATAAAGTGAGAAAGAAAAAAAATAAGTAAAATGTCACAGAAAGGACAGGACAGAGAGTGCTGAAGCACCTGGTCAGCAGGGAAACGTACAAATTCAGGTAAGATACAGACTGTAATCACTGTTTCTGTGATTAATGGCTTTGGGTCCAAACTCGAGTGACCCCCATTTCCTCTGTCACCTGTGTGTCCTCGCTGTGTTTCCTTGAATGTCCCATAATACTTTGGAATAAATTCTTCCCCTGCTCTTGTCTGTATTTGTCAGAAATGGTTCATTTAGACAGCACAGCACTCAAAAAGAACCAACCCCACAACTATCACAGCATGATTTCACTCACCCCAAAATCCTGGCCAATGGCATCAGGTCTATGTCCTGTCCCAGAAATGGCTTCCAGCAGTCTTCAGTCCCAATTCAGCAAGACAGGGGAAATGAAAAGGATTCAAGTCTTGAACATCAGATGGTAGCAAAACCCACTTATTTTGGGAAGAGTGGACATACACAGGGGATTGGAGAACCTGCTTGGAAACACCTCTTTTCCACATGGGCTATGCAAGAAATTATTTAATATTCCAGTACTTACACTTGGATGCACACTCTGCTGCTTCAAGGAACTTTCATTTGCAGCTGGAAGGCAACTGTCATTTAATCCCTACCTCTTAACCGTGAATTATCTTTATTTTTGCCCTCTGTACTCCCTTGCCCCTAGTAATATTCCTAGGCAGGATTATAAACTGTACTTTGAAATAACACACTTGCTCCAACCTGAGGAGCTTCAATCAGCACCTTGACCTTTATTTTCTGAATTCACATCCCAGTAACATGATTTCAAGCAGTGTAAAGTTTTACTATTTGATTTACTCCACATAATTTCTAGGCCACGTGTTCTGCACATTCCCTCACAAGTATTTGTTACCTGCATAAGACAAAGGCAGCTGAGGTAAGTCACAGACACCAGGTAAAAACAACCAACTACTGCAGGAGGACAATTACCTGTGCACAGATTTATTTTATTTACATCTCTATAATTTGAGTTCTAATATTCAACACAACTCAGCCAGACAGGACCTGACAGTCGGCTGCTGTGCCCTGCATGGGGCTGGGCTGGACCCAAACTGCATCCATCGGGAGGCCATGAGCCCAACCCCCCTGGCTGTGACACGCAGCCTCTCACTGAGCACTTCTCAATTCCCTTTCAAACAGAAAACACAGGCAGGAAGGCAACTGGTTATTCCAACTACAAAAACCACTGAGATGCCTTTCAGGACCCAACAGTGTTTAGTGTGTTTAGTCAGAGCTCTTACTTCGTAGTTCATGAGGTATTTCAGGGATAAATTCCTTGTCATTGCTAAGAGCTGCGCAGCTCCTAAGTGGGAGGGTTTCCAGTTATGCTTTTCTAACAGTAGCTCAAGGCTTAAGCAGTTTCAGCATCCACCAGCCTGAAGCCAGTGGATTTCAGGCATCTTGCATAGATATTTTATAACTTAAGTGAAAATTCTACCTGCAGACTTAAATACACAAATACCTTCTGCCACTTGGCTCTACTGAAAAGCTTTCTGCTAATATAATTCAGTATTTCTCTAATAGAGGGATAACCATACACTTAATTTGCATATTTTCTATCAACACAATGGTTATTGCAATATTTTTCTATGCCAGCCTCTTGGTACCAGATCATACATCAGCAGGATTTGAAGCCTTGGGCTTTTCAGGGGATTTTTTTCCCCAAGTTCCAGGTCAGATTCAGCATCTGTTGTTTGGGGGATGTAGTGCATCTCCATAGGTGGTTCCAGCCTGCACCCCAGTGCTGCAGGAGTGGGGGCAGTTGCAGTTTTTTAATGGTGAGGAGGGACTTCCCCGCTTTGTGCACTCTGAGGCTGAAGCACTCCTCAGCCCCAGCCCAGAGAAAGCAGCAGCAAGGACTGCCCTTCAGCAGCCCAGGTGTTCCTGAGGGGCCATCCCATCATACCGTAGTCTCTGTTTTTCTAACAGTCCGACTGCGAAGGTGTTGCTGTATCAGGCTCTTCTCTCTTACGTACCTGAGAGGGAGAATGCATTTAAATAACCTCTGCAAACTTTCAACCCAAATTCCAACGAGCTGGTCAAATGGCAATGAAAACTTTCCCAATGCAGACAAGTTTATTATTTTCTACACGTTTCCCAGACACTTTGATTCAACATGATTATCAGCCCATCATCCAGTCACAGATCTATGGCTGCTGTAGCCTCTCAGTGCTGCTGGACTCAGGAACCAGATGCTCACAAATATGGGAGCCCCTCTGGCTTGTACCTGTGGGGTGTTTCGAGGTACTGCCAGGGGGATTCCTGTCTGTCACCTCAAGTTTTAAAGGGACATCTGGCACTGATGTGGCTTAAATGCTACGGAACCGAAATAGTACCATGTGTGTACTGCAATTATCCTTTCCAAGGGAATACACGGCAGCAAGTACAAACTGAGGAACCAAAGGCTCAGAAAGCAAACAGCAAACAAAAAAACCAGAAGCTACCCTGAGGGCCCAAATTTTCTGAAGACCTCACTCTGTGTGTAGTCAGTATTAATTCCAGAATCTTTAAGAGCAACAGGATAGGGAAAGGATTATAAACCCTCCCAGTCCCTTCAGCCTTCCCATCAGAGTGTTCTACTTGCACTCTGCTACATCCATATGTTCTCCTCACGAGCCAGGCCACAATTGCACAGATTCCCCTGGACTCTGTGACACACCTCATTTTATATCTGTTTACCTTGCAACTGTCTGTTGAATCTCCTGCTCCTCCTCTTCATTTATTCTGTGCAGAATCGATTCCAAAAAGGGAAGATGAAATGAAATATACTGAGCAACCTAAAAGGGAGAAGACAAGAAAGGCACTACTAACTATGATCACTGAGAAAAATTCCATGAACTATAAGAAGTGACGATATACGTACATCACTGCTGATCTCCTCCACATCCCTATCCATGAGAAAGAACTTGGCAATCTTCTCAGAGGGCCCCTGCAGCAGCCTGTGCAGCAAGGGAACATCTCCACTCCTCAACTGCTTCTTTTCTGGAATTTGTAAGCAGTGTCATGAAACATGGAACACCCCACAGGGGCTCCATCTACCTCCTGCAGTCATGAGCCTTTTTTCCTGACACGGATCCCATACTGACTCAAGTGCAATTACCATATACCTAACAGCTCCCTAATGTTATCCCATTTAAGGTACCTTCCCCCTCAGTTCCCTATTCTCTCAGGTGTTCCCATTAATAAAGATCAAATCTCCCTTTTCCTGAAAAAGCAAAAGTAAACTGCTGTGGAAATAAACTTTTTCCACTGAACAATGAGTACTTTGAACTCAGCATATGCGATCCAAAGCTGTCAGCTGAAAGGGCCCACAACACAATTATTCCGCTTTTCCTCTCCAGAGGAGATATCTCTGAAGGGTCCCTGGAGAAGGCAAAATGCCACACCAGAGAGCCTAAACGAGGACAATGGCCTGGGATAAGTCCTGTCATTTCAAGGGACACATTCCACACACACACAGAGGATGATCAGAGATGAAGTGATCAGGCAGCAGTGGCTGGCTTACCTCCGGATGCATGGATAACGTAAAGTGCAAATTCATGGGGGCTGTTTTCTACCTGTGAAACAAAAGAAAGTCCATTCAGACTCACAGACCGTCCCAGCATTTCCCTCTCAGCACATCTTCCCTGTGTGTCTCAGCTCAGGGATTTGGATCAAAGTCTGAGACAGAGATCCTGTGTGTAGAAGAGTTAAAAGATACTGGATCTGAGCTGTGCTGCCATGTTCACTGTCCCTGTGCCAGCCCTAACCCTCATGTTCCCACGCTGCCCAAACCAGTAATACACTGTAACCCCAGATCTTTCCTGCCTGGTTTCCTTGCAGCATCCTTAACTACTTCATACAGCTTACTTCTCCCATCACATGCAGACCTGCTATTCGTGTTGCCATCAGGGGAAACCCCTATGACCTACCCTCGTGCCTGACAGCCACATTCAGAAAACAGCAGAGCTTTCGAACACTTACTTTGCAACTTATTCCCTACAACTTTACACCTTGCTCTGTAATTCCATTCCTTATTATTACTCCTAGAAGTTTTCCTTCCAAGACAGTCCCAAGTCTTACTAACCACATGAAGGAATTCTGCAATAGTGAATTTAACTAGGCAAGTTAAATGGGAAGTTTAAGACCATTAAAGTATAAATTATACACTAAGCAGCCACGCAAAATCAAGATATTTGAGAAATATACAGCAGTAAGGGCAAAGCTACTTCTGACTACATATAATGTTGCTGGCTGGAGATGGTTCCAAGGAGATTCCAAGGGAAAAAAAAAGTAGTTTCAGACAGTATGGCACTGACCTTGAGCAGTACTTTTAACTCTAACTTTCTGCATCTTTCCATATGCCTGGCTGTAAGAGAAAGCATGTCCCAGACACTCGTGCTAGTTCGCGGTCATTTTACTCAAGCCGCCGTTCCTGGGGCTGTCCGCGGGAGGGCAGCACCGCCAGGGACAATGAAGCAGCCTTTGCCTGCCTTGGGAATGCTGGAAGCGCGGCAGCGTTCGCGCTCCTGAACGGGACTTGAGAGAAGCGTTCTGCAGTTCTCCGTTCGCCGCACACCACGCACCGAGTGTAACTTTTCTGGCCTCTGAGAGCCACGAAACTTTGGTAAGATAAACCCAACCCATGCATTTAAAATTGCTCATGTGGGGTTTTTTGCACTTCACTCCATGCACTATCCCCGCCCAGTTATTCCCCATCTTTCCTGCAGTCCTGGAGTGCACAGCAGAACGAACACTTCCAGAACATGGCTACACCTCCTCCTGCCAGCAGGCTTACCTTAAATTTACGAAGCAACTGTTCTATCACTTGTCTGGTTCTCATCTGGCTGTTGACTCTTATTTTGGTTTCTGATCCAAAAGCCGGAGTGAAAACTGATGTCTGGGAACAAGAACAGTCATACAAGGGCGTGAGCATGAGGCAAAACTCACTAGAGAGGCTTCCCTGTCCCTCAGGTGGCAAAGCCAAGCCTAAAAACTCCTACCTCGTGGTTGTAGAAGTGGCCATTGATTGAGAACCTGTGAGTTTCTACTTCTGTCCTGGTTATCGTGGGGAGCTTGGTCCTCTTCCGCACAGCTGTGGCATCACTGCTGGTCCGCGGCAGGGTGGCACAGTCGAGCTCCTGCTCACTCCTGGACTTCAGCATGTGACTTTCATACCGTGGATAACCTGGACAGAATAAAACCACATCAGCATCATGTGCAGCTGCTCACCACTCCCTGCCAGCACCCCCAGAGGAAGGAGGCTCTTGGTGAAGGGCTTTATTCTTTATTTATTATTTTTTGGGGGGTGGAGGTAGAGAAGGAAAGGAACAAGGCATAGGCATATGATGAAGAATAGGCTGATTGCAGTGGCTGCAGTCTGCTATTTTGTCCCCTTGAGAATGATCTCTTGGACAAAAATACAGCTTGTTCCCACTGGCTGCTCACCAAGTCACCTGCACAACAATGTTGGCCCTAATCAGCCCTAGGCTGGTGTTTCCCCAGCTTGTAGTATATTACACAGAGCAAAGACATTTCCCTTTGCTGGTAGGGAAGGCCTGATGTATGAGATTCCCTTTGCACCATCACAGAACACAGAAATTTTTGTTAACATGAGAGCACCGACACTAACTTTGCTCAAGGTCTGGCTGTTCCTCAGTAGACTTCAGTGTCTCCCCGCTAATGTGATGGAGGTCATCAAATTCTCCCCATCGAGTCATTCCCCTGAAAGACCAAACATGTAGTTCTCATTGACTGCTCCTCATTAACTCAGTGACTTCAGGTCATCCTGTGGCCAGGGTTCATGTAATACATTCCTATCCCCGCTCAATTACATACTTCAGCATGGTAATCTTAGTTTAAGTCATAATAAAATCAGGTACTAAAATGTGATATTAAAATATGACCAGGGATCCCAAATGTAACACACCCAATTTAGAACCTGTTGAACATCAACCAGGACATAACTTAAACAACTTGCAGTAATTCCTGACCTATTTTACAGCAACATCCTGGATTAATCACACACAGACTACCAGGCAGGCACACAAAACACACATATTGTTTGTTTAAATAATCACAGAACGCAGGTCTGTTACACAGGTTAAATTACACACAGCCCCTTGTGCTGTCCAAACCAGCTGTGTATGAGAGGAGGAAGTTCCAGCCAGCCTGTCAGGAAAACTGACATAACCATGTCAATATTTCCATAATTCATTGCCTAAACTCTTCAGCACGAAGTCTTCAGCCAGTTACTGTTCTGACTGAGAATAAACCAATTTGTAGGGCAATATTAAAAATTAATTTCATGTGTATATACATATTCCCAAAAATATTCAGCTACCCCCAATTTACATGCCAAACAAGATCTTGGTTGTATTCCACACATTTACCAAGTTCACTTAAGATCAGACAGCCAAGCTGCTCTGCATACTTTCAAGCATGTCAGGGCAGCCCCACGTTTCTGGGATCATGAGTTAATGTTTACTTTAGGATACAGATTTCCACCAGTTACAAGTTTTTTAAGAACTGCCCTGCAGGCCACGTGCACCCCACACCAGGAGACCTGGTCAAGGTAAACAGAGAGCCAGATCTGCCTAAAACTCAGGTTCTTTCCTAGTTACTCCTGTCAAATTTCATCCCTGAATTTCAACAGCCAGAGATGGGGAAGAAGACTTTACTGGAACTCCACAGCTGCAAGGATGGCAGAATTAAATCCCCAGTTCCAACATGTCCCTCCCACGTGCAATCTAAGACAAGAAGTAATTAGAAAAATAAACTCCGCAATACACCATTTATCAGGGAGTCATTCATGGTGAACACTGGCTCTGCCTCTGTATTGTAAGAATCAGATTCGGCTCATCAAATTCACCAACCAAGGGGGGAAATAGTGTTCAAAACAAAGAAAAAGTACACTGAGTACCTGTATCAGCTGAGCATAACACACTGGGATATAAAATGTCACTGGCAGCAGCTGGAACAGCTGGTCTGTAGGCATTTTAAGGGGTTTTTACCCTAAATTTTGCACAGACAAAGCCAGCATTCATTCCCTGGCATGAACTTCACCTGAGCAGCAATGCTTCCACACCTGACATACCTGGGAATGTAAGATGGGACACACAATCTCTCAGCACTTACCTACCAGATTTTGGCTTCATGCTCTAGTGTGTGCACCAACATGAGGCCTTTCAGGGGCTTCCAGTATCAGGTGTACATGGAAACATGGGGGTTTTTTGGGTCTTTTCCTGTATTTCTAAATACATCAGTTTCCCAGTCCTTGTACAGGAATAGTCAGGTCCCATGAAAAAGAGCAGCCTTCTCCAGCTCCTCAGCCTGAAGGCCAAACACAGCTGCTACAAACACACACCTTTCTGCCCAGCAGAAGCTGTTGAAAGACTCTGCTGTACAGCAACCATCACGGCCTTTGGGGAATCTAGGATATCCAGTGCAGCCAGCCATATTCACTGAAGCCACAACATGAGCTATCTTGTAATGCTAGCCTCCTTAGGGAAGTTCATACATCACCTTTTACTAGGGAACAAACCCACGTTCTCTGTTGACTTCAGGGTTACAAAAGAGGGTATCTGCTTCTCATCCTGAATTTTTAATCGGATAGGATGCCGCACTCCCCAAAATATCGAGAGGATCCCTTCAATGAATGGTGTGCTTCCTCCTCGCTGGAGAAAAACAGCGAAATAGTGAGTGCTGCATAATAACTGAGTAAAAATATTCAACTAATTAATTGATTTCCCCTCAAAGTAACAGGAATACAGTGAAATCCAGGCTGACACAGCCCTGGAACAGATTACTTGGAGAACGTGTAACCTCAGTTTTGAGCTATTTCCAAAAGAGCCAAAGCTGCAGCTGACCTGTGCAGTTCAGGAAACCAGTTCTGGTTTATTGTATTAGATGGAACATGTCATGCAATAAAAACACCACAGCAAGTGCTGGAGTCCAATGCTGTGAGGAGAAGAGAGCACTAATTTGGTATGTCCAGATTAGTTCAGTTTCTCTCCCCTAAATCCTTACCTGATTATATGTCAGTTGCAGATTCTCTTGATCTGAATAGTAAGAGTTGTAATTCTTCAGAAGAGAACTGAGCTGCTCTCTAGAATGAAGATCACAATGAAAAAATAATTTTTCACATCTCTATAAAATGCAGGTGGTATGTGGCAGGGGTACCCCACACCTGTGCTACTCACTGCATTCTTCTATAGGTTTATTAATGACCAATACATCATTTCCTGAGAGTAAAGTTTTGTCAAGCTTCTGGGTTGCTCGTAAGTTGTTTCTTTAAAGACCCAGAGGAAATTAATTAGTCAGTCTCACATGACGTTTATAACACTGCCCCAGAATAGCTTGTACTTTGCACCTCTGTAGCAGCCATGATGAGGAAGCAAACAGAACAACATCCCCATGCACCAACGTCGCAGGTTACTTTAACTAGGCTACCCTTTGTTTTCCCTGCATGATGACTTCCATTCGCTTTTAATATTGCTTCAGATACTCCTCTTATTTCCAAACATCTACAGTATGTCTAACATTCCTATTTCCCTCTGCTTGAAACCAAACAGCTTTGCACCAACTCTTTGCTGAGAGGAGAAAGGAAGGAGATGAAGAGAGCCTCTGCCAACAAGCAAGGAGCCATGGAGCCAAAAACCAGCTGCAGCTCAGGCTAAGGAGGGCTGAACAATGACAGAATTAATTGAAATGTATTTCACGGCCATCGAGAATGAAACACTCTTCCCCACACCACTTAAAGATGACTCAGACTGTAATTCAAGCAAGCAATTCCCACCAGCAGAGGTAATTAACCATGGGGAATAACTGCATGGAAGTGTACAAATTCTTCCTTATGGACTAACGATTACAATGGTTTAATGTCCTGCCTTGCAGTCATGTGTGAAGACACCAAGTTCTGTTTCCAAATAGTGCCCATTATTTTCACATTTGTGTGAGCTCTTGGAACAGCAGGCCCACAGACTGAGCACACAGCACCTGCAAACTCTGCACCACGCTCCTCAGAGAGCTGCTGAAGCTATTGAGAGCCCCTGTACCATCAGAAACACTATTACAACTCCTCCACCAATTTTAAATAAAGAAGTGCCCCACAGGAACTTGACAGCACAACATGGGGACAGGCCCTAGGAACGTGGCCTTCCCCTGGGCCCAGCTGCTCACACACCAGAGAGGGAACCAGGGACAGCCAGGAGGGCAGGTAACATGTCCATGCTGTGCTTGGGGTAGAGGGCCATGCAGACCTATCCCTCCCCTCTCCACTTAATAAACAAGACAGTGTCCTGTTGCTTAGTGAGCCTTTTCCCACGGTGAGAAGGGAAAAGATCAGCTGGGCTTCTACCGAGCAGGTAACATGAGGACGAGGGCTGCACCACTAAACTCAAGGTTCATTGCATTCCCTGCTAATTCTCTGGATGTAAATTATTTACTTTACATTACTGCAATTCCACACACAAAAATATTTTTTAACTAGCTTTATCAACTGGACTCCAAACAGGGATTTTCAACATTTACTTCAACTCACTTTGGTCTTAAATCCTCAGAATACTGGTGGCAAAACCCCTTCTTTCCACTGTGTGTTGAAATAACTCATTACAGGTTCTTTGTGTCTCGTGAGCTGTGAGGGATTGTATTCAGGTCATCCCACGAAAAAGGAATGCAAATAGACTCGGATATGAATCAGATACAAGCACAGTTCTGATCATGCTGGCTACAGGTAAGCAAGATTAAGCATGTCTTGGCCTCGTACACAGGCAAGCTCCAGATGCAATTCATGATAAACAGGCAAGTAGGAGACAGGCAGTTCTGTCTGACAGATGTTGTGACAGACCTGCTGATCCTGCTCGAGAGGTGCTTCAAACTCAAGTCTCTTTGTACTTCACAGCCTTTGGCAATCATTATATTGACAACTGTTATTTCACAAGTTTTTTCCAAGTAGGAAGCTGGGAAGGTGAGCTCCCTGAAGATGGATTAGGAATACGTAAGGACTTGGGTCACACTCTGAGGCCCACCTATTACTCTTAGTCCATGTTGACTGCAAAGGCAAATAAAATCACAGACTAACAGCAGTAAGTGGTCTGGTAAGGGTCATATCTGAAGCAGATTCTGTTTCTCAGAGCAAGCTCTCAAGATTTTCACAACAGTTCATTGCTTTTGTCTAAAGAACCTTGCCATTAGCTTCCTCAGAAGTTTGCGTAAGTAAATCTTTCAGGTTTCAGCCTTGCATTAGTGCAACCAACAGTGACAAACCACACAAGCAATTAGAAAAGCCCTGAGGGAGAGATTTAACAGCAGCTCACTCTGACTTGTTTGTCCTTGTGTAGTGGAGACATAAGAGAAAAAACCATTTTCCTTCTTTTTGCTCCAGAAGGAAATATGTGCACCAGCCCAGTTCCAGGAGGAGTCTTACTGTAACACATCTTCCTGCTGCCCTAACCTAGAGACAGATGCCATCTCTGCTGAGTTTGGCAGCTGGAAAATCAGCAGCTGTTGCGTTGCGAGTCTTTTTTCATGGCAGCTTTGTGACAACAGCCATTAATGGAAACCAAAGCCAAGTAACTGGCAGAACTCACCCCAGAAACATAATATGCACTGCAGATTGACCACTTTCTTCAGCAGCAAAAGCAGGATACAAAGGAGCTGCAAGGTCAGGTGCCCCAGTGGTAAACCACAACAGAGCCCAGGTTGCTCTCTGGAAACGCTAACCCACGAGAGCTCACCTGTGCCCTCTCCTGCCCCAAGCCCTACACACAATCTGCGAATATTTGTGGCAGTTATGCTGGAGATGCAGCAGTTCAGCCAGCCAAATCATCCCACATGCTTTGGTCAGCCTTTTGATCCAGCCATTGTGCAATTCCCAAACAGCAAGCTTGCCCCATCAGCAAGATTCGCAGGATAGAAGTGGAAGAGAAGTAGTGTGACAGCAGATTCAAGGTATAGATGAGGGATGATAGTCTGGAAATTACACTGGAAGCAAGCCTGAGTGCATATGGAATGTCAGTGGTTCTTGAAACACTTATTTCTCTTTATGCAAGGCAAAGAAAGTTTAAACCACGGCTGTCAAGAAGAAAGGTCTCAACCGGGATCCACATTTCGCCACACGAACAGGCAAGTATATAGGGGAATAAAACCCCAGAGACACTGGTTCGCTCGGTACGTTTCCAAACCAAGAAATGCATGCCAAGTTCACACACATTAATTACCTCCGACACAAAAAGCACTGAGCTCCAAATTAGCAGCAGTGTAAAGGGAACAACTCTCAAAGAGAAAGGGAGTGATGCATCTACCGCCTGTGCGCTCTGGGCAAAGCCCTGACACCCTTCCTTGAAAAGGGAGAAAAGAGCATTGCTCAGGCTACATAGCAAAGTATCAGGATTCAGGAACAAATCTCTACTGCAGCATGATAAATTCCAGTACAGACCCCATCCCTGGTTGAGTCTACAGGTAATTTCTTTCCCATGGGAAGACCAAGAGCGCTGGAAATGAAGAGAGAAGAGAGGCCCTTCTTCCAGCTCCTGTGCTCTGGTCAACAGGGGAAAAATAATCCTGTAAGAAAGGGGATGGAGCTAAATGCCAGGTGGCTCAGAGTTTAGGGCAGCAGTAGGAAAAATTCCTCCCAGGGAGACTGAACCGTGAAAAGCATCCTACAAACTACAGTTAGAGTGCAATTCCAATCTTTTTTACAAGTAGGTGAAAGAGACACTTCCTCTAACCACAGCAGAGAGCTGGAAGCCCAGATTCCCTGCAATCTGGGGCTGCCAAACCCCAGACTGCCAAATGAAGATGCAGACAAGCAGAGCTCAACTCTGGAACTTATGGTCAATTCCAACAGACTTCCAAGACAGGAAAGTCTTCTTCCCTAACTTGTAATTTTATTTCAGAATCCTCTAGAAGGGCTGTTCTCCTTAATGAACAAAAACCACAGACCCAAAGGTTTAATGCTCTGTTCTTTTAATTCCATGTAGAAGCCAACTCTCTTCTGTAGACAGGTTAAACTAAGTGGAAGGGATTGCTGCTGCTACAGGCTCAGATCTCTACAGGATCCCCTGTCAAGGAATAAATGTGGAATAACTTGAAAGAAAGCAGCAAAATCATTAAATATGTAGGTTTTTAATAATTTACCTGGTTATGAACTTCTCTTCATTGATGAAAACGGAAGGCAGATGCTGTGCCTTCATAGTCACTTTCTTCATTTACTCAGAAGAGATTAATCTAAACAAAAAGTTAAAAAAAGTAAATATATCCACTGCTGGTACTACAAAAGATGGAATAGTAATCAAGCACAAAGCTTTAGCTGGCCAAGTAAAACAGGCTGGGACAATCAAGCTGAGGGCTCACTACACCTTATTTTGAGTACTTCATACCTTGCCTTAATGCCCAAATATTTCCCACTCCTAATAAAAAAAAGCCATAAGCCATTCCCATCAAGTATATAACAGTACCTTAAATCCCAATTACTACATCTACCAGAACATTCTCAAGCAGTTTTAGGTCTACTTCAACTCCAGGATTATGCTTGAGTTGTTAGCAGTCTCAGACTGCAGCCCATGTACTGATCAGGATCCATTCGTCCGCTATGGATAGAGCATTACCCAGGGTGACTGGAACACACCGTGACTCAGCAAACCACCCTCATCCAGATTCCTAAAACTAGGCAAGGGAAGGAGTGTTGATGATTAGCAGGGTCCTGCAGCACACCAAGAAAGCGCGTGGAGTTGCAAGCAGAGAACAAGACTGTAATTTCAGGGACGAAGCAATACAATTTACAGATTTCCACACTGGGATTCGAGCATATTACGCAGGCAACGAGCCAGACCCATGAGACT
This sequence comes from Falcunculus frontatus, assembly GCA_013398115.1. Lineage (NCBI taxonomy): Eukaryota > Metazoa > Chordata > Aves > Passeriformes > Falcunculus > Falcunculus frontatus. The sequence goes on along the minus strand of VZRV01011041.1, from coordinate 258,918 downwards.
CCAACAATGCATTCCTCAATAAGCTTAATTATGGAGTCTAGGCTCTTTCCTTCACCCTCAGGTACTAGAAGAAAAGGCAGACTGAGGAGAGTTAACTGAACAAGTGGCATCAAAAATGGCAGGGAAAACACCCTCAGAGAATCCCATGACAAGCAGTAACATCTCCAAAGACTACACTGGAAGTTGATCATTCCACTTCCATTTCTCTTATTTGGGCATGATGACAAAGGAATTAGGCTCACAGCACTCAATGTCCATTGTCCCTTATGCCAGGGGATTGACTTGAATCTGATTTCAGACTGCATTGGACAGGGCCTGGTCAAAGACATCCGCAAAGTAGTTGATTGTCTATAGTCCCAATGACTAGCAGCCTTCCAAAAACCAATTTAGGAAACATTCAACCTTGAACAGGTCATGGCTGGGCAAAACACCTCACCTCTGTGTACTGCACTACCGAGCTGCTTTTTTAGATGTCACCAATTTTCCATAATCATAGATAAATAGCTACTAAAAAACAACGTATGTGGACAAATGAGAAGTTTTGCATATAAAAACAATGATCTTTGCCCTACAAAATATAGAGGAAGTTATTTCACAACCCCTAAACCCACAGTGCACTACCAAAATGAGCTTTACCTGAGCAGCTGGGGTTTGTAGCAGTGCTCTCTCAGGAGCTCACTGAAAGGAGCAGCACTCCCTTTGTCCTTTGGGTGACACCCATCATGACAAAAAACATACCTGAAAGCCAAACAAGCCCAGGAACTTCTGTACAGACATGAGTTTGTGTGTGAGGGATACACTGCTGTACACCACTGCTGGGGTTTTGCCTCTGAAATGACTTCAGTAACCACTGGCCACGCTCCGAAATCTGATTTTATGTGATTTCCTTAAGACCTCTAAGTGAAGCAGCTGCCTGTGTCAGTGTAATTTCAAGCCAATTTTACAAGATGCAGAGGAGTTTATGTACGTTGGCACCTGAATAACTGAATCTACACTTCAGCTTCCTCCCAACTGTCAGGCAACAACATGTTAGGAGCAGTGGATAGCCAAGGCACCTCTATTAACTGTACAGCGGCAACACTGGAAGCTCCAGCACCGCTTTACTGCTTGTGGTTGCACTCTTTTCTATAGAATTTGGCCTTAAAATGATTCATCTGAAAGAAAAAGCTGATCTCTGCACATGGAGAGAAGTGACCTTTACACACACAAAAAAGATGAACACTGTGTTTTGCTACGCAGTGGATGGCTCCTAGTAAATTATTTGCCTTAAACACCTTGAACAGATTTTAAATCAGCCAGGTGCCATTAAAATGCTGAAAATAAAACTAATAAATAAAACTAACTGGAAGAGTAGGTGGTGATGGGGATAGTTCTTCACCAATGTCTTTCTCTCCCTCACTGCCACAATATCCAGGACAAAGACTTCTCTCGTATGGCTGGCTCAGAAGCACAGCTCTCACTATGTTTTCCTCAGTTATGTGACCTGCTCTGCTTATCAGCCTTGTACCAAACACTTCCACACCACCAGCTCACTCCAGAGATGAACCTCTTCTCCCTGGACTATTTCCACGGGCACATTCTGGCTGCACACCTCTCACAGCCCTTATTTTTAGCCAAGCCTGAAAGCTGTGGGCTGCCACCACGCAGTGACTTCCCCAGCACCATTACCTGACACAACAGATGTCAGGATATTTGCACTGGCACTCCCTAAATCCACAAAGCTGTTAGATTTTCCATCACCTCCTGCTATCTTGCTTCTTTCCATCTCACTTCCCTGTAGTCCTTTCGAGGAAGCAAACAGAAGAGCAATGTGTTTTCCATTGCTCCCTTGGATCTGAACTAACCAAACCATGCTAATTTTCCAGCTCCTCCAACCCTATATGCCTGTGTCATTTATTCAAAGCCATCTCCCGACTTATTTGGTATCACACAGGTGTCTTTACCATTATGTTATACTGGACTAGAAGTCCAGAATGTCTTCAGATAGGTTACACCCAAAAAGTGGGATCTTGGCTGAACTAAACTGCTGGCCTGAGACCTAATCAAGTAGAAACCTAATGCTTGGAGGAAGACTGAGGCCTGAAATACGTAGTGAAGGAAAGAAAGGAAAGCAAAGGGAAAGTCAGGAGGAAATGAAAACTGGGGCAGCTGCAAACTGAGCATCTCTAGAGGAGCACTGCAACTATTGGAGGAGTCTAGGAAAAGCAAAGGGAAAACACACCACTGCACATTTCAAAGCTGCAAGAGCATCAACACATCAGTGCACAAGACAAATCTCACACAGGTAATGAGCTGTACTTGTCTGTAAGATTCATATCTTACCTGAAATGTGGGGGTTTTTTTCCCGAAGAAAAAGTCCAAGTGTCAGTGCAGAGGAAGATAAGAAGACTTGTTCCCTTTTATTCAGTACAGTGATACTTAATTCATTTGCTTAAGGGGACAGACCAGGGACAGCAGAGTGCAGGAATGACAAAGCAAAAGTTAAGAGCAAATGGCTACACAGATTTTTACACAAGGATAAAAAAAGGCAGCTACAGAGGAGGACTGGAAGGAGAGAGACACCCGAGATCCAGAACTGAGCCAAGCAGGAGCAGCAAGGCAGCACCTCAATCTGTGTAACAGCCTGGATGTGCTTTTTGGTGCATCCATATAGTAAGACAGGGCCAGCAGAGCGCAGTGTCCTACAAGGAGCCCCTACGAGTGCTAGAGAAACTAAAATGCGAAACCTCCACAAAGATCTCTACGTATTTTGACCCAGTGCTTCCCAAAGCCCTTCCAAACCCACAGAAAGTTGGGATAAGGTGAATCTCTTCCATTTCTTTTATAGCAACCACAAGGCTCAGCTGTCTGTTAACTCAGCTGTCAACTACACACACACAGAATATTTTGTACAGCACAAAGTTTTGCACCATAGGCACAACACCATATCCAGCTGAGTCATCTTCTAAACTCACAAGTGTCTGGTATTCAGCAAATTTTTGGATCACGATTGGTTTCTATAAAGATGAATTTAAGATTTGTTCAGATAGATGAACTCAGTACCAGCAGAATAATTATACTGGTCACATATTCTAGTTATGGGACTTCATGTTCCCTTTTTTGTTTTTGTTTTTTTTTTTTAAGTTAGATGTCCCTACCACCACAGAAGAAGGTGGTAATTAAAACAAAGTACTTACTCTGAACAATTGTGTTTTCTCCGCTAAAAACAAGGGTTTCGGGTTTTTTCTTGGGCTTTCAGATTTCTTCACCCTTTATTTTAAAAAGCTGTTCAGTACAGAGCATTAACGGCACTACGTGAGTACAAATCACAGCATAAGCCCTCTGCTCGGGCAGGCTCGGAATGGGATTTGACAAAAACAACAGTAAGTTGGTTTACGTGAACATGGCCCCTTAACTTTCCCAGTCACAAGGCAGGAGATGCACACGCTCCCTCCCCTCAGGCACTCCTAGAGCCGGGCTCGCACACATCACTTTCAAACACTCTGTTACTCCATTTCAGGAGAAGTTACTTTCCGTTTGCAGCCGACCGGCACAGGCCGTTTTTAGCCGCCGAAAAGAGCGCACAAGGTCACTGATGTCACTTCTAAATCACACCCGTACCGAATGAAGGGCACTGCGGGTTCGTGGCCACGGGCACGCCGAGGAGCAGCACTACCTGTTACCCGCCCGTTTTAATCACAACTGACTAACACAAACCATTTAAGAACTTCTGACAAGCATTTCTGAGCAAGCATTTCTCCTTCCCTCCGGCACCCAAATGACTCCAGAGGAGTGTGACTGGAGTTCCGGATGGCTGCGAAGGACCTTGCTTCCCCCGACATCGCAGCTTACACAGCGAGCAGAACAGCTCCAGCCTTCCTTTGCACTTACCTGGGCGTTCGATCCAGGCAGGAGAAGCACAGGAGGAGTTTCAAATACCTTTCCCTGAGCCCTGGATGAGGCATGGCAGCATGGCCCTGGCGGACAGTTACCTCGGCTGCTGCATGGGACCCACAGAGCTGTTAATTGCTATTTTGCTTAACAAACTGGGAATGCTGGAAGCCCAGGACACTCCCCACACCTCGGTGCACGTCGGGAATATTTACCTACCACTTTCCTTTCTCCAAGCGCTGACAGGAGCCAGCCCGCCCTTAGTCACGGTTCCACCTCCAGGAGGCTCCGGTTAACACTTTAATCACTAACTGTACAAGGGAAGGCAACATGCCGACTCCCTGGAAAATCTGGTGACACGCCGAGAGACATCCTGTGCCCAAAGCACTGTTAGGCTTTAACCTCTCCTGTTTTCTAATCCAGTGGATAAAGTATGCTTTCCCTCAGACACATGCCCATCTTCAGTGTTTGGGGGAAGAACTGGTACAATCCATCAGATCATGCCTCAGTGTAGATATATGGATTTAGAACATTATGACAAATTGTGACAGCACAGCGTGATCACTTAACCCCACACAGTTATTTTTGCTGAACTGTATAATACCCTTATGAATATTACTGGGCAAGAGTTGTGTCTGCAAGAGGGAAAGCATTGCCTCTTACTTTAATTGCTCAGCAGTAAATTGCATAAGCAGATGCTTAAGCTAGAAAAAAGAATTGAACCAAGACACACCTTCCCAGTTCCTACTGTTTGCCCATCTGTTTCCAGCTAATAATTCATTCACCAGATCGACCCCAAAACAAGAAGTTGTTGGGCCACAGAGAAGAGCATGAAGAACGCCAAACCTGAATTTGCCTTCACACCCATCTTATTGCACTGATCTATATCAAGTTACTTTTGCTTTATATAATTTGATGTTAGGGAGAGGCAGAGTAGACTCAAATACTCAAATATTTGATTCCTGATCACATCCTATCCTCTGGTATGCTTCTCTCCAGAGACGGACACACTGCTAAATACACATCACAGTAAGCCTGGTATTTGGGATTAAAGTTTGTGTTGCAGTTTCTGGCTTTGCACCTTGAAAATATTGACACAAGGATTTCATTGGTATTTACAACATTGAGAATCACTCAAAACAGGAGGGAAGCAGCATGCAAGGTTTTTTTACTCAGTTCACAACAGCATAGAAGCTCCATGCTGGGGCTTGGAGCTTCATGCCAAGCTCAACCTCTGGAGTTACTCCATCTAAATCCACATAGCTTTCCAATTGCTGTAAAACCAGAGGTTTAATTTTTCCTGTCCCAGCTTCAGATATTTGAGCACGCTGCCTGATGCTCCGGGATCAGAGAGCTGAAGAAGGGAGCAATAGCAGCCTGACCCCTTCAAGTCTCTAACCCAAGATAATGTCAAATATCTGTTTTTGACAAGTCTGCCACCCCGCTGGACACTCACACCGTGAGGTTGTTGGGCACCAGGAGGTACCCACATATTTTTATGACTGAAGACCACACTATTGGCTTATGATGGGGAAATGTGATGTTAGCCCCCCCTTCCCCCCAAGGATAAATAAGGCTTCATCCTGACCCCAAACTTTTCAACTTAAAAGGCAAACAAAACCTCAAGTTTCTAGGGATGGCTTTTTTTTTTTTTAAGTTTACAACCAAGTTTTGAAAACCCAATGCTTAAAGTACTTAGATTCATGCAAAGATGTCTCAGTAAGAAATTAATACAATAAAGCAATGAAACCTCTAATTGTAATAAAAAACTACAGTTCCCATTTCCAATAAAACCAGGTGTGTTGGTCCTTACCTTGGCCTGGTCAACGTGGCTCTGGTTTGTTTCTAGTTTTCTCTCTCACCTTTGAACTGTTTCTGCCAATGGACAAGTTTTGATCTCGTCTGAGTCACACACAATTACCTGATGAGTACTTGGGAAGGACTGGTCAGTGCAGACTGGGAACAGGTATGGGGACGGGAAACAGGTCTTCAGGGCCACAGAGCAGGAACTACTTCACTGTCAACTCCAAGAAACAGAAGGCTTCAATCCCTTTCATAGATATTAAATAATCAATGCACAATTATTTTTTCATCTTTCATAATCAACATAGTTTGCATGCCCTGGAAATCTATGGACAAGTCACAACTTGGTAATACTATTTCACCTCTTGAGTGAAAGAGTAACGATAATTCCTTTAGAACAGGCAGGGAATGTGATGATCCTGGAGTCTTTACAGATATATTTCATTTCTGCTCCTTGCATGATTAATAACTAAGTAATTTTAGGTTAATAAGTAATTGGAAGTTGGAGTTGAGCTACTTCTTAACTTGGCCTCCAATCATTAACAAACACACTGCTAAAGATAGGAGAGAACCTCTAACGTGAAAAACAGACATTCCTGTTCTATTTTTGTTGTAGACAATCACAATAAGCAGGCTGCCATGGCAGCACCACACACATGTGCTGCACTTCAGTGGAAGGACTTTGATAAACACAAAATATTCCTTTGTTTTAGAGCAAGAAGGAAAATCCCTAATCCTGTTTGCAAACACATATTTCTAAACAACTCATTAACTTCAAACACAGAAAATTCTTCCAGGATTTTCTGAGCCAGCTATTCTAATGCAAAAGGAGAGCCTCATCTGACAAGATCTGAATTAAACTTAAAAAGCAAGTGATCCATTCTTTCCTTCTGATTACAAATGCTACCAGAGGGGTGGCATGATCATAGCAACAAATCAAGAAATTAAAATCTGAATTTAGCCTGCAAAGGGCCTCCCAATCCTTAGCAAGATTATTTTCTGTCATCACATCTAAGTGCCAACAGCAATACTTGTGTGCCAGGACATGTTCTGGAGCCACAACTGATAAGCACAGAAACCAGAAACTGGGTAACAGATGACTAGCTGAGATGATGAAATTCGCAGTGCTCACAAAGGCTTATGCACTGTCATGGGCCATAATCCCTCACACACACCATTCGGTGGATTTGAGTGCCACAAGTTTTTAAGGAATAGAAAAGCAGAGCTGAAGTTAGCAGCAGCACACGTACTAAAGGCTATGGTTTTAAATATCACATCAAGAATTGGAACTTACCAACTACTAACCTTTGCCTGCATGGAAAGCAGCTCGCAGGTCTCACTGTCATTGTCCTCATGAGCCAGTGCTGGATGGGCAGGTCTGACCTAAGCATCTGAAACACCTTTAGTCGTGCTTCATGGCTGTCATTGCTTATCCACACCCATGAAGTCATCCGTTTAATATTACAGGACTTCATAGAGGCACACATGGATTTTTACTGCCTGGAGCTACAAAATATCATAGAGGGCAGGACCAGAGGGAACTGCCCTGTCCCAAAGAGCGACAGTAATACAGCTTGTCACTCCCATGAGAGCTCAGCCAGGAGTAAAATCACTGCCTCATCACACCCAGCCACCTTGCACAGCACTTAGAAACTGTGACTCGGCCACACTCAAGGTTTTCAGATGTAGATTTTTCTTAAGTCCATAAAACATAATTTCTCCAATTTTTTTTTTCTGTAAGTCATGCTATATATCTGGATTATTCTGTCTTCAAGATACAAAATCCTTGGTCTCACTTACTTTTGACAGCCACTCTCAAGACCCTCCCAATCCCCACACAGCAAACATCCACCAATGCCTTACAGGATCCTTTTACGCTCAGTCACTCCTCTGAAATGACCAATTGAGGCCATGTGACTGTAGCCCCTGACTCCCTTTTCCCATTGACAATGACTTTTCTTTAATTCTTTCTTAAGGCAGTTGAGTCATCATGTGGACTGCCACCTATTTCCTATTTCTTTAAAAAATGTCTGTCCAGAACTCCCCTCAATTGAACCATCACTTCCTAGAGTTCTGGGGAAGATTCAGATCTTAATCCTGAACTGAAATTGTTACCATCATTCCTGGGAAGGCAGACTCACCTGCTACAGCTGGGACAGCCTTGCAAAATAACCTGTCATTTTTTCTGATACTTCCATTTAGATTAGGTATAAATGTGAGGTTACAATTTGAAAAGTGTTGCACATCAAAACTTCCCCTCTACAGACAAGAGGACAGTTTGTCCCTGCAGCAAAACACACTGAAATAAGTTTCAGTGATCCTTACATTTGTAACAATTAGTGCAATAAAAGAGTGATAAACAGCTCTATGTTGTTTTAGCTCTGACTGTGGAGCAGGGGATCAGAGGCTGGTGGGCACTGGGGAATGCCGGCAGCGGCAGTGTGCCTGAGCAGCCCACACTCCTGCGTCACAACCCCTGCGCAGTGCAGGCATTCTTCACATCGTATGCTCTGGCTCTGCAGGGCACACAGCTCTGCATTGTGTGCTGCTGAGCACAAACCCCTCCACTGATACATCAGACTGCCAGGAAGCTGTGAAACCAGCCACATCTGAGACCCAAAAAATATTTCTGTAGTGAATATTGGCAAGTAACAGCCCTGAAGTGCTGGAAAAATTGCTCACAGAGAGAACTACGTAATATCTGTGCATTAGAGATCTATAGAGACAGTAGAGCAGATCCTCTAGACGCATCCATGGCACTTATTAATTTGCTCTTGAAAATATGAGCCCAGAGGGCACGGGGAGGGAGAAAGTGCAAAGCAGAACAGATCAGGCTGACTCACTGAGGTTCTGCCCTGTGCTGGGTGTGTTGAGAGGACCCTTGTGACTCCTCTCTAAGAAGGTTCACCCTCTGACACAGACACTCCTCAACTCAGCTCAGTCTTCTCACTGGAAATCACCCCATAGACACTGCAGCTGCCTGCTCTTTGTTGCCCCGGCTTTCCATACTGCTGCTTTCCCCTTACATTATCAAATAACCCCTTGGAGCATTGTGCCGTTGAGCACATTTTACCGAGAATAAATTCATTTATATACTTACTGCATCACATTCATATCCTTCTCCCAAGTGTCCGATAGTATGCGTCACATTTTTCTTCTCATTCTGGTATCCAAGGCCCAAATTCTTAGGGTCCTAGAGCTCAGGGTGGCATTTATGTGTCCCCTTGAGGGCAGAGGCGGTGGCATTTCAGTAGCGCTGGAGGAAACAATCAAGTCTCTAACTTTGAAGGGCCAAACCCTCTTTCACGCTTGGCTCACACATTTACCAAACTATGCTAGGTTTTATGGGAATTAAGGGGGCTAAACTTTGATTTGATTGTTGAGGACGTCTGAATGTCTTTCTGGCATAAAAGTGCTTTGGAAAAACAAATCCAGATGAGAAGAGAGGTCCATGGAGCACGGTGGGATATCAAACCACTATCTGATTTGGACTATGAGCTCTGCCTGTGCCTGTGTAAGGCAATATAAACAAGACAGTAGCTGTTTAGGAGATGCTGAAATTCTGGAAAGATTCTTCCCTGTGCAGTTGTTTGGAGGGTGTGTCTTCCAATTTGGAATTTGATCTGTCTGGAACTGTCATTCTCAGCCCCATGGGCAATACCTTGATTCTAGCTAGTACACATGTTCTTACAAGAGAAGAATCTGAATGCACTGGGAATGCAGATTCAGCCTCTGGGACGGTGTTGTCCAAGCTTTTACAATGCACATAGGAAACCACAGGCTGCTGGGTGACACAGCCAGTCTCCAACAAGAGGATGGTCGATCAGCTAAAAAGCTGCAGAGTGCCTTTAGGATTGTTACCTGGAAGTTGTGCTCACCCTGGTCTGTGCAGAGAGCACAGGTTCTAACAGCTGCAGGAATGGAAGCAGTTTCAGGTGTGAAATGTTATGCCTAAGTTATTGCAGAAACATGAACTGCATTGAGCAGGCAATGTCAGAGATAGCTTCCAGGTGAGAGCAAAACCTTTTCGTAGGTAAGTACGTACATAGGTCGGGTGGAATGGACTCGGTGTGCATGACCAGGCCTAGACAGGCAGATTTTGTCTGTGGTGTTGGACTGTCTGTACCACGGAAGGGGGCGAGCCTCGGGTGTTGTGCCCGGGCTGCGGTACCAGACGCGGACACGAGGGGGTGCTGCTCACCCGCCTAAGGCGCTGCGGCTCCCGAGTGCTCCCGCCGCGCCCGCGGGATGAGTCTCGGTGTTCCCGGGAGAAGGGTGTTCCGAGCGTAGATAGCGCTGCCTTACTCGTCTGCCGTACACCTCCTCGCTCAAACATACAAGGGGGAGAACTTGTCTTCCCAATTAGCCTGCCCTAAGAAGCACTGTTGTTACATTTTATTGTGCTGCGCTTTGTGCAGTGACCCGGGGCAGAACAGAGAAGGATGGACAGACGTACAGCTGCCCTCCACACGCTGCGTGGCACATGGTGAACACCCACACCAGCGTTTCCCTGCGGAAGGCCTGCCCCTGCAGGGTCTGAGGCTGCAGGAGTGACGTGAAACAGAAAGGGAGTCCATCCTCAGGGATATTGGTACATCTTCCTCCACAAGAAATAAGAGCAGGAAATGGGTGTGAAAGATTTTGTTTTGGTTACAAACTCTACAATGGCTCAATGACAGGAAAGATAACTGGTCCTGGAAAATACGGTACTACAGGCTTCTGCTTGCTTGAAGTTGTTAGAGAAGCACTTGCAAAGAGAAATCCCAATATTCCTAGAAAAGCCAAATACTATTAAAGGAAAAAATCTGCACCCAAAATGCTGAATCCTGGACAAAACAAGAAATGGATATGGCCAGTGTAGCCTGTTCTGTCCTAAGGGCAAGATGCTGCTTCTGCCCTTGTTGTGAACAGGAAAATATCCTTTCTTTTAGCTTGCAGATTTATGAGCTCCTAGACTGCAAGGAAACAGAGTGTCCTCTCCCATCAAACACTGCAATCACACAAACAGGGAAGGATCCTATCAACTGGATCTAAAATGTTTGAGATACTTGTATTGGGAGGCATTCCAGCAGTGGATCACCTGCAGGATGTGTATATGCCGTTTTTTGTCCCGGCTGCTGTTCTCCCTGTCTGTTGGACACTGTTTGCACTGGCTGCTGAATGGCACCTGTCGTTAACAACTGTAAACTTATGACCAGTTAAGACACATCAGGATAACCAGCCAGCCAGTTTCTGGGTTCAGGCTGATGTGTCTGAAACTGACATAGCAAAATGTTACAAGCACAAAACTCAAAACAGACTAACAACACAACGCAGCATTTGTCTTCAAGAGAAAAGGCCCAGTTAGCCAGTCAGCAGCTTGCTATTTCCTGGGTGTTTAGTGCATGCACGCAGGGACTTGCTGTTGCAGGTTACTTCCAGTGTAGCTTCAGAAATTAATCTGTTTCTCATAAAATAAAACACAAGTACCTCTTTGTCATCATTTGTGAAAGTCACATGGGCATCAGTTTGTTCTATTTCTGTAAAAAACAATCCTCAAGAACACCATTCAAGTCCATGTTTGGACACTGTTGGGACAGAACCCTAAAATAAATGGGAAAGCTTTTAAATGTGCTGTTCAAAGTCTCTACAAGATGCAAGCATTTTATTTTAGGTGTTTTTAAGCACTTCTCATGCATTTCACTGACAACACTTCTGGTTGTTATCAATGTGCCCTGCTAGTGTATTGTACCTTGCTCAAAAATAAATACCAGACCAAAATGTGTGGGAAAACACTTAATCTCATCATGTGTGATGTCAGGAGGAACATTTGCATTCTTTTTTTGCTATAGTAAGCAACTTCCCAGGGAAAAAATGTGCGGTCGCTATTAATAGTGAAGAGCTGCCTCTATGTAACACCCCTCACTTGGGAACATGAATAAATTAAGTCTAAAACTTCTCCATTAGTGACTGAAGTATTACTATTAAAAACCTAAGGAATAGTGAAATCCATGGACAAGGATTTTTACAAATGTTGACATGATTTTGAGTACCTGAGATTCAAATATACCTGGCTTACAAAAAGAGAAGGTTCACTCCAAAAATCACACTGCGTCCAGGCTTTCAGGAAAACCAAAAGCATTTGCAGCCAACAACTGGACCAGGAAGCACACTCGGAAATTTCTGCCACCACTGCCAAGGGACAGAAGATCAAGCCTAGAGCAAGCACATGTGATTTAAAATTGTTCAGTGTCTCACACTGAGAAAGGAACCTCACATAGGAAAGTAGTTAAGGGCTGTTTACACTGAGGAGTGTATTGGAGACCATTTAAAAAAAATAGGGATATGTCTCTAAATCTCAGCTGTCATTTAAAGATGGAAGGCCAAGAGATTCAGAAGGGGATTTTCTGCTGTGCTATAACTTGAAGGAAAACTTCTGTGTTTTACCTTTGCTGTTCAGAAATTATTTAGATTTGAGTTTTATTTCTGTTCAGAAGATTTAGGAAAAAATCAGTCATGCAGAAAGGTCACAGAAGGTATCACAAGCTGAAACTTGTTTGCAGTCTGTAGCTGAAGGAAGGAAGAAAGTCCGTTGAGTCTTTTCCTCCTTCAGTAGTTCCAGCTAAATGCTTTCATGATCCCCTCAAACTCCTCTAGCAATTTACCTTTGTAGTCCTGGGGCTTCTCCAAGCATCCCTTCTTGCCCAAGGGCCCAGAAGCCCATTTAAGCTTGGGCTTTGGCATTTTTCCTGTTTTTGAACTTTGCTGGAGGAAGTGTTGGGTTCAGCCTGTGCTGGGTTCAGCCTCAGCTTCGAGTTTGCCTGGCCATGGGTGGCACTGATCAGGGTGCCTGACCTGTCACTTGGTTTTCTGGCATGACCTTGGACTTGCCTCATTGCTCTGAACTTTCCTTGTGATTTAGGCTCTTGGTTGAACCTGGCTGTGTTTTCTGGGCCTGCCAGGATCTCCTTGCTCAGGTTCTGTGGGAAGGAGCCTGGGCAGTGGGGCGCCTGCCCAGCCTGCTGGGTCAGGGTGCTTGGCTCCCAGTCCCCTAGGGAGCAGCTGGTCCTTCCTGGGCCCCAATATCCACCTGCTGGAACTTGCCCACCTATTGCAAACTTGAGCACTAACTCCTGGTAGTATTTCCTGGGTGCTCTCTCTCTGGAGATGTAAAAAATTGCGTTGCTATCAATTGAAAACAAATGCGGAAAAATTTAAATATTGGATTCGTGTAGGAGCAGGGGAGACACATAAAGATGCTTTCAAGTGGATACTGTGAATTCAGTTCTGCTGTAAGTAGCAACATTCTCAGCTGGTACCCTGCAATAGCATTCCCTTCTTACTGGTGTCTGGTCATCTAATACTTCATCCTGGACCTTTTGAGGTAAAATATTCCCATGGACTCTCATGATCATTAAATGATCAGATGCTTATTACATTCACCTGTTTCACACCTTCTGAAACAGAACCATAAAACTTCTGAAGCCAAAAGAATGGTGAACGATGCCCACAAGAAAGGAGTGCATCCCATGCCAACAGGAAGTCTTGACAGTGTTTTTTACTTCAGGGATTTTGTTAATGCATGTGAGGTGGGAGGAAAGTTATCAGATTACAGAAGAGGAAGGTGGGACAGGGAAATCACCTCAGTGACTTCAGTGGGGTGAATAAGACCCTTGCAATCCCCAACAATGTGTATGGTCAAATAATGCAGAAGAGAAGAGAAATAAATCATGCAAATCTTTCATTAAAGGATTGATACCTGTGTCAGCTTCAAGCAGGAAGTTCAGCTTTCAGGAGGTATCTGTAACAGGCACTACTATGAAAACAAAATGGGCTGCATTGAAACCAGTGTGTCACCTGTGGCTGAATTTCCTGGCTCTAAGGTGTGGAGCAAAACGATAATCCACCTTAAGTCCTTTTTCCTGTGATAGTTTATTTGTTTATGAAATGTGATGAGGGTGAAATATATTGCCTGAATCCTTTCCAAAGAATTATAAGGCAGATCTGTCCCAGAAATGAAGAAAGCAAGACACTATTTTTTGAGTCACAGATTTACATGATTTCTTTTTAAAGGGTAAAGTACCTGAAACATTAAAGATAAGCTTGTACCCATAATTTGTGTTGTTTCACACAAAACATACAGAATAAAGTCGATGTTTCTTTCAAAGGTCTTTTAAATCCATACTTCCAAGTATGCTCAGAAACTGCCAAACCCTAATTTTGAAAGAAAGCAGGCCCAGTATCACTTACATTGTCTGAGGTCTGTACTATTTGTGTTTGAGAATTGTGCCAATTCCTTATTTAATCATGTAATCCACAGCAATCCTCTGCTCCTGTTTTTTAAAATTGCATATATATGTGTGTGTGTATATATATAAATATTAAAATATTAATCATGCAGTTCTCAAGGCCTCTAACTTTTCTCCATACTGTATACTCTGGTGTTTCTTTTTCTGAACCTCTAGAAATTATTCTGAAAGCCTCAGTAACTCAAACTCATCACCTGGGAGACAGGCAGCTTCAATCTGTGCAGCCATGCAATTGTGTGGAGGAGAAGTCAGGCACAAAGAAATAAAACTTCAATCTTTTAGCAGTAATTAATTTGCTCTGGCAGGACCTTTAAGGATGACAGTCTCATCTTTGATGATGACTTGGCAAATCCTGGCTTAATCAACCATCCCAGAGTCCCAAACCCCTGCTCTGCTCCAAAGCCAAGAGCTGCACTGGAATCTCCAGGGTTCCAGGTTAACACAGGAATAGGCATATGGCTGTCTTTTCTCTGAATCTATCCCTCTTCCAAATCACGTACATGCAATAAATGTGATTTACTTGCTGAATTTGTCTTGGGTCATGCTTATAATTTTCTTTCACAAGGGACTTGCCTAAAGCTGAAAATTCCTAATGGGTCCATGCTTTCACAGGCGCACTTGGAAAGTAAAATATTGAAATTCTCTTGATTATTGCTTTCCCAGATCCCCAGCAACTTCAACTGGAACTACAAATGTGAAAATCAGGCCATTTATTCAACGGTACAACCTTAAATGTGAAAGGCCAGACTGTTAACTTGCCTGTGAAAAGTTAGCTAGCTAGAAAATAGGCACATCACAAAGTGATTTCATATCCCTGTGTTGAGCCGTAGAGAAAATTCCTGTGGTCAAACCTCCCCACGGGAACGGGAGCTTCAGATCCACATCATGATCTCAGCTTTGTGATTCAAGCCTCTTCTTCACCATACAAAAGCCAGTAGGTGGTGGTTGTGCAAGAGCACTGGAGGGTGTGCAAAGGCTCTGTCCTGTTCTGGAGAGCTGTGGCTCAGCAGCAGCAAAGTGTGCACAGCCCTTCAGGGCTGAGTCTCCACTACCATTATTCATTTTTGCTGAGGCAGCGTGCAAAACCTCAACTGCAGGTAAAGAGCCCATTATTCCAAATACTCTTCAAAAACAGGAGAATGGGATGCTTGCTGGTGCTGGAGTCTCAGAGCCCCCTGCAAGCATTGCACCAAAGGCTCTGAGATGCTACCTGGTAAGATTTTCTAAGTGCTGCCTGGACACCCTGTGTGTACACTCTTTGCCATTCCTGACTTTTCTAAGTGTGCTGCCTGCTGGGCTTATGCTGAAAAAGAATATTTATTGCATCCACTTACTGATGCTCTTGCAGTGAAAGATGCTTACTCTCAAGCCCCTAATGAGCTACACCGGGAACTTGGACTGAGCGGTGGTGAAACACTGCCTGCTCCGAGGACAGGCACTCTCCCTGAGGGCAAACACCGAAGTGCTGCTCCCGGGCAGGATGATGCCCCACTCTCCTGAGAGGGACCACCTCGGCTCTTTCAAAATGACACTGTCCTTGCGTGCGTACCATCAGTGCAGAGGTGACGCCGCACACAGGGCTCCCAGGATGACACCGCAATACCAGGACATTGCAACACGAGGCAGGGAGGATTTTATTGTCTTGCTGGAACTCATTACCAAGTTCCTGCCTCCAAGTACAGGAATGACATGAAAACGGCCTTTGGATGTCCCAGCAATGAATCACTTTGAAATGAGTGATGGCTGGTTCACAGGTTTGAGGATGAGGCCCTGAAAAACAGCAAAGGTGCAATGTAAGGGCCTTTCGCAACTCACCCTGGGCAACAACTGCTCCTGTGCCTCCAGCCTGCTTGTTCTCCCTCTGTACAGTCACAGTCGCATGCAGCACCACACTCTAGCTGTAATGCTCCAGCTGGGATGGAAGATGTGCACTGGAAATCATCCCAGTATGGTCTGACTGCTTCCTGAGCATCACTGAGTGCTTCGTGCCCCTCACTGGCTGCTGCTGAGGTTCATGGATGCAGCATGTTATCAGAGATATCCAACACTTCCTTAATTTACACCCATTGCTGTTAGCAGGAAGAGCAAACGTGACTGAACTTGACACAAAAAGAAGTGACCTATATGTTAGTAAGGCTAGTTCTGTGATTAAAATGGCATTATGCCTTGAAATTCCATTGTGTTGTATAACTTAAATGGTGCCTTAGTTCATAAAGGCTCAAGAGCAATTGCCACTAATCCTTCAGATATGTTCTGCCAGCTAATACAGTGTATCCGATGCTTCACGCAATGGATCACAGTAAATAATTTTCCAGGCTGTGCTGTTACACTAATTGAGACATCCAGTTTTGGGGAAGCCACTAAGATGTTTTTTATTTCTTCTCCAGTCCTGGCCTCCTCTTCTCACCTTTGCAGTGCAGCTTTTGCACCATCTCCTCAGTTATTTCAGCACCAGTGTCATAGAGTCAGATTTTAAAATGGACCCTCTCAAAACGAGAAGAATCACCCTGAAAGCAAAATGATCAGTGTTGCAATGAAAGAAACCTGCCTGCAATGACAACCACCTCAGAAATCTCAGCCCATCCTATTCCCAGGTCTCAAAGTCAGTCCCAAAATTCCTCCACAAAAATCCAATTTGACTGCATATTAAGGAGAACCACTATTCCTTTCTGGGTTAATCCATCCAAAACATAGTAAAACAGCACAATGGCTGTAGATTGGGACCTATCTTTGATTCAGAGAAGAAATAAAGACAAGCAAATAAAGGAGGACTCTGAGGAACTCACAATGGTGCGACATAACTTGCCTTAATGTTCCGCCTAAAGAGTAAAATGTGATTTTTAGTATCTTCAGAAGGGAGGCAATTAGTTGTCTGAACTTCTGCCACTTGGTTTATGTTTCTTACTGTCAAAAAATGTGTTTAAAAACCAAATTGCTTTTCTCTTATGCCTTCTGCTCCAGACACACGCTTTTCATCTGTAATTTTTTTTGGTAAATGATTACCATGATGTTTGGCATTTCCTTTTGGACTGGGCCATGAAAAGGATAGGACATGCAGCGGCTTATACAGAATTACAAGCATTACTTACAGAGTGCTCTGGGATAAGATCAGGCCACGACACATGACTTTGTAAACAGGGATCATGAAACACCAAATCCAGAAAGTACACGATAAAAAATTGTACTGTGACAGAAAGCTTTGGACAGGATCTGACTGTTCACCATGGCAAGATTGTTTATACCAGAACAACAAAGAATACAGCAGCTTTTTCGTTCTGAGTATATGTATTTCAGGGTTTTGAAGGTTGATAAATGGAGCCTAGCTTGAAAGTGAACAAAAAAGACAAAAAATTTCAATGACGTTGCGCAAACACACTCCAGAACTCATTTTCTGCTTCCCGTCCAATTCTATGCCTTAAAACGAAAGCTTTATTACTTAAAGTTTGTAATAAGAAAGGCTTCAAGTTCAAGTGTGATCCGTAGCTATTCCCTTTCCCACACCTCTATAATGTACTTCAGGAACTTGTGTGGAAGGTGAACAGTGATGTTCAAGTCAACAAGTGAACATCCTGCTCATCTTGCAACACTATCTGGAAGGAAATTGTTTTCAAACTGTAGTTTAGAAATCATCCTTTGATCGAAACAACTGTCACATCACCCTCACTAAAGTGCAAGCCGAAGCCTTATGTACTAATAATTGTGCGCCACCACTGGTAATTACTGTTTAAGACACTGTTGCCTGAAAACTGTGTCCCAGCTGTAGAAGCTTCCTAGGCCTGCTATGCTCATGCAGACTTTTGTCACTCATGACACTCCATGTGCAATTAGCACCAAAGGTGCACTCAACACAAGAGTAACAATAAAGCTCCTGTGCAGTAGAAGAGTTGGAGCTGCCATGTCAATGTGCTGTGAGAGTCTTACTGGATTTGGTGGAACAGAACTTGGCCAAATGCCTCAAGTAGAACAGTAAAACTAGAATACATGGGGAAAATCTTCTCAGGAGAGAATTTTTATAACCTCACCTAAGCCAAAAAGTAGATGAAGCGTGAAGTCTGACAAAGAAGAAATGCTCCTAGGTGTCTTGCATTTCACATTTACTCTCTGGCAGTCTATGAGAAGCTCTTCTGGGGCACATCTTACTAGCCAAGGAGTTTCTGTCTTCCAAAGCTGCCAAAATCATGGGAATTTTGCAGGAAAAATAGAAATGTCCTCTGAAGAATATGTGTGATTGACAGGACGAACCTTATGAAAGGCTGCAAGCTGGTGTGCAGTCACACATGCCACTTCAGAAATGAAAATGATAAAACAGTGGCTGGAATCAAAGCTCATAATGACTCTTACCAGTTCCCAAGCGCTCCGGTGGTTATTACACTTTAGAGGAATGGGGAAGAGATATGGTTTTCTCTGGGTGATTAAGCATTCGGCTCCATGCCCTGTGCTCATAATGCATGGTTTCCTGATTAACTGTACTGGAATTGGATACCTCAACTGGTTGGACCTAACAAACAGGTATTGTCAGACCTTCGGGAAAAAGGTGCTGAGGAAAATCAAACTCCCTGCTCTAGGTTTATATCCGTGATCTACATTAAATATTCAGATGTTTGGGTTTGGTATCGATCACTAATGTTCTGTGTCACACAGCAACACAACTGTTTATGCTAAATAAAAGTGGGTCAGTTCCTGGGTTCTAATCACATTACTTCTCATTAGAGGATATTAGCTCCGTGCTGAAATTAGGAGAAACAGTGATATACAAGAGTAATTTCCACATTTCATTGAATCCAAATGACAAATACTTTTCCTCAAATGAAGAGGAGAAGATGCCTTTAATGGAAAGAGAATCCAAGCCCAGAAATAAGAAACGCTGAAGTCTAATACTGAAGAGAGGGTAGGGTGGGAATGGCAGAGGGAGATGAGAACTTTTCAAAGTTCAGAACACACCTTAGGAATTGCTAAAGGTATTAACCCACTTGCAGTTCTAACTGTCCAAGCCAGCTCAGATCTTGGTTGATGGTGGTTTGGTAAACATCAGGCCCACAGACATAAATCAGTCATACAAAGATAGGATCTACCTCTGATGAAGAAGAATGATCTGGGTAGGAAGTGATTACAAATCACTACTTTAAACTGCCCAGTCACTTTCTTTTGAAGAGTTAAAGACTGGCTTCATCATTTTCCCCCAAAGCACCAGGACAAATTGCAAATGCACCAGAAACTTAGTGTGCGGAGGAGATATGATTCAGTGTATAAATACTAAGATAGTTAGGCAGAGATTTACACTGCTGAACAATGGTATTTAAATGTCAAGTTCACAAAATCTGAGATACTTTATACGCATACAGTGTTGCCTTCCAAAAGTGCTGTAATTCTGCAGGCAATCTACAGAGGTTTAAAACAGTATGAATTCTGTCTTCACGCTGCTGGGCCTTTAAAAATCTAGAGAGCTACTTGTAAGTGCTTGGAAAAAATCCATGGTGCAAGTTCCCAAACTCTCCCTGTCAAACAAGAATTCTGGTTTGCTGTTACATACCTGTGAGAAGTGGGAGAAGGCAAACAGGTCATGCCTGAAGCATTTGTTTGACCTGCTGCTAACTCATGATCAGTGTTACAAAATTCACTGGAGTTAAAGGAAGTTGTCTATGGCAGGAGTTGCCAACAAATCAATATAATGTGAATTATTCCCTGGGGTTTTCCATTTCATATAGGAATGAAACAACATGAAATGAAGGAAGGAAGAGGAAAATCCAGTGACAAGAAAAATGAGTTTGATTTCCCTGAAAATCATTACCTTCCCCGACAGTGTTCCCAAGCAGGGAAAGTAGGTGTTGGAGGTGCTGCCTTTGCTCTTTTTTCTTGAGGAGCAGGACTGAGTAGGAAGAGATAGGATACAGGGTCTGTCCCCATCACATCTAACCTTCTCAACCTCTGCCCAGCATCTGTAACAACTGCAGGAAGAAGTGCAATACCCAGAAGCAACAGCAACACAAATCCTTATTTGCACCTATTAAAAGGGAAAACCTATCTCTTCCACACTAAATACTGAAAATTAACATAGCACAGAACAAGCAAACACAGATTATAAATCTGCACAGATCAATGCCATGCACTCAGCTGGGCAAATGTTCAACCTGTAAACAAACCAGCAGTACTGAGTTCCTGGGAAATAGCCACCACTCAGGTAATCTTTATGCAGTGTCCAACCAGCAGATTCTGATGAAGTTACCAGCACCAGCAGCAGAATCCTTAGGATGCATTTGTACTGTTTTGACACTTGACATTTTCCCTCAGCTCCAGTGTCAGAGGTTGTTGTTTAAGGATCTAGAAACTGTCTTGGTTTCACGTGATGTAAGCGTACGTGCAGTGTGCTCAATGACGAACAAGCCCGTGCGAAGCCAGCTTCCCTCACCGCGAAGATGGGCCCTCATGGATAAAATGCAGCTGCAGTTCCCTTCCTCTCCAAGTTCTTCTGTCTTCACCTTTTGTTCTCTCAGGCACAGGCAAGAAGTACACATGCGAGCCCTCTGTCTCCGGTTCAGACTGATCTTTCCTTCAGACAGCTAAAGCTTTGGAAATAAAAAATGTCTTGATGGTTTACACAAGGAATTTGAGGCCAATGCACACTCTTTTTCTCCTCACAGCTGTTGTGCTTTGCACCATCCCACTGCCTCTGAGTTCAGGACCTTGTTCTCTTCGGATCTACATCCAATGCTGAAGCATTACTCCACTGATTTTAATTTATTCCCAATTTACACCAGTAAGGGGGTGATTAGAATTGCAATGCCCATGGAATGTAGCATAGGGTTGTTAATTCTGCTTTGCCTAAATTCTTGAAAATACTATATCTTTGGAAAAGCTGTCATTATTTTGTCCTCCTCCCCCAAGCAGGTAAACCTGGAACACAGGCTTCTAGTTTTGGGACAGCTGAGGGGATATAGGCTGGCAAAGGGGAGGCTGGGGAGTCAGGGAGGGAGCATAAGCAAGTGCTACTCCCAAGTATCTTCTCCAGTCCCTTCCCTATTCTCAACTACTCTTTCTGCTCAGTCCTGGAAATCTTGGCTTTGTCACACTAAATAAAATATTTCTCTGAGTAATTATTTTGTTCATGTATTGTAATAGGTTTTCAGTTACATATGATGATTAATGAAAAAAGGTATCTGTCCAATAGGAAAGACAATACATGGTGATACTAGCTGCAATACTGGAAAGTCCCTGACTAATCTTACCACAATTAGTATTTTTCTTAAAAATGCAACTAATGCAATTAAACTGGTCTCTTTTGTTCTTTGAAAAAGTTGCTACATGCTGAGTAGCCTGAACACCCTGACAATGCTTCAGGCAGCATCCTGTCCATTTCTTCTTTTTCCTTTTCCTTTTTTTTTTTTTCCAATACTACTTCCCTTTCTGGAGATGACTTCATTTCCTATGCAGTTACTACATTCATGGGGAAAATCCAGGAATACACATAGACAGATATTTTCCATCAAGCTTGATCAGTAAATGGCTTTTGTTGTATTGTGAATCTGCCAAAGGGCACAGAAAGGAAGGACTGCAATTCTGGATTCCTTCAAATTGCCGAAAAATGTGAACCAAGTTCTGAGTCAACCAGAAATGTTCTGCTGGAAGCTCAGGGACTGCTGAGGCAAAGCTCATTATAGCCATTAGCAAATTTTAGATGTACAGCTGCAAGCGTGGAGTATTAAATGCACAACACTGGGACCCAGAACAGCCAGCAGGATGAGCACTGGGAAATCAAGCTGGCTAACAGAAAATTCAGGACAGAGGAAAATAAGTGCTAGCAATGGGTTTAGGTGTGTTATGTAATTGTGTATTGCTGGAGCACCTGCTTGTGCAGCAGGGACATCCACCTGCCACGTGCTCTCGAGACAGGACTCCAAAGTGCTTCTCCTGCCTCTGAACCAGGTATCTCATCAGCAGGGCAGGTGGAAAAAAACATTCACCAGCAGGGATGTTGCAACTGTGCTTCTCTGCAGCAAGAATCATGGGCTGCACGGAAAATACAGGAATCGGGATCATCATCTCCTGTGCTGTGAGGAAGTAGTGCTGTGGTACAGCAGAGGTCTGCCTCTCATCCTTGTTCTTAGAAGACTGTGCAATTTTATGACTAATTAATACTTCTTTCTTAAACCGCTTGCACAGTGACCTTTGTAACACCTGCCCAGTGCAGGACTGATTTGGCAAAGACCCACCACTCCATACCCAGCACTCCTGAAAATGAACAAATGCCATTTCCATTCTTGTTAATGAGGGTAAATATCAAACACAAGCAGTTTCAGTAAGAGGGGAGGAGGCAGCTACACAAATTTCAGTGAGCCTCTCCTGGGACGGAAGGCTCAGCAAAACAAGTTAAGTTGCAGAACTGCACATTAACTAAACAGAAGGGAATTAATATTTTTGGACAGGACTGATCAGACACTGCGGAAGCTCATCAGAAGACAGATACTAGAAGTATCTCATGGTTGCATCTCTAATTACAGCCCTTTGTTCTATATTTTTCATGTAAAAGTCATTCAGTGTGAAAGTTGGCAAACTTAAAGTCTTGGGGAGTTTCTTGATATCTAACTAAGGAATAGTCGAGGGGAAAGACATAGAGTTATGGCATTTTAAACTATAATTAATTTCTCTGTTTGGCCCTCTCAAGTCAGACAAATTGCCTCAGGAAAGGTTCACAATAGAGACCATCTCACGGCCAAAAGACTAAAGACCCTGACTGGCAGGAAAAACCACAAAGAAGTTGAGGTATTTTCCTATTGAAGATCAAAAATATGAAGACATTTTGCATACAGGGTCATAGAAGAGTAAGAAATTAGGAGGAAAAATTTACCTGAAAGAAATCTAAAGTGAAACAGTGCTACCCTTTCCTGTCGAACCTAATACTCTTTCAAAAAACCCTGGCAGGTCACATGGACTGACTCAGCTGCTCAGCAATTTTAAAATCATCTTTTACATGTTTGGATGTAAAATTCCAGGCATGAGGCAGGATTACTAAAGACAGTGATGAACAATCATTGAGGGAAATGAGGACAAGGCACTGCAAGGAGCTCCCCAGGGGAAAGAAATTCCTCACTGCTCATGTGAACATAAGGAAATGTAAATTTCCCAGGCACTCCAATCGGAGAAGGGTGGGCAGGAGCACAGAGAACATTATCTGAGAAACTACAGTGTTTTCACTTGGGTACCTCAGCCTCTCTCCTGCCCTTTGTTTTCTGAAGCTTCACTGATATGGAGGCCTTGATTAGTGGAATTATTGAATTTTATGCTTACTGTAGCACCTCCAGATTGATCTGAACTAATCCAGCACGTACCAGTTTGCCATGTGATTTGGACAGGGACTTTTGCACCACACATCAGTGTCAAAAGTTGGACGCAGGACAGTCTGCATTCCTGTGTGTCATATACTGCTGATAAGCACATCAGTACTCAGAAATCTTGGTAGCTGTTAAGGCACTCTCATTCCAAGAAAATTAAAGCTTCTCAGTAACTGTATTTATGACCCTTATGACAAAAAAGTGTTTATACAGCTGAAGGCGACCAGATATCATTTATGACACTCACATTTAAGGCTAAGCAATGGCTCTCTTCAGTCAGAATGTGTGTGCACTAGAATTCCAGCAGCTCTTAATTCACCTGCCTCTCGTCTCCAAAACAAGGTCCTTTTAAATCAACTGGAACAGCAGCTTCTCTCTTTGGCCCAAATCACACAGTTTACAATAAAACATGTGACCTTTTCATTCAGAGTTCATCTCTTCTGACTTCTCTCTGTAACCACAGGAGAGATTTTATCTTTGTAGACTGAGTTTTTTGCAGGCCACCCCGAGCACTCTGCTCCCTGCATCCTAAATTACAAGTCAAAGCATGGCCTCTGGAACACTACTCAGTTGTTCCCACTGCTCCATATCAAAATTTGTTATGCTGATCAGAGACAATCATTATATTGTCTCTGATAAATGTAAAAACACCTAAGCTCTTTCTTTATATTTGAGTAGAAACACACAGAGCCACAAACATCTGGTCTGTCTGGACCAAGAAAGTAGAAATGACATTTCCTTAAAAACCAGCAGGCAGAAGGTCTTGCACAAAGAAGACAAAGGATAAAAGCTTCACTGCATATAGAGTACAGAAAGAATAACTTTTTCTTTGAGACACTGAAAATCATTAGTAAAATTAAAGAGGAAAAATAGTTTCTTGGATTTATTTGAAAAAAAAAAAAATCCACACTCCTTAGGCAATGCAATTTATCCTTCCATTTTCTCCTTGTACGCAGGCCAGAAGACATTTCCATTGATGCTCTAGCTTGCATTTCTGTGAACAACTTGCTGCATATGGAATAGTGTGTGAGGGGAAAATAAAAAGTCCAGAGTTAGGAACAAACAACCAGTCTCTGCTGCTCTCAGGCAACAGGACAGAACTTCGTAAAAAGAGATTCACCTGGAGACATGGTAAAGGCCTACAGAATTACAAAGCCAGTGGAAATCAGGGGTAAGGATCAGTATCTACTTCTTCTTATCCTGTAAAAGAATCAGGAGGCAGCAAAGGAAACCAGATTCAGACGACTAGAGATAAGTCTGAAAGACACTTCATCTTTTCTTCCACGTTCCTAGGCACCTGCTGATGGCCATGGTTGAAGAGGACAGTCCCTAGACAGACCTCAGGTCTGACAAGCAAGGGCTATAATTAAGGGTTCTTCTGTTTATCTGTTAGCTCATCCAGCTGTATTTGCTGCAAGCTGTAGAGTGACAGGAAAATCAGGTGCTTAATTCTGTAGCTTCTGGAATAGCTACTCTTCAAATCATATACTCTAAGGCTATTTATAAACTACAGACAATGATAGATATGGTAATAATAAGTGGAATTCAGTCTGGCATGTGTAAATCTCTGAGACCTTCATGATCTGTCAGAGAAAAATAACCTACATTCATTCATATCTGGCCCTATGCTTTGTTCCTTTGACATCCCCATAATCTGGCAGAGGAACAGCAATGGGAGTCCTTAATGTTTAACCCAAATAAGGCAAACTTGTATTATAGTATTTGTCTTTACTGTTAAAAGAAATGGTTGAACATCTCTGACTTTGTCTGAATAATCCTTCTTCATTATTCCATCTTCAGCATTTTTTATTTTCATCATAATCAGAAGAAATCTTCTCTTTACAGGGTCAAATTTAAATTTGCATAAGTGCCTCATTTTATTTCAGAAGCAGAATCCTACAGCAGCTTTTAGAATTTTCCTCTGCCCAAATTCAAAGCAGCAAATAACTAAGAAGTTTTGCCTTCAGAAGAAGCAGTCATCCTCAAAAAAAAAATCTACCTTAGGTTAGGCAAAGCAACTCATCATATCATAATAACATATTCTATATGTTCTCAGTGGTACTGCAGAGCCAGTCTGGATTCTGTTGCTTATTTCAGTGAAGCTAGATTTGAATTAATCAAAAGAATACAGTAAGTATTTCTGCTAAAGTTATCTCAGCATATAAAAAATATTTTTTTAAATGTACATGAATATAAGGACAAGGGGAGCTAGTGTCTGTCATTTCTAGAATTATTAGCTCCTACTTCTATCATGTCTTAAAATGGTAAAAAATAAAATTGAAGTCCAAAGACACAGAGATGGAAAATCACAGAGCAAATGCCTTTGACCTGTGGTGGAAAGTGACAAGGAGGACAAAAGTACAGATTAAAATTATCCCAAGAAATATAGAATTACAAACTCCCTACAGACTCCACACAGCTCACTTTACTTCATAAAGTGCTTTCTATTAATGAGATGCAATCTTGTGGTCGTGAAGGGAAAGGGGCTTATCCACTCATCTGTGACTCAGTGCACAGCAGCATCTCACAGGTTTGGAGTTTCCATGGGTATGATCCACCCGTGATGCCAGAGTTCCTCAGGTGGCCCAGGCAGGATATAAACACGGCCGGTCCCAGAGCACAGGCACTTGCCACCCCGAGATCCGCCGGAGCTCACCCCACCACGGAACCAGACCCAGGCCACATAAGGAAGACACGCTTTTGCATCATGCTGGGCAAGACTGTGGCTGCTGCCCTGATCCTGCTCCTGATCTCAGCACTTGGAACACAAGGTAGAGAAACCCTTCCTAAAACTCTCCTGATTATCAGAGCAAATGCTGATGGGGAGACACTGTGCTGTCTTACCAGTGCAGCAAAGGACTCTCCTAATGCTGTCAGCAAAAAACCCCATGTTGTTCTTCCTGTGAAAGTAGTGAAACACTACACCTTTTTTTGTTTTCTAGGTGAGGCTGTGCCACGCTCGGCCATCGAACTCCGGTGCCAGTGCATAAGCACCCATTCCAGGTTCATCCATCCCAAGTTCATCCAAAACGTGAACCTCACCCCCAGCGGACCTCACTGCAAGAATGTTGAAGTCATGTAAGTGTTTTGCAAAAGCTTCCTGATTACTTAAGAAGGAAGCAGATTTTGCTCTCAGGATGGTGTAAGTGTTCTGTGAGTGATGTGAGCAGCGGGCAGAAGCAGCTGCTCAGAAAGCAGAACAGCAGCATTCCCTGCTACTACGGACGATGTGCTACGTGTTGTGAACTGCGTGTTGTTTTGCCAATCTCTACTTTTTAAACACATGCAATACTTTGACCTAAATTCTCAGTCATCAGGCAGCAAATAACTTTCTAAAATTCTGAACTCTACTGGCTTGTGAAAATGCACGGATCCATGCTGAGCAAGTGATCAAAACATAATTTTTAAGGGCTAGGTCAAAAAAATGATCACACTTCTACTCAAGTCAATGAAAAAAACTACCATTAGCATACAAATCATACATTCCAGTTGTATTGCAGAACTTTTACTGTAAATAACCAAACTCCTATGGACTAGGCAGTACAATTTCTGAATCAAGATGGAAAGATTTAACTCTTCAGTGGAAGACCAACACAAATACAAAGCCAGTTGGGGGAAAAAAGCAGTTTTGAAAAGAGGGAGAGTCCTGCAGATGGCTTAATGCATCAAACAAACAGATATGAGAAGATACTAAACCAGTTAAAAAAGGCTACAGCCTCAGTTTATACAGCTTAGAGTGGAACATGTCAGTGTATCCCTAGAATGATGTTATGAGAGAAAGGTGACGTTGCCTTGGATTTCCCTAAGTAGCCCTTTTCCCTTCCTTTCTTCCCTGTTGTAGAGCTACCCTGAGAGATGGCAGAGAAGTGTGCCTGGAGCCCACTGCTCCCTGGGTGAAACTGATCATCAAGGCAATTCTGGACAAGTGAGTCATTTCTCCTCAACAAGCACAGCTTGTTGAAAACCGGTATTTTAATTGAACTACCAAACATGGACGGTGTGAAGTGCTCCAAAATTCTGTCTCCTTGGGCAGTTATTACCTTTTGTGTTCACTAATTGTGACAAACACTGTGATTGCTTTGAGCCTTAATTATAGCATTAGGTGTTGAAGACTTAACTGTGCCACACATCCCTGGGAAGGTTACCTTCATCTCCCCTAAGGCAGAAGCATTTTGAGAACCTGCAGCACAACTGCTCAGGAAATTCAGGCATTAACTGATTGCTTTTCTCTTGCTTGCAGTGGTAGAAAGCAGCAATCAGTTTTTCAAACTAACGGCATATAGATAAGTGGGGGAAAAATCAGGCTTCAGTTGTCAAGTGAAGCATCAAACTATGGAAGTTCATTGCTACTGAATCCTTTTGGTAATGCCATGATGCACCAGTGTCCCTTGGGTTCTGTCACAGCTTTTCAGGAGCTTGGGCACAGAAGCGTAAAGTGGTGGATTTCAGCCGGTGCCAGAAAGTCTTACCTGCTTTATGGTTGATTTTTAATAGCCTCCTTTTCCATCTTCTTTCTTTCTAGGGCCAATACCAAACCTGAGACAGTGTCCTAAAACAAAGAAGAAAAATGTCCTAACTCTTCCAGCAAGGCAAAACCAGGGAAGACACTCACCCAGCTTCTGACAGCTCACCTCCTCCTGCCTCCTACATTCACAGTTTCACAGCACTTAGAATATGGATTCCCTAGTTTGTAGTTAGTTGTCAACAATACTGTTAGTCTTTTAAACAGGTCTCATTGTGTAGGAAAGAAACCACTGGCACCTCAACAAGATGGCAAAAAAAAATGGCTTGTGAAGAATTATGGAGATGATTCTGGAATATTTTTTTCTAAACACAGCTGGAACAGTGCAGTGCATGCCCAGCAGAGCTTTCACTAAATGACTCCTTCCCTTTTTGCTAACAGTTTAGGACAAGACCAACAACAACTTCTCCCCTGCAAAGCATGGAGAGGTAACTTCAACTGTACCTGGGTCACTGCCACTCACAGTGGGATACTGGCTGAGGAGGGGAGCTTCCAGAATTCACATGTCAAAATTCTGATACATCGGGTTTTGCATCATTGTTTTCAAGATATTATTTATTGTGAATTAGAGTTGTGAAGGTATAAACATGTATTTTAATGCCATCTTTTGGCTACAAAAAAGCACTTTATTTATTTATAGAATTATTTTTAAAAATTATTTATTTATTTATGGAATATTTTTATGTTTATGTACCTAATAAATGCTTATTGAAATGTTTTCACTTTGATATTGTTTGTTCTTAATTTTCTTATTGGAACAAAGAACTGAAAAAAGGAGGAAGCGTTTTCTTTCAGTTTGTATCACATAATGGGTGCCAAGAAGGGCAAGGGGGGGTCTGAGCTGTGGGAGGCAGCAAATTAAAACAGCAAATTGTTGCCTCTGTAAAGTGTAGATAATTAACAATCAGAGGAATTATGAATGTTATCTACTTTCTTCCTCTTTTCTTGTCAGACTCAGTGCTTTCAGAAGTCTGGATGATAAAATTCCCAGATAGTAATGAACGAATACTGGTTAGTCACAGAAATTGCAAGGCCATAGCAGTGTGGTGCCCTGACAGCACAGCAGCTGAGAACATGGCAATGAACAAGGGTTTTCATTAACTTAAATAAACAGGGAAATCTGATAAACATTAAGGAAGTCACTGAGCATCCTCCCTAATTCCAGTCAGGAGGGAGGACTACATCGGGGGAAATCCTAAGAAACAAAGCTCCAATTATATGGCCTCACATCTACCTGTAGCACAGCAATTTACAGAGGAATGTTGAAATTCAAGCAGTGAGCACTTGAGAAAGGGGAAAGTTGAGCAAGTATTTTGATATTTGTTTAGGTTTGGTCTTTTCCAACAAGGAGCCACTCCATATTCTGCACAATCAGCTCATGTTTGCTCATGGTGCAAGATATAAAAGGAGGTTTTGGCAGTGTTTGAGCAAGTTCTTGTGCAAGAGGACAACTATTCTGACCACACTTTGCTCCCTGTCCCCATATTTGCCCTTGTCCCACCGCACGGCATTGCACAGCCTGCTAGACCTCAGAATGGGAAGGAGTCAAAGTTTCTCAGGGAGACAGGTTTTGTTCAAACTTGTCTTAGAACTTTAAGCCTTCCTGTTTCCTGAGGGATTTTTATAAGCTGCCTTCTTTCAGAGATCTAATTTGGAGATAAGGGTGTCGCAAGTATCAGCCAAGACTGGGGAGAGGTTGGGAAGAACACTTGATCTGCACAGCCATAAAAGTAGGGGCGTATCCTAAAGGACTGGCACTGGCTTTAGTGTGATACAGATACATGTAACCTTTGCCACCAGCAAAATCCCAGTCAAGTTATTGGGAGCTAACTTGCAGCCAAGGAAGGGCTCTTCTCATCAGTTCTTCTGTCCAAAATGTCAGCAATGGCTGCACTCACAGGACCCTGAGCAGGGCATCTGCACCTTCTTCCACAGGCTCATCAGTGAGACGTGATTCCAAGGGTAGGAATGACAACATATCACATCTCTGTTCTGTGTGTTGTCATGGAATAGCTTCATTAGAAGCATAACAACCACCCTCATGCCTCCAAAAATGTGTTTCAGGGCTCTTGGAGACTCTTAAGAGAAGCACTGCGGCTCTTCTGACTCAGTGTCTACTTTCATCAGGCTGGGCTGCTCTTCTTTGTTGGTAGAGGTCGCTTATGATGTGCTTATCTGCTGTCTTAAACACCTGTGATTATTCTAAATGCGTGAGGTTAGAAAGAAAAACAAGAAACTTCCTAAGTGCTTATTTTAACCAGGTGTCATTACAGCCCTTACTGCCAGCTACTTTCTCCTTTCATATTCTGAACAGATGAAAGTTTCAGAAGAGCTTAAGTGACTTTGGTGACAATGCCTCAGTCATTTCAAGCTCACCATTTCCTGCTTAATGACTAGAGAGACTTTTCAATACAGAATAAAGCATATAAATACCCTTAGCCAAACTGAAAACGACAAAATCCCTTCAGAGAACAAGAGAAACTAGTTGTGTCTTGCCTTCATAAAACACTGGCTAAATAACTTCATTGGACTCGTATCAAAATATAGAGTGTAAGATTGGGATGAAAAGTTCCTGTAATTATGCTGGGTAAATGTTTTTGCACAGGGCACTTAAGCATGATGCAAAGAGCTGAACAGAAATTCTGTATTCACAGAGGAGGGAAAAAGTCCCTTTATTTTGGCTCAGAGGGATGTCTGGTAATGTATTGATTTCCAAGTGTAAGCTCAGCATTGTTGGTTAAAGCCAATATCCCATGAAGAAGTGCAAATAGAAAGTGATGGATGACAATAACAACTTAAAGAAATAATTGAAAATATACACCAGCAAAAGCTAGGGAAATTTGAACTGCCACTGAATGGACTGCACAGAGGTTTGGATTTCTTATGCAACACTCTCATGTGTTAGGAAACCTGCAAGTACAGAACCCACCTCTGAGTACTCAGGCTGTTGGGACTGCACCTTTCAGGTATAAAACCTGGTGGGAAACAGCACCAAAACAGGACCTCTGTCAAGAAGAAAACGTGCACAGCAATGGATGGCAAATCTCTTGCTGTCACTTTGGGTCTCTACTTGGTCTCAGTGGCAGGGTCAGAAGGTAAGAAAGTTATTTCTTAAAACTCATGTAAGCAATTATTAAGTATACGCATGCAAATGCAAGTGGGCTTATGCTATGTCCACGACAACTTTTTGCAGAAGTGCATCCTCAGTAAACTGTCATTCAGAATTAAAAAGGATAATTTGTGCCTGTTAGGTTGCTGTGGATATTTCCAGGAGTAAAATATGCTTCTGTCAGCAAATGAGTTTATTCCTATGCCACAGTATATGCTTGTCTCTAGATTTTAAGAAGTGTTTGAAGTAAAACAGGACCTTTTTCCCTGAATATGTCCATATATCTCTTCTTTTCCAAATGACAATTTTATCCTATTTGCGATTTTATTCTCGGTAGGCAGATTGATGACAGAGCAGGAATTACCCTGTTTGCAAGAAAGAGTAAAGAATATGAGCAGATGATCATGGCAGAAACTTAGCAATCCGAGTTTAAATTCAAATGGACCTGCACACCAAAAGCTCTGAAAACGCAGCTGCTGTGTTCTGCAGATGCAGTTAATTTTATCTCAGCATCCAGCAAATCAGAGTGTCTGAGGAACAAGAATGAGGCTACAGGAGGGAATACAGTTTGCTTCAGGGGAGCAAATAAAGAGACTATTCATGTACCTAGACATAACTGAGTTTTGTTCCAGAGGTAAGGCCCTGGAGAAGACAGATGGAAGAGGCTCCCAATGCCAGTGCATAAGCACTCATTCAAAGTTCATCCCTCCCAAGATTATTCGGGATGTGAGATTAAGCCAGAGAGGACCTCACTGCAAAAATGTGGAAATCGTGTGAGCACTTTTCCTAAATAGCATCCTGCTTCCAACTGGAGGAACCGACTCGGCATTTCTCGCCCTGTTTACTTATGTACTTCGAGTGGAAGGATGTTTCCCTTGCAAAGCCTCAGGGACATCAAGTATCAGGAATGAGGCCTTATATTCAAAGGAATGAGCTAATTCCCAGCCAATGTTACAAGCAGCTTCCAGACAGTATTTTAAATCTCTTTCTGCTGTTATCTTATTTACGACCAACATCAGAGGGGAGAATCAAATTCCCACAACACAGGGCACAATTAATAACTTAGACAATGAAGAATGAATCAGAGATACAAACTTGATCGTCTTGACACGAATTA
This sequence comes from Falcunculus frontatus, assembly GCA_013398115.1. NCBI lineage: Eukaryota > Metazoa > Chordata > Aves > Passeriformes > Falcunculus > Falcunculus frontatus. The sequence goes on along the minus strand of VZRV01011041.1, from coordinate 226,883 downwards.
AAACAATTTCCTCTGACTTGGCCTGCATGTGGCAAGGTTTGAAAGGCCCCAGGCTATTTCCTGTGCCAGAATTGCACATGGAGCATTTCCCTGTGTGAGGAGTGGGGAATTTGGATTACACTGCATGTGGGTACAAAATAAAAGATACTGTAAGCTTAATTTAAAACCACTCCTGGAACTAGTCACAGGAACTGGACCAGCGCAGTTAGTAAACAGAAGGGCTCTGTCAGGCTTTTATGCTTTCACTATGGCCTCTTAAGCAAATAATGGTTGTACAATCACACCCTCTGTGCAGCACTGCAATGGCATCCAGTTCCACCTCACTAGGAATTGGTAATTTAAGCCAGGTTTGGCTAAAAAAAATACTTTTCAAGATAATTAAGTTCCTGAAAGATCTGCTCATGTACGGCCAGATAGAGAACTGAAACCAAATAGAAAATTCATTAGGCTCATTATAAGATTACAGCATAAACACGTGTACTGACATCATTCATGAAAACCCCCAAACAGATAAGACAAAACCAAACAGGTCCTTCATCTACTGGCTACATCACCTTGTGCGGTGTCCTGTTTTGTTTTGCAGTCCCACAAGGGGTCTGGGAACGTCATTTGCCATGAGTTGAAGTACTCTGATAATGCTAAATGATGACGTGAAAACAAGGTTCATCTATAGAGAACTGCAGAAAGACCTTAGGAGGTTGACTGATTAGGCAACAAACTACCAGGTGAAATTCCCTGCAGGATGTAGCCAAAGTGATTGACATAGTAAAAAACTACAAAGCTCCTATAAAAGTAAGATATTCTAGGCTGACCATAGGAGAGGGATCTCGGGGTGATGCTAGGTGTGTGATAGGAATATCAGATCAGGGAATGAAGAGTGTTTGTAAGTGACTTTAGCTAAATGGTATTTGACTGAGTGTAAGGAAGATGCAGGCAAGCACAGGCCGATACCTAAACTACCTCCTGTCTCATCAACAGTTCCGAGTCACTGCCAGCCTTGGGGTAAAGACTGGGAGCTCACGGCTTTCAGAAGGGAGCAGCTAAAAATAGAGATACTACATCACCTGTGTTACTTCTATTTGTTGTGCTGTCGTTTCCACTCACAGACAGGAAGATGCAGACAGGGAGACATATATACATATATACCAAAAGAAGTTTAGAAGTCATATTTCTGAAGAAAATACGTTATTTATTTCAATATAACAGAAAATATTTGGTCAATTTTTTTGTCTCATGTTAGTTCACAGATTAGTCTGAGTTGGAAGGGACCCAGAAAGATCCTTGAGTCCAACTCTTAAGTGAAAGGCCAATGGGGAGATTGAACCTGTGACCTTGGCATTATTAGCACCATGTTCTACCTGACACCCTGATAGACCACATTTTTTGTTTTACAAAAGGATTTTGCAGCTTACATATTTATTCTGTGTTGTTTCTCCAGGGTCCAAGGGAATGCTTATATGACTAAACATTAATGTTAATGTGTCAATTCCCATTGATTTATTGTTGATTTCTTCCTACAGTCAAAAAAGATGTTTTGTCTTAGTGATTTGCTTCACACTTTGTGGCTGGCCATATAAATCTAATTTCTGAGGTAGAAAGCACTGAAGTGCAGATTCTAGCAGCAATCATCAGACCAGACGTACATGATGAGAGTGATGGAGGACTCAAAAATGCCATGAGTGCCCTGTGAGGTTCAATCTTGTGAGCCCCAGGGTGGGGTCTGGGTTTTGAGGTTTGACCCCCAGCAGCCCCCTCGCCTAAGTAGCTCTGGACTCAGATCTGAATCCATGAGCTGACTGAACACATCCACTGTTCCTTCCTGCTGCTGCACCACCAGGTTTTGGTGAGCAGTAGGAAGGACCTGTCCAGCAGCTTGAGATCCATTGGATCATCAAGTTTACATATTACAGCTTTTATGCCAAACAGATCTCACTTATAAGAGTCAGAGATGAAGGTGTGACGTGTGTTATGGCCACTGACCACTTCTAATTTAATCAAAAGTTCCTGGCACAAACTTCTTGAAACTCACTATGTGTTTCCTCCTGCCACTTCCAGGTCTTATTTGCATAGTCAGAAAATGCTTCTGGCCAAGCTGATGAGAAGTAAATGCAAGTAAGCAGTAAATGCAGCCTTACAGGGCAGGTAAAGCCCAGGTGCTGGTGCCTAACAATTCTCTAGCTGGACTTAGTATCTCTTCTGTTCAAACCAGGTAGACAAATTTTATTTGTAGTATGTATATTTGTGTCGCTGTTTCCTCGAACACAACACATACACACTCTGCTCCAGGCAAAGTAAAGGCACTTCTTCTTGTTTATTCTAATGAGCCTTTTATACACTTTTGTATGTTTAACATTCACGTTACTTGTCCATTGGTTGCTTAACTACTACAATAGATTCATTGGCTATTATTTAACTACAACATACTATTCTTGGTTATCTATTTCTAAGAATTCTAAGCATTTAGAAAAATACCAGGTGCAGAAATTGTTCCTGTTTTCTCTCTCTGCTGTTTTGGTTTCGTGCTTCTGTTTCTCACGGGTACAAATGGATTGTACTGAGATCAGTGTCAGAACCAGACAGGCTTGCAGACCTGCTCTTAATTCCCACATACTTATTTATATTTTCTAGTGTTTTATGTTAACACTACAAGTAATATTAATGTATCCTTTTCTAATATTACTAGATACCTTATGTTAATATTTTCAATATATTTTCATATTGAGTTGGAGCAAATGAAACATTTCATTTAATCTGCGACAATTTTTAAAGCGAAAGCTGCAATACAGAATTGACTTTTTTCAAGCAGAGCTGAAATATATATCAAAAATAAATATGCAGTAACATACTTTTTTTTTAATAAATACGTATATTAAAAGCCAAATCAACTTAAAAGCTGTACTGCTACTTTGTGATTCCAGAGGGATTTGGCAAAGTTCAGCACTTGCTGTAATCTAAGGCTATGTAACCGTCTGTATTTAAACATTGAAGTTTGAAAAACCCCACAAGCTGACCTAAGCCTTTCTCCATTCCTTGCTATCACTTCCTCTTACAGCAATTCTGATTTCTGGCAGATATTTTGCTTTTTACGTGTCTGTTCCCTAAGCTCTCATTGCAGACTTCCACAAGTGTTAGCACAACACTGGGCACAGCTTCTGAGCAGAGGAAGCGATTATTTCCTAGCTCCTGTATTTGTCCCTTCAGCTCTCTGCAGCTCAAGTAGGATGGCAGGTGAATGCCAAGGCCTTTTTGGGGAAAAGGAGGTGGTTTCAGAAGACAGAATGACATTTTCCCTGAGAACAAGACTAGCTGGAACAGAAGACACACAGGAGGCAGGAGTTGACAGACAGGCTGAACCCTCATTCCAGCAAAATCTTTGCCTCCCGGGCCTCTGGGTCTTGTGTGCACAACTTCTCAAGGGAGAGGTTAGAATTTGTCTAAAACAAGACAGATTCTTAACATTTCTCAGAGTAACTTTATCAGCCCGGGAGCTGGACCATTCCTCTGGAACTGGAGCAACTCAAACCAGTAAGGGACTGAAGCTCAGCTTCAGTACACCTGAATCCCCCTTAGTGACTCCCTTGTGCAGGGGCATCCTTTGCTACATACAAAGACTAACGGATCTCAATCGAGATCCTAAAAGATGCCCTTTTGACTTCTGTGCTCATTAGACAAGGGTGATGAGTCATGACAAACCACTAGTTTCCTTCCTGCAACATGGAGAACACAAGCTGTATCCTGCCTTAGAACACAGGCACGGGAGGTATTTGCTTCCTTTTCAGCAGTCTTTCAGACTGTTGTGTAAATGTTGTTTTGTTCACTGCCAGCGTGGTTTTAACAGGGTTTAGCATGGAAGGCTCTGCTCACGGCAGTGTCAGCTCACTCAGCGATGTCATCCTTCGAAAGGAGCAGCAATTCCATTTGCACAAGTAGCCTCTAATGGCTGACAGGAAAACAAGATGCCAGAATCCCATAATAGATTTGCAGTTCCCATGAAAAAAGCCTGGATGAGATCCTGGGCAAAGTGTTGAAGGGAGAAACACAGCTTAGGAGTGCCTGGCCTTTGGGCTTGGTCTCATGCCTCAACCTTTTCATGCCTCAGTTGTCTCTCTTACTCCCCCTTCACGCAGTCCCAATGAAACTGTAACATCAGCAAAAAGGTGGAGGGAGAGGAGATGCTCCAGCTCTCAGAAAACATAGTGGATTTTTATTCCATTACAAACATCCTGCTCTTTTAGACAGACACTCACTCTTAGTTCAGGGGCAGGGCTAATCATAGGTCGAGCAGGCTCCTGGCTTCACTTCTGCCCTGGGGATTTCTGCAGATCTGTTACTGCCACACACAGGAAATAGCTGAGCCTGGTGGTCAGGAGCACAAGCGCTCACTGATTTCGCTCGGGGATTTGAAGGGGAATTCTTTTTTTTTTTCCTCAGATATTAATAACATTTCAGCACACACCAAAATTATGTAATAAGGCTGCAAATAGTAACTAAGAAAAGTAAGATCTCTAATCAAATGTTAATTAACCTCAGTGCATACATATGTGGAGATACAGAGAGAAATCAGCAGAAAAAAAATCAGCGAAACCTCCTTCCAAGTAAACTGATTAAAACTCCAACATCTACAATCTGACACCAGTGAAACCACACATTAATATAACACAACATATACATCATAACGCAATGTAAACAATAAAACATAACCTTAAGTTCCTGGCAAAACCCTTTCCTGATTCATACCTGCAGAGAGCTAAATGTATTTTTCATTGAAGTTCTCTAAAAGACACAGCTAAGGAGCAGCACCATCAGGAGTCAGAATCAGTATCTTTTGTCAGCTCAGTACTCAGTAAGAAGTAGGACAGACAAAGCTGCTGGATCTTTTCCTGGGACGGCTCACATAGCAATGGGAAACAAATTATTATCACAAAGTTCCTTTCATCAAGTTAATGACAAGTGGTACACAGGAAGCTATACTAAACTATGGGCAAACTCTTAAATTCTTACTGTAAATAAATTACAGTGCTTTACACATGCTAAAGATGATTGAGTTTTTATGAAGTCCCCAGATTTGGGGAGAAGTACCTCTATCAATCCACAGATCCCAAAACCACAAAGCTTTGAATTTGAAGATGATAAGCAGCAGAAGTCATCACGTTAAAAGGATGATGGTTTTACTGCACTGAAACACAAAGCTTTCTCCTAATCACACACATTCCAGCTGGGTTTAAAAATACAATTAATTTAATTTAACAATTAATTAATTAATTAAAGCAAAAGTTCAGCATTTGAGCCCATCTTCCCTTGGAACTGTCTCCCTTGCAAGGTATTATCCCCAGCCACAGCGAATAAACGCTCAGCGTTCATGCAACAAGGTTCTCTAAAAGAAAAGTCTGTACAGTGCCATAACTCTCACTGTTGTGTCCCTTTGCTAAGACCTCGGGTCACTGTCACTGAAAAAGATTTCAGAAAAGACTTATTAAAAATGTCTGGACGTACCGAGGAAACAAAATCATTTGTGTTTGGCAGGTCATGCTGTTTAGTTTGCATATAAAGCTTCCTCTGTTTATCATTCATTAACGTATGTGTAACATTAAAAGTACAGGCATGAATTTCAAATCCACTCGGAATTCAGTATCTGCTTCCCACAGGAAGCTTTGAATACTGCAGACTCAATTCCTTACTAGACACAAAGAATTAGTGATGACTTCACTTTGTATCATGCCCCTTGAGCAGAGGAAAAAAAATAACTAAAATGAAAATCCTTTATATCAAAATAGTGCTGAGGTAAAATCCTGACCCAGTAAAAAGCTTCTCAGTAATGTCAGCACTGCCTGAATTCCACTCTGGTGGCCTGTATCACGTAAGCAGAAGCTGTCACCATAAGTGGGAATAAGAAATTCATAATCTCAAGTATAGACCTGACTTGTCTACAAAGAACAGTTATAACCTTGAAGAAAATAATAAAAAGTGGTAACATAAATGTAACTGAAACTATCCTAAAGTTATGTTATTAAATAAGGATATGAGTTATAAAAAGCACAAAATTTACAAGTCTACCAAAATAATTGGAATGTGTGACTATCATAGACATATTTTAATAAATTAATACATTGTATCATGATCCTCAGAATAATTCCTCGTCATCTAGGAAGAAGTTTCACAACAGTCATGTGACTCATTTTTACTGCATCTGGGAAATTCCTCCAACGCAATCTCCATGCCAGCAGAGTACAGAGGCTGGGCACAAAAGAGTATATAAGCAGGAATCAACAATCCTCACACATAGCAGGAATCAACAATCCTCTGGGACTCAAGCTCACAGAACTAGACCTAAGCAACCCAGCGAAAAACTCCTGTCCAACCATGAACGGCAAACTCGTGGCTGTCCTAGCTCTTTTCCTGATCTCAGCAGCTGTGTCTCAAGGTAAGTAAAGCTTCCCAAAGTCCCCTTGGCTGTAGTTTTGCCCAGTCATCAGCTGAGATGCTTGTCCTTGCAGAGTAGCTTTGTATTTGTCTCACTTAATCAGTCTCTTTCGAGAGATTTTCAGCACCACTCTTCAGTCAGAAATCTACCATGTAGACCTTGGACTGAAGAGTTACTGACATCTGGTGGGAAATATTTGAAGGATGCAACTTGCATTTGCTTTGTTCCTGTTTCACTTGGAAGTGTATGTGGCTAGAGACAGGTTCTTCTGTGGCTAGAGACTGATTTTTGTTCTGAAGTGTTTTAATGTTTCTCTCCCTTCCCGCACAAAGAACAGTTTATGATTTTATATTTGTTGCTTCATGACCATGCTGCCTCAAGCAAGTTATACTCACTTGGAAAGGAAGAGCAAATAATATGAACACGGAAACATGGGCGAACCTCCAATTAATGAACAAATCTAGGGCTCTGTCTTCTGCAGTGACCAAGTTTTTTGATCCACATACTAAAACAATGCAATTAACCATACAGTGCAGTCACTACAAGTAACCATAAAATATGTGGGCTCATTTTGAAAAAAATTGTTAATTTAGTTTCCAATGTACTTGGGCATCAGCTCCCCTAAAACCTAAGTAACCCTCCCTATAACATGAGGATTTAGGCAGCTTGGACGATTGCAATGTTTTAACTGAGAGTGTTACAATAGAGCAGCTGTGCTTTTTGTCTGATATATTGGCCATAAGACCACCTGTCAAACACCGATCTGCCTTTTCTGCTCACAGGTAGGACCCTGGCAAGGATGGGAACTGAGCTCCGGTGCCAGTGCATAGCCACTCATTCCAGCTTCATTCCCCCAAAATCCATTCAAGATGTGAAGCTGACACAGAGCGGCCCCCACTGCAAGAATGTTGAAGTCATGTAAGTAGCTCTGCAAGAGGCTCCTTCCTCTTCCCCTGCACTGCTGCCACTGCTGCGGGGCTTTTAGGCTCCACAAGTACCACAGTCAGCATGCTGACCTCATGCAGCCAGACTCGGTTTTTATTTTGAGAGGAATGGTTTTAAGTGAATCACCATGTTTTTCACCATCTCTATGACCTTACATATTTCTGAACCAATCATTGTTTATCTGTCATGGGACATATTAAATATTTCTAGTAGTAGAACGTGAATTTCATGGACTTGCCAGTTCTTAATACACAAGGTAATGACGTATTCAATCCTGCATTTATTAGGCAGGCAGTCTCAAGGAGAAAAATTAAGTTCCAACAAGCAGATTTAGGGAAACAGTGAACCAACCTAACCTGGTCTGAATAGCACAAGGGCACTAAAATGTTAAAATCCTTATTCTGCTCAAACACCTTTTCACCACTGAAGGTTTCAATCATTGTGTAAGAAAGCCTTGCTAATATAAACAAATCCAAACCAAGTATTCATATATACTGGGAAAGATTTTTGGGAATGTGTGACTGCTCTGAGAGCAGACACAGAGACTCACACAATTCCGGATGGTTCTGGTCTCCTCAGCTGTGTAACACATAAAGCAAAATAGCCAAGTCTAACCTGGATAGCTGGGATGAATTTATACTATCTGGTCTAAAAATGCAAGATTACATTCTGTAAGTAAAAAAAATCCATGTAGTAGTTTCCTGACTTTTCTTTATTCCCTGTTTTGCAGAGCTACTCTGAAGAATGGCAGAGAGGTGTGCTTGGAGCCCACTGCTCCCTGGGTACAGCTGATTGTAAAGGCAATTTTGGCCAGGTAAGTCCCATTCCCTCTCTGTCTGGGCAGTTGAGTGGTAAACCTCCCAGAAAAAGCCAGTTTTCGGGATTCCATAATGATACTTCCCATTCTTTCTTAATCAGATTTAAAGGGCAGGGAAGCTTCCTGCTTAATTGTAGAATCAGTCTTAGTTTTTCTGACTGTGCAGCAGGGTCCTTGCGCAAGCTGGTATGTCAGTACTAACATACGTCTGAGTACCAGCAACTCCATCTGCAGGGAGAGAAACACAGAAGTGTTTGTCTCCCTTTGAAAAATAAGGCTTTAAAAAAGTCATCTTCCCCTTACTTAGTTGCTATTTTTGAGTTAATGAGGTTCTTGCTGTGAGTAACTGCAGAAGCTTGTGCTGCAGAGGTTTCCCAGCTGGACATCAGACATGCACACACTGGGATTTCAATAATTGCTTTCAAAACATCATTATTCTCTCTGTGCTTCAAGATAGCACAAAGAATTGGAAAGAGACCCCTCATCCTAAACTGTTTGTGCGATGCTAGGCAGTGGTAACTGTCTTGAGTCATCTTTTGAATTATCCTCTTCCCTCACCTCTTAACAGGGCTCAACAAAATTCTGACTCTCCTCTCTAAGAAACACCAGGACAGAAAAAAATCTGGGAACTGCTCCCACTCCTCTGTCAAAGGAAATATTGGGAAAAGCATCATTCAAGCAGTGGACCATCTTCCATATCCTGCATCCGTGTTATGATATTGTTTATGGGTGGTTTTATTTATTTATCTATTTATTTACCTGTATGTAGTTAAGGAAGTCTTTCACAATGGTCAGTGTTGTCCATGGGACACACTGCCCATGACACTGAAGGAAAAGTGGTTTGCTGAAGGAGACTGAGAACCCTTGGCAGCCACTTTAGCCAAACAAATGCAGTGAGGTGCAATGCACCTGCAGCACAGCTTATGTACACTAAGCCTGATAATTTTGCTATTTCACCAGCAAACTGATGAATCCTCCTGCTCCCCTGGAGTGCACCGGTATGTTGTGTCAACAACAGCTTCCTGAACCACGGTCAGCCTGTGGCCAGACTGTGAACTGTAATGTCTAGCTTGAAAAACCTAACCTACAGAATGTGTAAGACTGTATTTGGTATTTATGTATTGTGATTTTCATGGTATTTATAAATGTATTTATTTGTTGAGTAGTTTTTATGTAAGAGATAAAACAATTATAATTTATTTAATTTCTACCGGATTTTTCATTCCTGCTATTCGTTTCTGAAGAAAAATTCACAATCTCATTACTCTGCTTGATTGTATACCTAATTAGCTACTCCATCAGCTAGTGGAAAAAACTGCATTTTACATACAAAGAGTTTGATTGTGAGAGTGTAATTATTCCTATCAATGTATTATTAAAAGTTTTATATAAAAAAATCCATTTGTTATCTGTTTGATCTTTTAACTTTTGATTTGCTTTATTTGTAAATTCTGGTTTATTTTTGCCAGCCTGAGTTCTGGAACTGAAATGAAAATTTTTAAGCCCGTGCTACTGTAACTCCCCCTGTTATGGGAACATGGCACTCCTGACTACACTAACTGACTCTTAGGGTGGGGTAAATGGCTCACTCTCCTCTCTTCAGGCTGTTCCCAATCCATGGGGACTGGTGGGCTGTAGGGCAAGGCCCCTTCTTTAACTACATTGCTGATAAAAGAGTTTTGCTCCCAGATGCTTAAACACTGCTAGTGTTCACACCAGCCCCACTGTTGCAAATCTTTACTAGAACAAAAGGCCACTATTTGATCATCAAAATAGGAATTTGTGACCTTTCCTTTGGGTACCCAAATAGCAAGCACTTGTCCTGGTGTAACAACTGCTTCCTATTCTGATCCCTGAAATGCAGTGTGCTGAACACATGATGCCTGCCTCTCTCAAAAATCTTCCAAAAGGAAACAGAGAATAAGGGTGAAAGGGCATGAGATTAAAGCCTATTGCTTTTAACTAGAGTGTAACAGTTTATTTGAGGAATGCACACTTTTATCTACAATCTAGATAGTAATAAAACAGCAGAAGGATTTTTGCTGGGTGACTTTGTGATCATAAAATAAGACAGTTGTCTCTGGCTTGCTTCTTCTTGAAGGCCCTTCTCAGTAAAATTGATGCCGGTCCTCTACTTCACCATTGTTATTTTGCCATCAGTTTGAGGAGTTCTGCCACTTCAACTCTAGACAATGTGCCCTGTGGCCCTCCAGCTATCAGGCCCTGCAGAAACCATGGGGAAAACTGCACCCTTTGGAAGCATGCAGACTGTGCAGTCAGTGTCTGTGTGCGTGTACATGTGCACATCTGTGTAACACAGCAGGCAGCTGGCCAGGGGGTGATTAAGGGTCAGGACATTCGCACCACAGTGAAAGGATGGACCCTGGGATTTCACTGCAGCTAACTACGTGTTCTTGTCTATCTCCTCCTTTTCCCAATCTCATGAAAGTTTCTTCTCCCCTTGGTCACGTCATTTAGCACCTAAGACTGTCATTGCAAGCATTACAAGACTGTCAGAAGACCATTCCACTCTACGGCTGCTGTGTGCGTTCATCACCTTTCCTTCATTTCACTGCCCTCCACATCATGAAATGTAGCAGAGGTGTTTACATGTCCTTTCTGTCCTCCGCTGCTCTCTTGGCCCCTTACTTCACCTTTCTTTCAAACCACTTTTACTTCCTTCCTCCACCAACAGGTTCATGTGGGGGGCAGGAGAAGTGGCAACTACCAACCGACCAAGCAATGACCTCCTGTCGTTTCCTTATCCTCAAACTCCCCTTCCCACGCTTGGTTGCTGGAGTTCTGCTCTTGTATGGAGAACTGCAATTTGTCCCCTTGAGTTTCCATGGTTACTGTCCCTGTAATAACAAAAGTATATTTCTCTCTAATAGAGAAATATACTGCAAACTATAGAAGAAGTCATTGAAAGAAATACTGGAAAGTCCCTGAAAAATACTTCTAACTCTTTCTTAGAAGAACAGAGAATGCAAACATGAGTTTCTTGGCCTCAACTTCTCTGTCTGTGCTGAATTTTGGCTGACATGCACATAATATTGGCTAATATAAACATCCTGGGTTTGCGTTAGGTGACAAATGCATGATCCATGCTTTACTTGCTTTTGTTTATGGACTGCTTCCCGTTCCAAAATCATTGCATTTCTTATGTTCTTATCACATAACATGGGAAAATCCCATTTTCCCCAGGAAAATTATGCATAGGATTGACTTTATATTGCAGGTTTGTTTCAAGCATTTATTCTTGTTAATAACAAGGTATCATGAGCAACTCTACAGGAAATGGATCCTTTGGAAATTACACAAATGTCCATGGAAACTTTGGGGTCAGCAAATAGGCATTTTGTTTCTGTGTGCACAAGTGAAACAAGAATTTTGCCACCTATAAAAATAAGCCTGAGATCTCTGCTGTTGAAAGCTGTCATGAAAATTGACTTTTATATTACCTGCAGTTAAATTACTTCTAATAACAATCATTGGTGTCAGTCAATGCAAAGACTACTTCACAATTCCTGTGGAATTCTGGAGAGGGAGATCCTGTGGAAGAATCTGGACGGTTATAGGTATAACCAGGCTGACTGATACTGTTTCCTCTGCCCTTTCATGAAACAGGCAGCAGTGTGACATCTCTGCAACCTTCTGCAGGCAGGTTTCAACATAACTACGCTGAATAACTTTGCGTCATTAGCAAATATAATTTATTTTAACAAGCACCAACCTCTGATAGGTCCAATTACCTTATTCCATGAAAGTTCAAATTCGTGAGGAACGTGACCAATATTTTTTTGAAAGAAAAGGTTTGCACAAGGTTTCTCAGATCCCATACCCACTGACTCAGCCAAGGACTCTAGCAGAAGTGTGAGGTAAGACCACACCATCCAAAGTGCACATTGGCAACTCCAGTATCAGTCTGTCGATTTCTCCTATTCCTTACTAGAAGACAGGTAAACTGGGGAAAATCTAACCTTTTTATCTTTTGCAGAAAACTTTTTCATACATAGACACCTTATAAAAATCTGTGGAAATAAGGGCTCATTAGGCAAGTGGCTTGTTTCAAGAGCACATTTGGACCCAGTTAATCAACTTACCTCCAAATGAGCCTTTAGTTCTTGAGAAGGAGAATTAAGCAGCTTTTCTGACTCAGCTAAATAAAAAATGCCAGAATTCAAAAAAAAAAAAAATATTTAAGCACTGAAGTAACATTCACACTGCACTCCTAAGATTCATGATTTCTACGTTTTTCCGTTAAATAATTTTCCAGAAAGATGAAAGCTTCATAGCTCATAAGAGAAGCAAATGAATAAGTCCACCCTCTTAGCCCGATTCTTTTATTAAAGGCATATATTACATGTTTGCATAGAAATTAGGAGACTTCAAAAATACTGACAATTCTTCTTTTCCTCTTCTGTTTTCAAGGCCATACTTTTGACAAGTTGGCAAGATGACAGAAGAATCAGAATTCAACTCTTGTGCTGAAGCCAAAATGTCAATAAAATTGCAAAAGCTTGAAATACCATTTCTGTGTGAAGTGTGTCTAAAGCATCGGTGGCAGATTTCATGAACAGTGAGACAGGACATGCGAATGAGCCCATGGATTACATGAGCTTGTTTCACTTGATGCAGAACTTCTTGAAGGAATAAGAATGTGTGAGAATGAGCCACTGTGTGGGGGCAAAGCACAGGCACAGATGAAACAACTACAGTGCAGTTAAAAGGCGAGGTTTCTACCTGAAAGCCAGTAGCTATTCGCAGCCACTCAGGAAAGCGGTCACCTGCTATAGAGGCAGATAATTAATCATCTGCAACAGATGAGTGACTTCTGTTCTCCCTTTGGTCAGCCTTTTGCAAAAGTAAAAAGTAAAGGAGAAGCAAGATATACTAAGCCCAGAAAAGGACCAAAGAGCAGAACTTGAAACACCATCTGTCATCCATCAGTCTTACTGAAAAGAGTTTGTCAATGCAGGTGTCAGACCTTTGTGTGAAAGGCACTTAGTGACCCAATACAAACAGTGAAGAGCAAGTGACTTGACAAAAAACTTGACTCTTTGAAAGCTTTGTGTTTGACTTATCAATAACCAATAAAGGAGTGCACAGCCACTCAGCTGGTTCATTGCTGAGCCAGATATTGCCAGCAGCAGACCAGTAATGAAGCCAATAAAAATAAGTTTGCTGACTTACTGCATGCCTGTAGTCAAGATTCTATCAGCTCCTCATTTTCTGCTTTCTTCTCTGTTTGGTGCTTCACCTCTGACAGCAAAGGCCATCATTCTGCGAAAGAGAAGCAGTTTACGTAAGCACTGCTCACCGTGAGCACAACTTCAGTAAAAAGAGCCAAAGAAAACAGGCTTTGTTGTAGCTGGTTCATATTCAACACTGCAGCTTCACCCACTCCTTGTTAACACCAAGGAAAACCCAAGTGTTTTTTGCATACACAGATCTTTCACCAAAGTCAGCAGGAGACTCGACTGAGGAAGAAACATGGGAAAGAGCTGTCAATCTACCTGCACACACCTGGCCTGTTGGCAGGTCACATGCTACAGAGTCATTTCCGTGTTGAAAAATTCTCACAATACTATTCCTGCTTGAAGAAAAGGATGAAGGAGAGCATGCAATGTCTTCTGACACTAAAATGGCTATTAAAAAAAGAACAGAAGAAAATGAGTGAAAAGTACCCTGTATGGTTTGTTGCAAATGGTGTGTGTACCAGGAATACAAGCCAGGGCCATCCAAATGTAAAGTCTGCTGATGGAACAATTCTCCCTTAGAAAAATGAGGATTCAAACAAACCAAAAAACTTCATTAGAAAGCAATGATTTTGTGAAATTCAAGTATGTATTCAAATGCTAATGGAAAACTTCATCTAAATTAAACTAATCTTAGCTTGCAGCAAAACAGTATTTCGAGTGAAGTGAAATTACTCTTTTCAGTCAGTGTCCTGATTAATTTCGTTCTATGGGGATTTTCACTGTTTAGAAGAAAGCCGAAGGTAAAAACTGAATTTCAATTAAATCAAACTTTGCTTTTTTTCAGTAGTCTGTTTTCTGGAGAATGCCTCTAGCTTGCTTACTCTCCTGCCACTTCAGTTTACTCCTGACATCAGCGCTCACTAGCAATTTTAATTTTTTAATTCTTAAGAACTAAAAAATGCTTTGCTCATGTTTGCTGCCATAATTTTTAGTGCAATGTGTTGGCATAGTCCTGTACCTTGTGTGATTTGAAGTCACACTATCTGGAAATTTAAAAAAAGGAAGAAAAAAAAGGAAGAAATACAAGATAATGGGAAAGATAACCATCAACAGTAACCTCAGTGGTGATCACATTTACCAAAAATGTTATTGGTGTGTTTCCTCCAAACACCTCCTTCTCTAAACACCTCCCTATAACCAGCTGAAAGGACACATGTCCCTCTTGCTGCTTTGTAGGCTATTTTGGATAATTCACTAACAATTAAGCAAATTTGTCGGTATTATTTTTCCTTCCTTCCAACAAATAGCAGACATTTTTTGTTGCCAGGAACAAAGCAATTCATTTTACTACAGAGTCCAAGTATGCTGAAGACTGAACCTGCACATGGCACTCAAAGGGCTGTAAGAAAGCGTTCCCTGAGATGGCAGCTTCAGTGTCTCCTAGGGTATAAGTCACGTATGACTTCTTCATTATTTCTTCATTGCAACACAACCAATGAAAGTAACAGACAGGATTAAAGTCTGGGTGTCATGAGAGAAGACTTCTAAGATTTTGTGATTATTCCGATCAATGTTCCCATTTTCTTGTGGTCAGATGTCTCGTGTTTTCCCAACTGTTGTAATCACTTTAACCGAAAGACCACAACTATCCAAAGAACACCCCTAAAAATTACTCAGCTCCACTGAATCTGAAAACTTACATTGCCTTAAGCCACTCTGCGGGGAATGTTGATTTTGGGGCCTTGGACTGTTTTTTTTATTGGATGAATAGTTCATTTTTTAAGAGACTCATATTTTCTTTACTTACAGCTGTTTTCAGATGGAAGAAATTTTTATGTATTTATTTCCAAACAGCTCATTTCCAGGTTGAGTGAAATCTTTGTTATCAGACTAAACGTATAAGGACTTTCTTTGCACAGCTTCTGTGAGGGGTCCCCATAGGAAGTAAAGCCTTCACCATAGTTAACAGTGTCCTGACAGGGGACCTGTATTTTACTGCACATGATCTCTTCAGCTTGAACTGAAAATATGGGTTTACGTTTTCAAACTGAAAAAAACCCCATGTTTTTAAAATTAGTCTCTTGGTCATGCTCCCTGAGGAGACCCAGGTATTTCTATCTATGACTGGCAGCATATCAGTGATTCTATTTCACTTCTCCCATGCTTGGATACTACCACGGGAGCAACACTTAGCTGTTAGAGGATATGCCGTGTCATGTCTGTGTGAGGCACTGGCAACGTTTAAGTCCTGCTGTCAGGTGTTAGGGCCAGAATTCAGTGTAGTTATACCTGAATTCGTGTGCAAATGATACAACCACGATATGCCCCAGCAAGCACAAAACCTGTCTGCAGGACCTAAGAGCCCACAGCAAGTGATCCGCTTCGTCTGCTGAATAAAGGGATGCTCCTGAAGATCACACAGATCCAAAGGCAAAAGCCTGCAGGCAGTTCATAAGATGAAGAGCATTTTCTGCTGCTGGTAAGGCCAAGAGGAGCTCTTTCTGCCTTTCAGAAGCTGTGATGACCTCAAGGCTTATCAAATGAACAACTACGTGGGGGTGGAAGGAGTCACATGGTTGTAATCTTTGTCCAGGATCATGCCTGCCACTAGAAAGCCTGGAGATTCTTCCCCCTCAGCAGAGGTAAGAACAAATTCCTTAAACAATTAGGTCCCAAACTCAAAACAAAGCCCCTCCTGTCCTTATATGTTAGGTGTAAAATACTGGAACCAGTGAGTCCACCACCAGCCAGTCAATTTTTGGGAATTGTATGTTCAGGAGTCCCACTGTCACTAAGTTAGGTGACAGTGAAACTACAGTCCCTGCAGTCCCCTCAGGGATCTCAGAAAAAGTAAGTTGGCACTTGAAACTGAAAAATGGAGAAATGATTGCCAAACACACTGGTTTCAGAGCTGACCCATTCTTTTTGCCAAGGTAATGCTTCAGTAACACAAACATATTCCTTTTAGCTATCAACAGTGTGTGTGTTCACGCTCTGATTCTCAGCAGCAGGCACAGGTAAAGAACCTCTAGCTCTGTGGAAGGGAAACAGAAAGACCTAAGGTCTCTCGAATTTTAAAGTTAGGTGAAGATGTAGGAAGGCAGGCAGGAAAATACTGAGCATTGTTTGCTATGGATCATGATTTTAAATGTGAATTTTCACCTCTCAAAAGGTATTACAGAAATAAGCACACAACAATGTGTGACGTGTGCCACGATGCAGCTGGCAAAACAGAGATGGCAAAACATGGGATTCTCCATGACAGAAGTTGAACAACAGGACACTTCTGTCTCTTTCATCTTCCAGTAATTTTTTCAAGGACATATGGACTGGAAGCAGTTCAAAACTTGAGAAACACACAGGGAAATGGAAGGAAATAAGACGTCTAATAGATATAAAACATACTTTGCACAAAACTGTAGCTTGAAATTTGGTTACTGCCTCCAGCAAATGTTTGTACTTCATGACAGAGCTGGATCCACAGGAGGAATCATAGGTGCTAGGGAATAACACCTCATCATAGCCAGGAAATACTATGAAACATACTGATATAGGTAAAAAAGGTAACATAATGAAGATGAGAGGATATCAGCAGTATATATCCTCTGACTTTAGATAGTACTAGGTAGCAGTGACTGGACGTTTTACAGATCAGAATATAAATCATTCCTAATTAAAACCCTGGAAGAAACACGACTGCTCCTTCAGAGATTGGCCATGTCAAATGGTTTCTAGGCCATGATAAAAGTTGACCTTACACTTGTATCTGGGGCACATCCTCCAAAGTAATTCTCGTGCAGTTGGGAGAAGTCCTCACTTGTTGAAGTGAAACATCTCTTGTTTAATTGTCTTTTAGCTTTCCGGGGCCTGCTGCCGGTGACTGGCTCCCACTACAGGTGCTAAGCCAAATAAATACCTGCTGTGGAAAGGCACACAGCCGAAGTCTGCAACAAAGCAGCCGAATCACTTCCTGCACGTAATGAATTAAGGACTGGATGATGTGAAGGTGGTCGAGCCATGTGGTTTATTCTCTTTATGTACCAACTCAGGGCCTGCCTGAGCTGGGTCTGTTTTCTGTGCCCTGGTAACCCTGAGAACCACACTAAGGACACCGAGGGATTTCACAGAATCACAGAATCTTGGAGTATCTTCACACCGCAGCTTCTGCTAAAGAACACAGGCAAGGTGGGTGGCTTGAATGGGGCCTTCAGTGAGGCAAATACAAACATTGGGGTGAGTTCTGTCCCAGCTACACTAATGCCATCACTCTCAATAACTAATTTAAACTAAATTCAAGATGATCTTCAAGGTCCCCTTCCAACCCAAACCATTCCGTGATTCTATCTGTACCACCCGCACTCGGTGCATGGCAACCTTACTTATAATGAAAGAGATAGGGCAGCAGGCAGGGAAGAACTCAGCTTTCTAAAGTGGTGCTGTCTGTTCCCTATCTCTTCCATACTTGCTAAAGGAATTGTGCCGAAGAGGGTATAATTCAAGAGAGTTCTTCCACAGCTCAGCCTTGCTGCTGCTGTCATCTGGATGGAAGAGACCCTACTCACATTCCCACAGAAGGAAGCTAGAAGCAATCTGAAGTCTGCAGGTACAAAGCCTTGCTCAGGCAGATGGTCTTGCATGTTGAAATAGTCCCAGAGACACCCATTTCCCTTGTTCCAGGCCTGTTTGTACAAGTACTGACTCAGAGGACCAGGCTCTGTACCATCTGCTGCATCACAGCATGTCCACGACCTCTCTGACTGATGCTCTTCTTGGCACATGGCTCTGAGGGAGAGCTGACCGCAGAGTTTCACACATTGCTGCTCCACGTCTAAAAACAGCCTCACACTCCAGACCCCAGGAGACTTCTGGAATTTCCTCAGTGGTAACCACTGTGGAATGCATCTGGTGGGCCAGTTCTTGAGAGCAGTCATGCAGGCATAAAGCCAAGTGCTGTCACGTAAACTGTCCTTACTCATGTGTACCATCCAAGAGCAACGGGTAATCTGACTGTGCATGAATGACAATGAGTGATCTGCCCCCCACATCCATTCAGAGCTGCATCTCCCAACGATAGTTGCAATGACCTGAAGCAGATTTATCTGTGCATCGTCCTACTTGCTTATTGCCTCAGTTTGCTACAGCTGGGCAAATCCTTCCTTGTGCAAAGAATACAGCACTTCCTTGGGACAACCATGTAGGGAACTTGTGGTCCAAGGCTTGTGTGGCTATAACCTGGAAGGAATGGTGATTCCACCTCCATGATCTCAAGGGATCCCAGGGAAGGCTTCTAGTTAGTGTCTGCTCCTAAGCTGACCGTGTAACTTCCTTTTTAGACCAAGCTAAAGGCCAGCCACTTCTAAGGATGTAAATACCAAGCTGCATCTGGAAAGGGGTCCAAATTAGTAATTAGATATTTCCTGATAACGTGGGGTAATCACCATTTGCTTGTGACACACAATCTGCCTGCAGGGCTGATCTCCTGAAGGACTAAGCCAGCAGCTGTATGAACCAGCTGAGCTGTAGATGATGGAACCCAGGAATGAGAGTCTTAGTGTCCCACCAGCTTGCTATCTACTTAATCCCTTGCTAGGAGTGCTTTACATGCTGTATCTTATCTGTTTTGGGTCCTGACTTGCTTTTATTTTCAGACAGTACATTTAATCTAAGGCATTCAGGCAGATGGGGCAAGACACGTGGCAGCCTGACCCTGGAACAATTTGATTTGCTGAACCCCACTCATTTTCACAAACGTCTGTGGAAGAAAACAGATCGGCTACAAAAGAAACCCAAAAAACAAGACAAACGAAGTGCAAAATTATGTTTCTTACTAAAACTTATTACAAAAGAAAGTGTGTTGACTGTAACTGAACTAAACCTATGTGTAAACAAAACTCAGAAAACCTGCACCTCATTTTCATTAAAAGCTCACAGAAAACTGCTATTTTGGTTCTTTATAACTGAACTTAGCAAAATGCCTTGACGGGAACGAAGAAAAAGAGTGACCTATGTGTGCAGAAGAGTGGAACCGGAAGGCTTTCAGTAGTGGAGTGTAGGTATGGAAACCTGAGGGTCTCCTAGTTGCAGGAAAAAATGATTTGAGGTTTTCAAAAGCTAGGTGAAGAAAGGGGTGCTCAGGGGAGCAATGCCCACTGAATAAGAGTGCATGGTTGCACAGCGTTAGGCAACAAGGTGAGTTACAGAGCCCAAACCCTCCTTTGGCTCTGCACCCTGAAAGCTAACGGAGAGCCCCCATAAAAAAAGCCTCAGCTCCTTTCAGAGAATGGGGTCCCAGCGTACCCTGGGCGATCCTCGGGACGGTGCAGTGCCACGCTTCCCTCATTCCCAGATCTGAAGGAGCCGCTGTGCCGGGGGCAGCCGCTCTTCTCTCTCCGCCCTGCTGCTTCAGCGCCACACCCGCGGGTGGAAAGGGGCCAACGGGGTACTGTCCCCCGGCTCCACTCCGGGAAATTCCCCGGCAGCTCCCGGCAGAGAATAAAAGCACTGGAGGGAAAGGGGCCGCTCCGCCGGCGTCCGCACTATCTCCGCCGCCAGCCCCCGCCATGAACCCGCACCTCCGCCTCCTCGTCCTCCTGGCCGCCGCCGCTCTATGCCAGGGTAAGCGGCCGAGCGGGGGTTACCCATCCGTCCGCGGCNTGGGCGGGGGCCAGGGGCCCGGCAGGGGACGGGGGGTGTCGGGGGACTCCGGAGCCGAGGCTCAGAAGGCTTCCTCCGCCTGCCAGGTGCGCCGCTGGCCGGGGAGCTGCGCTGCCGCTGCGTGCGGACCGTGTCCGAGGTGATCCCGCCGCGGCGCCTGGCCCGCCTGGAGTTCCTCGCCGAGGGGCCGCACTGCGCCGTGCCCGAGGTCATGTAAGTGCCCGGCCCAGGCCCCGACCCCTGCCCGCCGCCCCGGCCACGGCCTCACCCCCTCCCTGTCTCGCCCGCAGAGCCACGACGAAGCAGGGACAGATGGTCTGCCTGAACCCCACCGCACCCTGGGTCAAGCTCCTGGTCACCAGGATCGTCCGCAGGTACCTGCCGGGCCAGCTGCCGCCAGCGCTTGGGGCTAAACTTAGCTTTTGGCGGGGCTTAAAACCAAGAATAATGAGCCATATTCTGCTATTGATTCCTGTAGGGAAATCTGGTTAGTTACGCCAAAAATGTGTCCAGAAAGTGGTTTCTTTGATGGGGAGGAGACAACCCAGCTGGTTGTCAGAAAGAGTATCCACAGCAAATGCCTGATTAAGTGTAAATCTAGCCGCAGTACGGTCCACCATCACCATCAGGCATCTTTTCTGCACCTCCTATGGGATTTATGATCTGGGGTATGCAAGAAAACTTATGGAAAAATTTCCTGGCTGGCTTTACAATTTGAATTCTGCCTATTGCAATTCACCCAACAAGCTCTGAGGGAAGGAACATCTCAGAATGAAGTTACCTGTTTGCTACAAGATACCAGGAAACAGATGCTATGAGAAGACAATAGCTCAACTCTCTAGTTTTGATGAGTTTGTAGATCTGATGCTCTATGTTTCATTCCCTCTCCTCATATTTGTTATTGCCTAATCCTATATATGGGTTTATTGACTGAGATAAAGTGATTGAATCCATTTGATAAGACAGCATAAGCTTTGCTGGACACCTCTCAGCAACATTCTCGCTGTTTGCTCCACCTTTGTGCAAGCTCCTTCTTGCCAAATACTATTTGCCAATAAGTTCTTATAAAACAGCATTAATGTCTGAAAAGAAGATGGGCCCATCGTGGAGATGGCTTTGCAAATGTCTGCAGGGAGTGTGACAGGAGAGGTTTGAATGGATCGTGCCTATGATAGGGGGTTATCCTTCTGTCAGGAATAACAAGAGCGCTGTCTGGCACTTAACATTTCAGTGCCCGTTCAGGATTACACGGGAACAAAACCTGGTTCAAGCAAGAATGTTTTGCTGAATCTCTTTTTCCTACTCCAACTCACCAGCCTGTAATACAGGATGCCTTGGATCTTTTCGCACAAGATACCATCCAAAGAAATCACAAATTTTGCCCCCGACGTCTTGCCCCTATTCAATATTTAGAAGAGTTTAATAATTTCTATGAAATTGTGGGGGTTTGTGCCATGACTGGTTTGGTTTTTAACCAGATGATGTTGGGGTTGGTTAGTCGGTTTGTTTTTAAATGAGTTTATATTAAAGTATTTGGTATTTATGCACAAGACCTAAAGGAACAGTAAATGTTCTGAAGAGACTTAGATATATTATGTCTACTTGTATGACATACTGTCATAACTCATAAAGAATAACTAATTTTCATTATTCTGCTTTGGAAAATTGTATGTAAAGAGGTGGATTTCTCATGATATTGTAATGAAATATATGATGCAATAAAATGTTGAAAAATATACTGGGTTTTGTGAATCCCACATTAAATGGACCTGTGTAATTGTGTCAGTTGGGCTAGTGGAATGCGAGGAGTCACTGACCTCTGTGTGCCCAGGGATTCCTGGACACACGAATTGCAGATCAGTTCTCTTTGAAGTGTCAGGGGCACTTTGTACCAAGTAAACGTATTTCTATATTCAGAGACACATCACTTAAACCCTCCAGTGAGAGCTGCTGATGTGAAGAGAGATCAACCCCATGGGGGATGTACTGAACCCAAGCACACCCCTGCAACCTGTAGGAATTTCTATTCTGGCTTAACTTGAAGTGGGCTGTGTTTAAAGTTAAACACATTTTGCTCGGTGGGAAAGAGTAACAGTGTTTGCTATGGCAAGAAACAGTAAAAGTTTGCAACAGTAAATTTGTTTCCAGAAAAAAAATTGTTCAGGTCCCAGCTGTAACAAGGATCCCTGACACTTCTAAAAGCCAAGAATCCCCGTGTCTGGATTCTTCAGTGCATGTTTCTAATGCAAACAATCTCTTCCATCGCTAGGTACACGGTAATTGTTTAGTGACAGACGAATCAATTGCTGTTCGCACATGAAATCCAACAAAACCTTATCTGAAGGCACAACCACATCCTGGCCTTGCTGACATGGGTGAGTCATGAGTGTTCTCCTGTGGCATCTGAGGAAAGCCGGTTCATCCCCGGAACATGCAACAGACAAACGAAGGTATATGGAAATCTGTCTCCTTTACACACCCATGGTTAGAGGGCATGAAATGTTCTTCCCTTTCTTTGTCACCATTTTTTCCCCTGCCATTTAAAGGTGGCTCAAAACTGTTGCTCCCTCTCCAGAATCTTGAGAAAGCCCTGCCTGCACTGGCCACCTCTCAACAAACTCCAGTGTGTCTGCACACATGGTGGCTTTCCCTCTGGGAATGGTGTCTGTCTGAAATAACCACATTGCCCTGTTTCACCATGTCTGTCTCAGGAGCAGCATGGATTCCAGAGAGAGCTACGTCCAGCTTCACTTTATCAGAGCAGCAGATATTTGCAAAATCTCAGGGCAGATTTTTCACTTTCCCTGCCTAGTACACACCAAAGACGGTGACTAAAAGACTGACAATAACCAGATTCCTTCAAAAGCTGAAAAGTATAACTTACCTGCGGGAATAGATGCCTATTTTATATGCTATTTTTGAAAACCGTGGCTCATTAAAACTTCTACAGTTCTTCCCTTCTGCTCTATGTCATATGTTTTTCTTCAGATGCAAGTTAATTTACTAAAACAGCAATGGAAATATCTTGTGTAACTCTGGATTTTTGCCTCCCACCCAGTTTCCAGCAGGAAAGTACATTGCCCAACAAAAAAAGCTAGTAAAACAGGACACATCAAAAGCCTCTCAGGTTTTTAAAGTCCTCATGGGGCTCAGGAATTGTTATCATCCGTTCTTTGAAATTCTCAAGATACTAAGCATGAAGAAAGTTAATCTTCACTGTACCCTACGAGATTCAGATAAGTGCCTGTAGATAAGTCAAATGTACACTGTCACAGTAAGCCTATTATTGCAACTTAAAACTACATTTAACACTTGCAACTGTTTGGGTTTTTTTCATGGACCCGGAAAGAGAGTTTGGTTTCCACGTAAAGTTCCAGCTTGGAGTAAATAACATATTTTGTGCTATATTGTAATGACCTTGATGAACTGAAAACATTTATAAAATATTTGGAGGAATGACTAGGAAATTGTTCTGTTCTCCATAGCTGCAGACCATGGAAGCAAAATGCTTTCATGGAGAAAGTAAATATGCTTACTCTGAAAGGGTACTCAAAATTGATGACTGTCAGGATCGGAATAACATGTCCGTCGTTCGGAAAGACCTCTCTAGGAAGGCAGGAAAAGTCCTTGAAAAATATATTCCATCTAACATTAAAAATAGAGGAACACCTACTTCTGCAAAAACCCAGCCAAGCACCTTGCTCCATGGATGTGAGCTCACCATCCTCTTCCACACAGAAAGAGTACACTCAGAAGCTATCACCCGCCAAGATAGCAACAATTACTATGGAGTTTGGGGGTTTTTGCCACTACTATTTGATTAAAGTAGCTGAACACATTGCAGGTGAAGGCGCTATACTTAAAGGGGTTTTCACAGTCAGGATAAATAAAAAGCAGGTTCTTATGCCCTCTGAAAAAAACAGCTTGGCACAGAAAAGAAATAGCATACCGGTTTTCTTAAATAAAGCTCCCCAACCGACTGCGGAGATTTACCTTAAGGATGAGCTTCTCCCGCCCTCGGCACCGCCCTTCCCTCAGCTCCACCTGCCCCGCCGCGACCTGGATCCCGCTACTTGTCCCGGCTCTTCCCCGCGTCGCTTCGTTGCGCCTCCGCTTCCACCTGTGGACACCGACCGACATGGCTGCGGCCACCACAGGCGTCTCCTCCTCCGCGCGGCTGTTCCCGGGCTGGGCGCCGCTGAGGAGCCTTCATCCTCCCGACGCCTCGGGCCGGCTGCAGCGCCAGCAGAGCCCCTCACAGCCAGGTACGCGGCGCCGATCGGGGAGCTTTTCTCCTCGCTCCTTCCTCCTCATCCTTCTCATCCTCCTCGTCTCCCTCACGCTGTGGCGGGAAGCGCGCGGCGGGCAAAAAGGGCGCGAAACGCCTGAGGGGACGGTGGGCTCGGCTCCCTCGCCACCGCCCTTCGGGCCGGAGCCCCACCACCGGGATGGCGGGCACGGCTTTCCCCAGGTTGTTCAGCCCTTTACAGCCACTCACTCCCACCCTAAATGCCGGCACTCCACTGTTCGCTCTGAACGAAATACCTGTGCAGCCCACAGAATGAAAACCTGGGCAGCAGCCGTCAGTCGTTGCCCGACGGAAGAACCCCACAAGGCAGCAAGGGAAAGGTAGAGAATTTCAAATCTCTGCTGGGCACAAACTTTGTGCTGTTAAAAAAACCCCCAAACGGATGTGAAGAGGCGGGAACTCTGCAGCAGTGGGACATTACTGCTGCAATGTGTCTAATTCCCCATAAAGAATATGGTGACATTGTGAAGATATAGAAGGGAATACCAACTGTAATATGTACATAACTCTTTTGGGGTCTGTATAATTTTCAAGATGCTTCGGGAAAATACACACACTTTCGATAAAGAAAATGCCACGATCTTACAGAGACTTATATAGATAGCATCAGCAATATAACTTCTTTGCTGATCTTTTAACATGAAAAGTACATTGAAAATTGTGACCCGACATTATGTAATTTCTGGAATTTTTTTTACTTACGTGACTGACCCGGAGTGAAGTTACTTTCTGGAATTGTCTACAAATGATTGTTATCCCAAACCTTTAAGTCATTTGACAGAGTAGATCTGTCAAAACCAAAGTCAGGTGAAGAACGGTTTGGCAAAGTGACAAGAGGGTGGACATAACAGGTATGGGGATTGCTGGGAAATTCAGTGTGGACTTGCTTTGTTTTAAATTCATAAATACATCTTTTGTTGACTTCAGTAGCAATGCTAATTGTATCTGCATACCCAAGTGAAAGTAACATAAAATGGTGGGTTTGTTCTGATGATTTGTTATCAGAAAAAAAAGAATTTTAATTTGTGATTTTCTTTTTTTCCCCGTTTAATAGAATAAGCTTTAATGTAAGATCCACAGGAAGATCCCCTTATCAGACAGAATTTGTAATGTGCGGTTAGACTACAAGCTAGAATTCTTGGCAACATTTGTAGTTCTTAATGATTCTTTTAGAATAATCCAAAGGACAAGGTAAAGCCAATCAAGATATGTCAATCAAGCTTAAGAGAAGCTTCCTGAGGCTGAAAATCCATGTTCTCTGCTGTTGTACTCCTGGCAGGGAGCTCAAGCACCAACTAGACAACTCATCGTCACTCCTGCAGAGCCCTATAATGAGTCACAGTTTTCAGAAAGAGTCGTGGCAAAGCATATACTCCTCACCATCACAAACAGCTGATCTGAACTGCACTGGGAAATGGCAAAATCTGAGCAGAATCTGCTTAGATATAGAGCACATTTTATGTTCCTCGCAATTCACATGAACTACCTGGTTTGTCTGACTAATGATGAAAACCAGTGAAAAAGTCAAAATAGCACACACTTATGCAAATGTATTACAGAATTTGGAGACTGTCACTATTTAGAAAGAGTTGTTACTACTTCTGGTAGGAATAGTTATTATTGTCTACCACTTATTTTGTAGTACAGAAACTGCTATTTCAGATAAATCAGATCTAAATTATTTCCTTGTTTCTCCGTGAAAACATGCATTTAAATGATCCAGTAATATTCGTGAATGGCATTATAAGTGTTTATCACTATTTTCACTGATACTTATTTTATTTCATTTCTAAAATTAATACCAGAACCTTTGTTTCACATTCGATCCCTCATCAAATGCTGATAAAATGTTTCTCGCCGTCCCCTCAGGCGTTTCGCGCCCTTTTTGCCCGCCGCGCGCTTCCCGCCACAGCGTGAGGGAGACGAGGAGGATGAGGAGGAAGGAGCGAGGAGGAAAGCTCCCCGATCGGCGCCGCGTACCTGGCGGCGCTGTGAGGGGCTCTGCTGGCGCTGCAGCCGGCCCGAGGCGTCGGGAGGATGAAGGCTCGTCAGCAGCCCCTCAGCGGCGCCCAGCCCGGGAACAGCCGCGCGGAGAAGAAGGAGGAGACGCCTGTGGTGGCCGCAGCCATGTCGGTCGGTGTCCACAGGTGGAAGCGGAGGCGCAACCAAGCGACGAGGGGAAGAGCCGGGACAAGTAGCGGGACCGGGTGCGCGGGGAACGGGAGATGCTGAGGGAAGGGCGGTGCTGAGGGACGGGCGGACAATTGGGGTGTTTTTATCGAGGGTATAATTCGATAAGAACAATATTTTAGAAAAGACAAGCCATTAAAACCCAGCATGCACACTGTCTGTGGAAGCATCTGAGCCACATTCCTTTTGGAAATACCTAATTCAACAAAAACTTTGCCAGGACCATAGCAGAACATGGAGCCTCAGTGAGCTGACACATCTTTCCAAACCTTTTCGCGACTTTATAGGGCAATTTGCCCACTATCAGTAGACTGGTGAGGGTGCTGTTATTATTTTGGCATGCTTTTTATATGCTATTTCAGATCTTGTTTTTTTTTCTTCTTCCACTCTGCACAGAGGAATTTTTTACTATAAAATCTGCCATTGAACGTGACAGAAGGCACCAATATGCAAGTTGCAAGTAATTCTATGAGACTTTCCCCTCAGAACATACGAGGGTGCAGGGAAAAACCGAGGCGCATCGATCCTTGTCTGTGGAGCTCTGTGTCTGCCCACTCCAAATTGCGAGGGGAACAGCAGCTCACGGGAACCAAAGGCTGCAGCTGAAGCCCGTGTTTGGGGCATCGTCTGCGTGGCTCCAGCTGTACCCTGAGGCTCGACGCCCCTGTCACGTCGACCGGCAGCTCCGCCCATGCCTCAGCATCTCCCGTCCCTCAGGTCCGCCCGTCCTCACGATCTCCTTCTCTCAGTACCGCCCTGCCCTGAGCGCCGCGCGTCGCTCAGCATCTCCCGCCCCCAGCACCGCCCTTCCATCAGCTCCACCCGTCCCTGAGCTCCGCCCGCCCCGCCGCGATCCCGGTGCCGGCAGTGGCCCCGCCTCCTCCCCTCGTCGCTTGGTTGCGGCGGCGCTTGCGTCCGTGGGGACCGACCGAAATGGCGGCGGCCACCACAGCCTTCTTCTCCTCCGCCTCCTCCTCCTCTGCCGCGCTGCTGCGCCCGGGCTGGGCGCCCCTGAGGCGGTGGCGAACCCTCACCCGCAGCACCAGCAGCTCCCCTCGCAGCGCCGCCAGGTACGCGGCGCCGATCGGGTCTTATTCCTCTTCATTCTCCTTCCTCCTTCTCATCCTCCTCCTCATCCTCGTACCCCTCATGGCGCGGCGCGTCCAAAGGGCGCGAAACGCCTGAGGGATCAGCGGGCTCGGGTCCCCCGCGATCGCCCTTCGGGGTGGATGCCCTTAGATCCCCGCTGAGTTCCGCGGTTCTTCCCGGGAAAACGGGGAAGAACCATCGGGAGGGCGAGCGGGTGGCGGTCCTGGCCTTAGTGATCCATCGGGGATTTAAGCAGTGCCCCTGAAACTGAAGTAGCCCTTGCGATGTGACCTTTCTTCCCCCTCCCAGAGGGGAATCTGTGAGTACACATTTGCTTGCTCTTGGTACCTTAAAGAGCTCGTCAGTGGATTTATACAGAATTACTGTATATATTCATCATTTGGTGGCAAACAGGGCGTGCTTTGGTGCAGTGGGGATCAGTGTCCTGACAATAATCACCCCCTGTGTTTAATTTACTGCACTGTCTGCACAGGGATTCTGATGTTGGTTTTGCAGCACTGCAGCTCTGAGCTCTTGCCTGGGTGTGCATGGGAGGGTGTCTCTGAGCTCCTGCTTGTCAACCTTTTCATTTATATGTAATTGTCCTAAGTCCTGGCTGAAAGTTGACTGAAGAGATCCAGCAGATCAGAAGTGCTTATGCTGAAAGCACTGTCTTTGTGATTTCAAGAATGAAAAGATGAGTGAGCTGAACAGCCATTGAAATGAGCATCTGACCCTTTGGGTAGTCTGTGTATTGAGAATTGGTTCTGCCAGTTTTGGGAGAAATAGCTGTATTTCTGGATCAGTGCGTATCCTACTTCTGTTCTGTGCTGCTAGTAACTGTTTTTTCCAGTTCTGCAAAACATAGATGTTCCTGCACTAATAATTTCCAGAGGTTTTCATGCAGTATATATGGGACATATAAGGTCCTGTTGTGATGCTCGATATGATCTCAGGCTTTTAGTGTACAAATTGGTCTAAAACAGCAGCTCAGATCTTTGTTTCTGTCATGTCCTGCAAGTCACTGAATTCATAAACAAGAAGAATTCAGCATGTGAATTTTTTGTTGTAAATCCATGCTGGGTTCCGAGTAAGAGCATCCATGGGCGGGTGGGATAACAGTGGGACAGGGTGGTGTAGTAATACACTTTAAGTCTGTCATTTAACTTGGTCATGAAATCTATCACAAATGTGTCATTAAACCTGTCATTGACCAACACCTGGTCAAGGTTTTAATGTGCATAAAATTTAAAATAATCATGATTCATGTCTTATTCTCAATGTCTTGAATAGCCTGCTGCAGCATAAGCTTTCTGTACAGGCAATGATATATTTGTTCATGCAGTTCTTGTATGATATTTCCATCAAAGGACTTAAAACTATTTAGATTCTAAACCTAAGAAGCATCAACATATTTCAGTATTTGCTATTTTTATATTTTACAGGTGTGAGAAATGCTATTTACCATCTTCCTTCCCAGCAGCTGTGAAATCTGAGAAATATTCATATCACTGAGGCTTAGACAAAAGAATAGTGTAAACAATCCCATGTCAAATCAATTTTTAAGGAAATTTGGGTAGGGAAGTGGGTAAACATTCCTTAAACTAGTAAAACCTAAGGGCATAAGAATGTTCTCATGTTTTATTCCAAAATGCAGGAGTTCATGTAAGTTTACGTGGCTGGCTATGTGTGTTGGGAAGGCGAGTTGTGGCTGGTCAGCTCCTCTTCCGTGTGCACTGATGGCACATCAGTGCTCTTCAATAAGAGAGTTCCCACGTAGATGTGTAGTGTGTTAATATTTTTCAAATAATATTCGAAATGCTAGCAAATGAATCAAAACATTTGGCAGTGTTTAAAATGGTAGATCACACAATTAAGTGTGTCTTCTTGGACCTAAATTTTAGACCTAAATTTTAGACCTAAATATTGTCTATCTTTTTGTCTTTACAGTGACGAAGCAACCATTATCTCAGGGACAAAGCTTGCTCACCAGGTTTTGAAAGAAGTTCGAAGGGACGTGGAATTGTGGATATCCGCTGGGAACCAGAGGCCTCACCTCACTGTCATATTAGTAGGAGACAATCCAGCCAGTCACATCTATGTCAGGAACAAGATAAAAGCAGCTGCAGCTGTGGGTATGTCATATAAATGATCCTTTGGGAAGGGCAAGATACTCTGATTTAAAAAGAAAAAAATAAAGCAGGAGGAATCCCCTTGGTGTCTTAATTAAATGTTGCACTAATTTCTTCCACGTTTTCTCTGATGGACCTAAAGAAAAGAAATTGCATGGATGTATGAAGAAAGTAGTTTTAATGTGATTTGAATGGGAGCCATAAGTTTCATTTTGTGTCTTAAAATGTTATTAGAAACAGTTGTTAAGCATCAGGCAGAATTTTTTGACTAAATGACTAAGCTGCAAATGGCTCAATTTCCTTATTCTGACATGTCTTCTGTTTCTTGTTTTTATCAGGCATTTCTAGTGAGATCATACTGAGGCCTAAAGATATTTCACAGGAAGAGCTCTTGGATATGACAGAAAAACTCAACAAGGATTCAAGAGTTAGTGGTTTATTAGTTCAGCTGCCTCTCCCAGGTAGGTGACGTCTTTGTCCCATTCCTCATATACAGTCCATGTAAGAGGAAAGAGTTTAATAGTTGTGGGCTGCAGGTGCACCTTAGGGACATAAGAAGCTCTTGGAAGAGGACATGCATTATGAAGGTTTACTTGAGATGTTAATTGTTTTGTTGAACCTGCAGTTTATCTTAAAGATAAAAAGAAACCCCAAGAATAATTTTGTATGTTAAACTTGCCTTTTTTAATGATCCGTCAGAATGGTGTTTCAAGGCATTTCACAGAATTTATCCACTTGAATTATCTTTATTTTTTTAGCATGTTGCACTGGTTTGCCTAGAGTTACATACTTTCATCCCCTATATCATGCAAAATTATGCTATGTAGCAGATGATGCTATAGCCTTTCTCATAGTGATTCCAGGTTTTGCTTTAAACATTTATTTATGTTTTCTGTGCTGGCCCTAGTGTTCCAGGTGAGCTTTTCCTCAAAGCCTTGACTAAATTCTTGGGGTTTTTATTTCCCTTCTCCTAATTTGTAATAAAATCTCACTGAAATATCACTGGGGAGTAGCTGCCAAAGTGTTATTTTTGCAATTATAAAACTTGCAAAGAAAAAAAACGAAACGGAAACTCTTTTGTATCTATAAAACAGCAGAACTGGGGCAGGTGCTGAGAGTGGTGGAGGAAAAATGTTTTGGTTGTATTTGTACTGAACAGCAGTGTTCATGATGAGGAGGGTTTGCACTTGGTGTTAAATGAAAGCTGCCTGAAATGGGCCATGCACTGAAATAAATTTGCCACAAGGTGGAAGTATAACACAATTAAGGTGCCACATCTTGGCCATCAAGGTAGGAGCTGATGGAATGTGCAGCAGGTGATGCAGTTAACAAAGTTCCGTTGCAGCAGTGAGAACTGCAACAGGTGGAGCACTGACAGCCTAGGGATGGAAATCATCCTGTCTGAAGCCTGGAGCAAAGGAAGCAGGCTCGTACACTGGACTCCCAGTCCAGTGCTGTGTTCTCCAGAAATGAAAGGTGTCGTGTGTCACTTGTCTTACTGGTGTGGGTACTTGGGGAAATGGTTAGGTACCACTTGCAGAAATGCATTTGTTGTTTGTGAGGAGAATATCAGGTCACTACAGTCTGCTCTTGAGCTGTCTGCTTTCATCAGTGCACAGTTCAGAACTTCCTTTAGTCTTGAAATGTAGTGAATTTAAACCTGGTCAACATGAGAAAGGAAAAAAAGCCTGAAGATAATTCTAGCTATGTCTATTGAAGTGTTTGATGCGTCTACACTGAAATGCTGAAGCCCTAAAATAATTGGTTGAAGATTCCTCTCAAGAACTGTGACACATCTGTCACGATAACTACATGAGGACTAATTAGCCTCCATCCAGCCTATCAGACAGGCCTGGCTATTGCTTGCCTTAGGAAAAGCCTTAGGATAATTTAATCAATAGCAGAACTTTGTCAATGTTGCAGTGTCTGTATAGTAAAGTTAAATGTGCAATTTGTCATGAACTGGAAATGTTCAGGAAGTTCTTTCCATAACAGATGTGAAATATAACTCAGATAACTGATTTTTTTTTTCCTCAAAGGTACTTAATAAACTAAAGGGCCGAAAGCTAAGTTAGCTCTTTTTCCAAATTTTTTTTATTTGCCTTGTAATGGAAGGAGACAAAGCCTAGAAGTTGTGCAAACTTTTATCACTGGAGGCTGCTTATTTCAGAATTGAGGTTGTTGTGTGGGGTTTGGGGTTTTTTTGCAGTAAACCACACAAGGGGTGGCTTTTGATCAACATTGGGTTAAAAATGGAATCAGAAATAGCTTTGTTCTGTTGTACTTTTGTAAGCCAGGGCAACTTAACTTTGAGGTTTGTCATCTTTGCCTGAGGAGAACTTTTCTGTGCACCTTTTGAATGCATTACTTGTGATGGTTTTCTGGAGACTTTCCTGTATCTTAGTTTGAATTGCCTGGGAGATGGCCATGTAATGTTAACTTATTTGAAACAGAAGATGAAAATCCATACAGTATTTTTTCAAATCCCTTTTGTGTTATGTTTTTATTTTCGCCAGTCTTCCCTTTTGAAAACCAGCCTTTATTTTCCATGTGCCAGCACCAGAGGCAGGTGTTTTTTGTTGTGTAAATAGGAGTTTCTGTGTGTGCAAGCTGGAGCTGCTTGGCAGGTGATGCCCAGTGTAGTCCTGCAAGTTTAGATAACAAGGGAGAGGGGGAGTGCAGAGAGGAACTTGGCCTGGAGAGTGGCTCGGAATGACAGCAAGGAAATTCATATGGGTATCAGTTGATATTTTATGAGAGTGACAATAAGATAATTAAGACATTACTTTATTCCTCTGGAAATGAAGAAGGCATGTGGAAGCAAACCAGGAAAATGCATTTCTTGAGGCAAACAGAATCTGCTCATTAAGTAACATAGTGGCTGTCTCTACAGTTTGAGTTGGGTTGGTTGGTTTGTTGGTTTGGGGGTGGCTTGCCCAGGACAGTGTTTTGAAAGTGGCTCTGAAGGAGAAGGAAGATGTCCACATCCTCTTCTCAGGCCCACAGCTCACTTGTCCCCAGCTGTGCAGCTGCTTTTCTTCCGAGTACCGTAAACCCTGTTCTGAAATTCTGCAAATCAGTTTTGAGTGTGGAAAATATCCGTGCAAAGCATGATTTTTTTCCTTTTGCATAATTGTATCTATTATCTGTCTGTTTCTGGGAAGCTAAAGACAGACAGTGAGGAGGAGGTTTTTTTCAGAGCAGTATTCTGCTCATCCCAGGCACAAGGAAAGGCATGGCTGCCAGGTTTGTGTTCGATGAGCAACTGACTTGCCTAAGGGTAACAAGTTCTGTTTTGCAAAAGCCATTTAATAGGTTACTCCAAATTTCTTTCTTGGTTTTTATTAATCCCCAAGTTGACATAAAAACAAGGTTGCTTTCAGTCTCTGTGCGGCAGGTTTCAGTTCTAAGAGACTCTTTCATCAATGTACTTAATATTTTAATTTCCACAGTCTTTTCTCATTAAGATTCAGAAGGAAATTTCCTCTCGTAAAAAAATGGAGAATTAAATTGTAAATCATAGCAGCCTGTTTTAACTCTAGGGGTTTTTTAATTGGAAATCTTTTAACAGGAGATTACCATGGTTTAAGTTCTGTAACATGCATATCTTTTAATTATCTAGCTCCTTTTAATGCAGTACCACAAAAATGTACTAAATTAAAACATCCTGTTTATATCTCTACAATATTTTTACTGGCAACATCTGAATTTCCATATTGACACTCATTTTCTTTTATTTTTTTTTTTTAAACCTGTAGTGTTTTCTGACTTGGACACTGGGATATCTTGCCACACAGTTGCAGGATTCTGTTCAGGTTGTGGCTAGAATGGGTGATGCAAAAGATGCAAAAAGCAATCACTCTGAGATGAAAATTGTAAAGCCCCAGGGCACTTGTCAGGTTTAGGGGAAGGTAGTTTGATTCCTTCTGGGGGGCGTGCAGAGAAACCCCCAAATTCTCAGGAGGTTCAATAACAAACTGGTCATTAACTCACAGAGCGTCAGTGGCTTTCTCCCCATTTTCCCTCTCTGGGGGCCAGCTTGACTTTCTCCTGGAGAAAACCTTTCAACAGGTTGGGGTTACTGTGGGCCGTGGGTCAGTCACCGCTATTTTGGGTAAGGACATGGGTCAGTCAGCGCCATTTTGTGGCTATCAAGAGGCCTTGGGTCAGTTGCCGCCATTTTGTGGCTCTCAGCAGGCTGTGGGTCAGTGACGGCCATTTTGGGGCAGGCTGTGGGTTGGTCAGAGACATTTTGGGTGTCTCAGCAGGCCATGGGTCTGAGTGAGTATGGGGTGTTTTGAGGAGCTGTTCCTCTGGATTGTTGTTACATATTCCAGGTTTATGCCTGGGTTTGTAACTGCGGAGAGAGGTCTGGCACACACACATTTTTTCATAATCAGTAGTAATGTTTATGCAGTATAAGCTTTAAGCAGTTGCAGAACTGTCTCATATCATTAGTGCATATGAAAAATGTTCCCTATGAATAGATATGAATACTAAATTATGTGCAGGCAATGTCATTTAAGCCGTATTTAGTGTTTTGAGATCACCAATATCAGTTTTGTGTATTCTCAGTTTTCTAATGAAGTAGGATATGTTTTGGTCTCACTGATTAACAGTTGACTAAAACCAATGGTATTATTGGAAAAGGA
Source organism: Falcunculus frontatus (assembly GCA_013398115.1). NCBI lineage: Eukaryota > Metazoa > Chordata > Aves > Passeriformes > Falcunculus > Falcunculus frontatus. The sequence continues at coordinate 192,473 of VZRV01011041.1, read as the reverse complement.
AAGCTAGACCTGCAAAGTTATTTCAGCTTGAGATTTCCATGTATGTTTAAAACTTAGATCATGTATTCTTTGTGGGCTTAGAAACCAGAATAATGCATATAACTGTTCTCCTGTGGTTTGTTGGGGTTTTTGAGCCACTTCATATTTAAGACTTCCAGAATGCAGAAGTGACTCTGAAGTGACTTGCTTAAACATTCTTCTTATAGTTACTGTCCTCATTCTCAGCTGAGTACTGGGCTCTCATTGACAGAATCTGTTGTATTAATGCTGTGACAAATGCCGCAACCTAATTTTCAGTAAACTGCTCCCTTTAGGGGGAGTGTAGTTTGTTCAATCAAGAGCAGTAATTAATTACCCTGGCTAGATCCGGGCCGTGTGTTTGTCTGTGTAATGACGCCGGTGGTATTGATGGAGTGAAGGGGCCGTAGTTGAGAGCTGCATGTCTCCTAGATCACATCGGTGAACGGACAATCTGTAATGCCATTGCCCCTGAAAAGGATGTGGATGGATTCCATATCATGAACATTGGACGTCTGTGTCTTGATCAGCCTTCCATTATCCCTGCCACCGCTGCTGCTGTCTGGGAAATCATAAAACGGACAGGTAAGAGACTCCAGCTGTCGTGAAACTCTTTTTATCCTGGGAGACGAACAAAGGATTAACTCAGGTGTGAGCTAAAACATCTAGGTTATCTAAATGCATTGGGCTGATTGAAGAACAAACATTTGGAGTATTAATCTGAATAATAAGGAGTTGCCAAGTAGATGGGATCTTGTGCCAGTAGCACAACTATTAATTACGTGTAGGCAGTAGTACTTGGTGGAACACTTTAGTAATTTTCTGAATTTTATAGTTTTGCAGGGAATTTTCTGTGCTGTTGTTGACATTGTTCATTTATTTGTCAAATAGAAGATTTGAATGCTTAAGTTCTTGTGGAGAAGGGGGAAGAAACAAGAACAAGAGATGGGAGCACTTAATTCAGTACAAGAAGGGGAAAAAAATGTGTATGTGTTCAATAGTTGTCATTTTTTATTTAGAGCGTACATGTTCTTATTGGTAGACATAAGTGCTTCCCTTTGTGGCTGGAGCAGGGAAATTAAGTTCTTGCTAAGGGTGATTCAGGTAACTTGAATTAGTTGTCAGTTTGCTTTCTCCAAGGTGAAAGCTGAAAGGTGTTTTGTGGATTCTTCCATCAAATTCAGCCTTGTGGATTTTCAAGTCATGTTGATGTCAGCAGTCCACAACAACAAATAATTCTGTCTTGGGGATTGAGAAGAAGGGTTTAGATGTATCAAAATAGTGGAATATAATTTTTAATTTTTTTTTTCCCTACAAGGAATACAAACATTTGGAAAAAATGTTGTTGTAGCTGGAAGGTCTAAGAATGTTGGAATGCCTATTTCAATGCTTTTACATACTGATGGAGAGCATGAAAGGCCTGGAGGTAAGTCCAGGAATGTTGTCTCAATGTTTCCATTTGTGAAGTCCTGAAAGTAAAGCTGACTAGAGGACTCAGATTAAAGAGAAAGCTTTCCACTCTTGTCAATACTTGCCACTAGAGCAAGAAAATAAATTTGCTAACACATTTCCTGACTTATTCTCAGGACAGCAGTTTCTGGACTTGACTTTTTCTGATATTAAGTCATCATTTCCTCCTCCATTTGAAACAGCTACTATTTCAACACAGTCAGCACTGATCATTGAGGGTAATACTAGCAGCAAGGCCTTGAAGAGCTGCAGAGGCTCCTGTGATGTTTATACAGTGTAGCTATCTATGTGCCTTATCCTCGTGCTTGTTCAATATTGATTTCATTTGTTATACGCACATGAGCACACACATACACATACAGATACACACAAATACATTTATGTATGAATGAAAAAAAAGGTATGACATGACCCTTGTGTTGTGCTATGTCAGTGAGGTGTTGCTTATGAAAATACCCAGATGACCAACCAAGGAACTTTTCAGCGTGAGCTCTATGATTACGTGTTAGCCTGGGGGATATTTCTGCAGTGCAGTTTATGTGCCCCTGGAAATTAGGTGGTCTGATGGAAATATTTTTAAGTAATTACAGAAGCCTACATGTGCTGATATAATTGTGCTGTAGAAATTAAAACAAATATAATTTAGATAGAATGTTGCCCTTTTGCAACTTCATTTTGATGTTAGAAACTGCCGTGGCAGTGTGCACAAATGAGGTAAACATGGACATTTAATCCCAGGCCTATTTAACTGGAGCAGAGTGAAATCTGTTATTAATATAATAAAACACTGAAAGCTTTATACTAATCATAGAGTTGGTTTTTCCATTCAGCCTCTGTGGGAAAGTTGCTATTTGGAACCTCTCAGTGCTTGAATTGTAATTACCCTTGGTGCATAGTTCTGGTCTCATCCTCATTCCCACGAAAATTAGTAGCATTTTTGCCATTTGCTGCAAATATTGGGTGATATTTATTACTGGCAATGCAGCTGATGTTTGAAGTAGGCTTGGTACAACACAAAGTCATGTTACAAACTACTTACACGTTTCCCAACTGGAAATGAGGAGACCTAGTGACCTGTGATGCTTTCAGCAGCTTGTTCCAAAACCCACAGCAGCTGCATGGACAGTTTTTAGCTGTAACTAAATACTGTTTGCAGCTTCCAGCTTTTGAGTTGATTTGATCCATGGCTCAGTTTTGTTGTCTTGTGTCCTGGGTTTCTAGTTCCTGTTTGACTGTCTGGTGTAGAGCAGTTTGTTTTGAGGGGCCTGTCCATGAGTTTTTTGTGGTGCTTCATGGTCTTCTGCCAATGTTCTGGTTCCTGACATGCCAGATGACTTCCCTGGCAGCCCTGTTTGCTGGCATTGCCAGTGGTTCTAAGTATGTCACGTGTTTGATGTAGGGACAGAAGAATGTTCAGATAGTCCCTTACTGACACTGGAGTCTAGATACAGAAGGAGTTAACTCATCAAAGTTATCTTTGCCTAATCTGAAGAAATGGATTTATCTCCTGCATAGTTTTCCAGTGTGCTAAGTGTTGGTACACAGTATAAAGCAGCTGGCAATGAGAAATCAAAGGAACATGTGTACTTCTCTGATAATGAACTGGCATTAACTGTGTATGTATATGCTGGGTACATGATGATAAATACTAATGTATTTGGGGTGATCTGGTGGAGTTTTCCTCCTCGACTCACAGATGGAGCTCTCCTTGAAGATGTGGTTCATCTTCTGCACTTGGGTTTAATTTCTGCTTCTGCTGTGAGCAGCAAGAGACCAGCCTGGATGGCATGTGGAAAGGAAGCCAGGCCAGGCCGTGGTTTCAGCTTTTTTTTTTTAACTCAGGAGGATAGGGACCAGAGAAGACCTAGAATGAAATGCTGAAAATAAGCTTTCTCAGGTTATCAGTTAAGAAAGAGTTTTTTCAGCAATTGGGCTGATTTGATTAAATATTGAGAAATTATGTAAGGGGGGTGTGTGTGTGTGGTACTGTTTTTTATTTCTTTTTTTGTTGAAGGTTTTGGTTGGGTTTTTTATAGGTTATGAACAAGAATTAAAAGTTGGGGACTGTCTTAATTTGTGATGTTTTATATGTAGATACGCTCGTGTCCTGCAGGTGGCGATATCTGATCAGATGGAAAAGCTGTGTGAACTCTTTCCAAAATAAATAATGTTCTGTGTAGGCAGATCAAGAGACTATCTCTGTTTTGACTTGGGAGTATGATGTGGAATCTTAATTGTTAAATATATTCCTCTTCTTTCAGCAGAAGTAGCAGTGTAAAAATAGTTGTTTATTTTCTGTTTGGGCATGATCACAAATAAATGGAAAACCTCCCCTTTCTGAGGTGTCTGTAAGCTTCTGGACTGCTATTCTCAAGGTAGGGGCTTTTTTTTTTTTTCCCCTTTTTTTCTCCTTCCCTTTTTTTGTAGTGAAAGCAATTACTTGGTTTCAGGAGCTGACTACAGACACATCCCTCACTAAAATCTTAGGGGCAAATTAACACCTATTTTATTACTCAGAGATAACTTTGTCGCTTTGGATTTTATCCATTGGTTTTTCTCAACCTTTCTGCTGAGTAATGACTGTGATTTTGGGCAAGACATACTTCTTTTGCTTAAAGCAGGACTCAGAAGATTCCTCTACTTTTTTCAAGCCTGTACTTTTTCTGTTTTCATTATCTGCAAATGTCTTGATCTGCTTGTCTTTGGGGATATCATGTGCGCTGTAGAGCCCGAAGAAGAGGGATAAAAGGTGAGGGGAAAGAGCAGAGAAGTTGGAGCACAGAAAGGTTGAAGATGAGATGCCTGAGAGAGTTAATAAGATGAGAGGCACAGATTAGATCAGTCAGACACATTCCAAAGGAAGCAGATGTGATGGTAATGTCTGAGAAGGCAAAAAGTTTTAGTTTAATGGCAAATAACATGGCCTAGGTGTCTGTGATGAGTGGAAGGCAGAGATGGGGGTATGTAAGACCTGAACACTGTGCAGTACAAATACTGCAGAGAGGGTTGGGAAGAGTCTTCTTTGAGAGCTGTTATCTTTGCTGCTTGCTTGGGCGGTCCTTGAGGGAGCGCCATGCCTGCTGTTGGATGCATTAGGAGACTTCAGACCCTCTCCCCACAAGTGTTCATGTCATGGTCTCTCCTCAGTATCTCTATCAAACAGCACAAGGGTTATTCATGTCTTACTGGTAGGGTTTATTCGTAGCTCTTGCCAAGAAACATGAGTGTCTGCAGGAGCGGTCCCGGGTGTTTTGAGTTTGCCCAGAAGGATGTGTGCTTCTTGTGCTTCTGCTGGTGATCTTATATTGAAGCTTTAGTCTGTGGCAAACAACTGAGTCTTGTAGCACCCTGTACAAACTGGGCTTGATAAAGCAGACACTGGATTCCATGCTGGGTTTGCTTTCTGGAGTTCCACTGAACGTGACAAAGCCGTGGAAGGGATAATTCAGTCCACAGTATATAAATGAATTCATCCAGGGAGAATTTTTAAGAACAAATGTTTTTTCATGTGTGAGCAGCAAGTGTTGTGAGTGTTCTGCCTATGCTGATTTAAAGTCACATCCCAAGACAAATCTGATCATCTGTACTGTTGTTAATGTACCAAAGTAAGTAATTTGCGCCTGAAAGCAAGTGCTGTACTTTTTATAGTATTTTATATCTGACAATTAATTGATACTCTCTTCCATTTCAGGTGATGCTACAGTGACCATTACTCACAGATACACCCCAAAAGAGCAGCTCAAGATCCATACACAGCTTGCTGACATAGTAATAGTTGCTGCAGGTAATACTGGTTGTGGTTAATATTCCAATTGCAGCATTTCAAACCTAAAAAGAGGACTTTGCAGTCTGTGTCTGTGGCACTGGCTGTTCCACATTTCACTGAATAACCAGTGCTCGTGCTTGCTGAGGGTGTTGCAGTAGGTAGGATTTCTCATTATAGGAAGGGCAAGTGATTTGGCTCTTTGTTCTTGCCCTTCACATTTGCAGACTCATAAACTGTTTCTCGTCACATGCGACACCTTTCCCTTAGGGAGACTTCAGAGTGAACTCGAGATTGGGAACCAGTCAGTGCATAGTTTATACAGGTATAATTATGTAAATTAAAACATTCTCTGTGCCATGCAAAAATCATGAGTCATTTAAATTTTGACAGGAGGGTTACTTTAAATCAGCTGGAGGCTGCATTCATAAAACCGTGGTGTCGTTCTCCCGCTGTTGGAATTAAGGCCAACCTTGCCAAATTAACTGGAGGTTTTGGTAACCTATGTTATTAATGGCTGGGATTTTTTTTCTTTTAAAATTATCGTGTCACAAGAAAGAGAATGGTAACTGCCTGGGGATAGGGGACTGAAAGATCAATGTCTGTACTCTTAAAGCAATGTAAAGTGAAATACTTAGAGTTTGACTAATCGGTCCCAAAGAAACAAGCAGAACTCTGCTTCTAAGCAGCCTCTGGTATTTGTTTACAGGTATTACAAGTAGAAATCCAAATTAATTTTTAAAAATCGAACAACCCAACTTACTATAACCTTGGTAAAATTCTGGGTCCCATTGCAGCTCAGGGATATCATTCTCTTGTACCATTTTGGAGGACTACAAGAGGATTGTGTCTTTCCTCTTTTCTGCTCCCTTTCCCCCTCTTCCTCATCCTCAAGACCCAATTCCTTACGTATTTTCTAGATGAAGGCAGACAGATACCTGTCTAAAGCTTGTCACTTCCTGTTGAAGTGAAATGCCCTTTCCTTCGGGGTTTAACTTCACTGCCTCTTTCCTATGGCAGGCCAGGAGCAAGAAACAACTTATTTGTCCCACATCTAATTGTTCAGCTGTGGGCCTGACCAGAATTCACTGCTGTAAATAAAAGATAACAATGGTGTGCTAACTGGAAATGAACCAGTAACTTTTCATCCAAATTCACTGCTTCCAGTTTAATCACCGGTTCTGATTTTTTTGCTGAACATGGTTTGTCATTTTTTATGCTTGGAGTTAAACGGTCCAGTAGCAATTCAGTCATGTTTACCTTTCACATTATTTTCCTTGTGTCATTTGTAACAGGAGCGTGATACAACACTCATTACACAACTTGAGATATACTTGGAATGATGAAAAAACCTAGGGCTAGGTTGTGCAAACAGCACACAGCCCTGCCCCAGTGGGTGCTCTGGGGAAGGCTGCGCTTTAGAAAGGTGGAATCACGCCAAGCTTCCTTTTGTTACATGAGAACTGTGCACATTGTACCTCTGGGATCACACACTCCCCGGAAAGGGGTGACCTGTTCAGTGAGTGTTGCAAAAAAGGTAACTTGTACCCCTGCCAGGTTGGAACAGCTGCTGTTACAGGCCACTGCAGAAGATGTGCAAATGGAAAAGAGCTCTTTTGCGTGTGCCTGCATGGAAGACCAAGATTCCTTTTGCTATGTAGTACTTTTACAAGAGCCATCTGCACCCTGGCTCCTGACTGGTGACTTGTTGCAGTGAGTCTGTTCTGATGTGGAAAAGCACCACCTCTGAGTGCTTTTCTGTTCACTTGCATTTATGGTTTTGGGAATACTTCAAATCAGGTGCTTCTCTTCTGTGTTACTCCTGCGTGTGAGAAGATCCATCTCTGTGCTTCCTTCCTTCTCGTTCCTTCCCAACTCCTTGCATATGAAGTTCCAACAACGCTCTTGTGCAGCCTACCCCTCCCTAAAATCTCTTTTGATACCACACAGCTTTTGGATTTGTAGCCAAAGCATCGCGTTTCCTGTTATACACACCTGACACTTTGTGTCCCACCACAGCATTTCCCATCCTGTCCTGCCATCCCTGCCTGTACAGACATCCCATGGAGTCTGTTCTTTTTGCCATTGGCCCAGCCCCATGGCAGAAGTGTAAGTGCAGCTTTACCAGCAATGCTCCGAGAGCCACTACAGGACAGGCAAGGCGATGATGGAAGCAGCAGGACTCTTGAACCAGTCAGCCTGCTGCTCCTGCTCTCTGGGCTTTCCAGTCTGCCAAGAGAAAGAGTCATCTGCCTGCTAGGTTTGGAGAGGGGGTAAAGAGAGAAAAAGTAATGACTGTGCCAAATGCCAGATGAACTTCTGCTTGGACTACTTGCGCTGTCCCTCGGGACATGATCTGTGGGTCATCTTGTCTAGGAAGTGCTGGTTAATCAGACTCTTTATTTAGGTAGTGTCTGGTTAGCTTTCTTTGAAACTGGCTGTTTCCCAGTCGTTGCACCTAAACTCAGATTAGGTAGGGCCTTGTTTTTCCTTTGTTTAAAATGTGGTTCATCATTTTCTACAAAAATTGCCAATGAAAGGTTTTCCCATATTCTTCAGTCAGTGCATTTTAGGAAAAGGTGCTCTAATGTTTATCCCTTCCTACTTGGTATGTAAAGTAGGTTTAAGTAAATAGGTATGCTCATTTGGTTTGGGGGTTAGTTCATTTGTTGCTATTAAGTATTTGGCTTATTATCAAACCATTTTACAAAGGGTGTAACTGTGCAGGTTCCGTTAATATGCTTCCAGCCCTATCACACACAGATCATTTACCCCCATAAGGCTGAGGCATTATCCAATTACCAGCCGGGTTGCCATGGATTACATCAGAGGGGCATGAAGGAGATGCAGTTAGATGTTATCAAATGGGCTAGGAAAGAGTTTGAGATCTTGGCTTGCTCAACATGAGAAGCAGAGTTTCAAGTGGGTATCTTATGGGGGAGTGAGAAATGGAGAGCGAAGAGTGTTCTTGTATTGCCTGTATCCAAATGACTAAGTGGCTGGGCTCCAGCACTGCACATGGAGCCAGAGCCTTATATGCCAGCGCTTCCCTCCAATAAAACTGCAGTTTCAAACCATACAGATTTGGTTTCTTTTCCCTTTTGCCTTCTTTCCCCCTGAGAGAAAGCTGCTTTGATGGGGAGAGGGGAGTTCAGACTCCCTTTCTGGAGATACTCTAACATTCCTCTCAGAACAAAGAACTGATGGAATTGCTCAAGAAGCAAGGTGAATTGTAATTTTTAGGTTGGAAATTCCAGTTACTGAAAGTTGGAGGTTGCATGGTAGGGAAGAAATTCCTGACAGGAGGCATACAGCCATGGATACATTTCATTGTCTAGACTTTGAAGTGACCTTTTAGGTTTTCTGGGTTCTGACTGAAGCACATATTCACGATGGATATCAAGATGGTTCATATTTTAATGTGCTGAAGAAATACGGTGCATATGAAAAAGCTGAGGTGGCTTGTTGTGGCTGTTTTAGCTGGAATTTTTTAATAGCAAAAAACTCCTATCCCAGGACACTACAGAGATGAAGCCCACAAGGTGTGCAGTAGCCAGGCTGGGCCTCTCTGGTCAAGTGCAGAGGTCTCCCAAATTGCTATAAATAGCGGGAAATGGTGTTTTGTCCTCTGCGGAAGATCAGTATTGTGTGCTCGGATTACCATGACAGTTAAAATTGCTTATTGGTTGAGTGTGTTTCTTGAACCAAAACCGATCCCATGGCACAACTTTTGGTGGGATGTTTTTTGGGTTGGTCTTTTTTTCCCCCCTCTTTTCTGTAGTAGTAGTAGTAGTTACAGACTGGGTGCAATTGAGGAATAGTTGTTTTCAGTGTGGGGTGTATCAAGAAATATTCAAGTGAAAGAATTCTGTTCTTTTTTGTGCATGCATAGCTGTGCGTGCACACCCCTTGATATAATTCAAAACTGATGACCTAAGACTACCTGGCCAGCGTAATTAAATATGTGTTGATGATTCCAGGTATCCCAAAGTTGATTACAACTGATATGGTCAAAGAAGGTGCAGCTGTGATTGACGTAGGCATCAACCATATCCATGATCCTCTTACAGGAAAATCCAAATTAGTTGGGGATGTGGACTTTGAAGGTCAGTAAAACACTCTTTATACGAACCTGTTGGATAAAAATGTTGAAGTTTGTAGGATTCACTCATGGTAAATTTTTGGACTAGGTGGTGGCTCAAATGAGACAGTGTTTTCAGGAATTTTTTATAATTTATTTACTTATATAAGAACACAAAAAACTATCTGTTCTTAAGAAATGGTATGTTAGAGGAGAGGAAATGTTACTTTTAATTACAGATACCAGCAACCTGTAAGAGATAAAGATGAGCTCTTCTGGCAGTGTGGTGCAGAAGGTGCTTGTGTCCAGTTTCTTTAGTCCTTTGAGTTTGTGAAATGTTTCAAAAGTAATCAATGAAAATAATTTCTGCTCTTTTTCAAGCATAGGGTCTCCTGCTGTTCATAGCAATTATTATTAAACCACAGCTTCTCAAAGCCCCCTTTTGCACTGTTCCTTTACGCTTGTCTGTGAAAATGTTAACCTGGCTTTAGAAATATCCTTTATGGTAAAGTTTATTGTGGGTTCATCTAAAACTGCTTAACATCTTGGTCCAGGCAAGCCTAACAGATAAAAATTGTTGTTACATATTGATCTTTTTATGTTTAACGTGTTGCAGAGCAAGTTCACAATGTAACTTGATTAAATATCTCTGCTCTGGAGGAGCTCCAGACTGGAATAGCAGGATTGTTGCACTTATTGGCAGAGTTGAGTGTGGGAAGCTTAGACAGCATTTACCCACATTATTAGTGGTTCTCAACAGTTCCTTATTTTGATAAGTATGAAAATCACCCACAGGTTTTTTTCACAGTTATTAACATCTTGGCTGGCATAATGTCTCAAAGCTTAATTATATTCAGAATGTTTTTAGCCAGCTGTGTGTATTTGTAATTACATCACTCCCTTAGTTCCCTGCTGCTTTTACTCGTCATGCATGTTCCCTGTCTGTTAAAGTCTGTGAAATTACCTGCATGAGTGTAGCTGAGCGACTGTCTTGGAATGTGTTTGGAAATGTGTAACTGAATGTGTGCAACAGAGCTCCAGGAAAATAAATCTTTTGGAAGACAACTTGAAAAATTTTTCTTTTCTTATTCTGCCTGTGGTATCACAAATAAAAGGTTCTATTTTCTGTTTTCAGAGCTGAACTAAAGTACAGAGAATTTTCTGATGTTTAGTTTGCTTTAGCAGGTATGGGAGTACAAAAGCTGTAACTTTGAGAAACGTGAGCCTGCATCCTTCTTGATTGTTTCTCTTCAAACACGGGACCTTGTGCCTGCAATAAAGGTGTAGATTCAGTGGCAAGGCCGTGATTCAGAGTTTCAGCAATGCGCTGTATCTGTCTCGTCATGTCTGCTGTGGGTTGTTCTGGAGATTTTACCTGGGGGGAGGGAAGATCCAAAAAAAGAGGGAGGAACTTCAGTTTGGATTATGCCACTACAGTTGCAAGTAGCATTTCACTGTGCATTGCCAAAGGGAAATTGTTGTTGGTTCATTGGTATCGGTGAAAGTTTCACTAAATCTTTTAACAACAACAAAAAACATCCCAGTGTGTACAGTTCTGAACACTAACAAGTAAACCACCCTTGGCAAGTATTTGATCTGGCAGTTAGGAAATGGAACAAGCCAGCATGTTTGTGTAGCAAGTAATTTTATCCTTTTCCCCTGTTTCACTTGGCTGAATCTATATTTAAGCGTAAGTGAAAATGGTTTTTGCAGGTTGAGGCCAGGCACATAAATGGCTGGCATGACATGTGGCACCTATGTAACATCATGTAGCCCACCAGTGTCTATTGTCTCTTCACCCACTTCTTCGGGAGAAAAATGTAGCTGTGGGGAGAGCAGAGGTTTAACTGGGCAATCAGAATTTCAATTTCATTTACAAAAATGGACGGAAATGGCTTCCTTCACCAGGTATCTGGCTGAAAAGTTCCTGTAGTGAAAATTAAATTTATTAGATGGGTGGAAGCTGTTTTGATTCAGTTGCTTATCTTGGCAATACTTGGATCCCATCTTCTGATCTCTGCAGGGTAGGTGAGACAGTAAAGGTTATTTTTATCTCTTTAACAACAAAAGGATGCATTTCAATTCTTATTTTTTCATGTCTTTCATTGTTAAATTCAGTGTACACATTTGCGAAAATAATGGAATGCCTTTAAACAGTATTTGTGATTTCCCACATCCCCACACGTCCTCTTTATTTTGATGCTTCAAACTGTATCCACATCAAAAACCAGTAGTCTTTCGGTCCGGAATTGTTTACTGCGCAGTTCCAGGACGTCTAAAAGAACAAGACAGGAGAACACTGTGCATGTGGAGGTCAGCTGCAAAGCACTGAGATACCCAGCCTGATACTGCAGGGATATTTTAAACTGCATGTGCAGCTCTCCATGTAAAACCACCACAGCACATGGAAGGTACCTGTTTATGTTAAGAATTTTCCAAAATCTGTGGTCCAGGGAGGGGCTGTTCTGGCATCTGGGAGCCTCAGGAGGATGACTGAAGTGCTGGGGAGAAGGAGAAGAAGCAGTGGCATCCCTGTGTGATCCCCAGTGCCATTTTAGCTGCTTTTGGGCAGCAAGTTTCAGTGACAGAAAGGGAGATCTGTTTCTTTGAACAGTGTAGTGCATGTGTGGGTGTAGTTGGCGCTGTTTTATAGGCTTTTGTTGCCACAGCTGTAATGCCGAGGGAGGAGGAGGGCTACAAGGACCAGGAACATGAAATAAAACAACAACTTACCCAGAACATTTAGCTGAAACAGCTCTTTTGGGTGGAGCATCGTTTCCAGGAGTGACTGGTAGAGCAGGGTAGTAACACGTCAGTGTAGTAGCTCACCTTTGCAAGTGGAACTGGAAATGCCTATGAAACTGAAGTTGCTTGTATTTCTTTACAATTCCTTCCATATTTTTGACAAACAGCAATGCTGATTGTTGAGTCTTCATTAGATGCTTATGTAGAAAAGAAATCCTTTGTGTAAAGTCTTTGTTAGGTGATGTAGTTGTGATATCAGTGGAAGACTTTACACATGAGAACTGTTCTTTCCGACTTGACAGTGTGAAAGAGATTCTGGAAAATGGGTGCCATCATGAGCAGGGAGGTATTCCCAGTGCTGAACAGCAGAAGAGAGAACCCCAACAAGTAATTGATGTGGTCCAAGGTGATGGGCCTATATGGTGCATTTTCTCTGCATGAGATTGACCACCCTAATCTTCAATTAATTAATGGAAGTGGTGGTCTTTCAGCTGTACCTTAGCAACAGTGTGCAGGAAGCCTGAGCTCTGTGACAGCAGCTGCTTCTGACGGTGTTTGCTGCTGCTCCGCGTTCATTGTGATACCTGCCTGGCTATAGGCTGCTCCTCACTTATTGAATCCTTTCCAAATTAGCTCCCTGTGCAGCTTTCTCAAACAGTGGTCACAAAAACAGAACGTGGATGTTCCAGGTGCTTTTGCTATAGCTTTAGTTAGTTCATTTCTCAGCTGACTTTGAAGATGTGGCATTCATTTTGCCGTGAAGAAGAGCCCAGTCTGTGTAATCATGCCACTATATTGCTGCCCTGCAGACATTAGGGGAACCATTGCCTGTTGTTGTGCTCCATGAGTGCAAGGAATGAATAAGAAGGTTGGCATTAGGCTGTGACAGAAGCCAGAAGGCCAGGCTGGCTGCTGGCTAGCTGGTGTCAGTGAGCTGCTGCATGGCCCAGTTGAGGTTCTGCACAGCAAAGAGTGTTGTTCAGGGGCCTCAGTAAGTAATCTTGGATATCTTGCATTTCTGCTGCCTCCATGTGTTATCCCAGGGCTACGGCAGCATCCCATCCACCTGTCTGCGCTAATTAGCTGAATGCAGAGAAGCTGTTGTGTGTCATTTCATGTTGGGTTTCTCTCCTCAGGATGCCTTCGTTGCTCGGCTTTTAGAGGAAATACGCATTGCTAAAATTACAGCACTGGGCCATAATTCCTTGGTTTTCCTTTATAATGTGGTTAAAAATAGCTGCAGTAAGAGAAACAGGGATAGAAGAAAGAAGGAACTCTGAGAAATGTGGCAATGCTTGCTGGTTGCTACAGTGCATAGTGAGAAAAATCCCAGAATGTGTGGAGCAGAACATGGGCTATCTAGTATGACTGCTGAGCACATGATTTCACACTTGGGCAGTGCTGCAGGGATGCAGGGATCTGGTGTAGCTTTACAGGGACTCGTAAAGCTGTGTGGAAACAGTTCTTAGGCAGGAATTACTCTGCATCACTTAATGCAGATGCACAAGACCCAGAACTGCGTTCAGGTTGAGACTTGCCATTGGTTTGTGTGATTAACCCTATTAGGTGTCTGATGTCCTCAGCTTTAAAGGAACCTAGGAATGAAGGGCTGTTTCCAAAGCAGTGGATCCTGTTTTTCAAGGAAACAATCTACATTTCATTTCTTCTGAAGAATCAAAGGAAGATTTCAAGGTTCTACAGAAGCTGCAAAATAGCAGCTCCTCCCCCATAGGCATCTAATTTGCATTTTCCAGATTGTCAGAGGAAGGCCTGGGAGACCAGCACCCATCTGGAGAAGGCAGGAGTAAAGCTATGGTCAAAGTTACTTTATTCCCGAGAAGCAGAAGCAGGACCTGATGGAACTGACCGCATAACAACTCACCTGCCTACCTGAGATCAGTCAGGCATTTACGTGCTGTCTGGGAACTGTGCTTTGGCCTATTTCACTTGACCGGGAAAGGAAAATCTATTGATGTTTTTGAGGCCAGGCTATCTTCCCTGTTTGGTCACTGGCATTCATCTTGGAAAATTGCACTCACCATATCTGTATTTACTCTTACCAATGGAAACTTATCTGATGGTAGTTTCCCCAGTGCAGACACCTGTTGCGTGTTCAAAAATCTGGATCAGCTTTTGTGCATAAGCTGTCTGGGTGCTAACTGACACAAAATTTGGCTTCTGCCACACCGACCCACAGGGATTTCCGTAATGGTAGAATATAGGTAGAGGAATTCCCCAACAGCTTGGGAAAACAGTGCACTGTGTGCTTCCTGCTGAGTAGGGTTGCTAACACCACAGGCAATGCATGTTGTACCTGATACTCATTGGAAGGCTTTCTTGAGGAAAGCCGTGGTCTGTTTGTGGGTTGTCCTCTTGGTAGGTAAGGTAGGAGTAGTTTGAAAAACACCACAAAAAGAGGTACGTAACATTGCCATGGAAACAAGCATATTTTAATTTAAAGTGCCTACAGTATTTTCTGTGTTAATGGCTGTGTTTTCTTCAGATGTGGATACATTTCAATAATTATGACATTAATCTGAGAATTCATAGTAACTGTATTAACTGTAAGCACCAATCTAAAAGGGTAGGTACTTCAAAATAGTATGACTATTAAATAGGTTAATTATTTGTGTTTGAGAATATTAAGAGTAACTGTCATATGACATCTTAATTAATTTGTTATATTTTACATGTGAAGAAAAACCGCATTGTAGCTTGATTTCCTTTCCATGTATTTTAACAGTGTATCTGGTGATGCCAGTCAGCGGAGTAATTAAAACTCTCCTGGTTGTAATTACCACCTCTCCTCAATGAGGGTTGATCTTCTGTTCTTCAGTTCGGTGAGATATTCACCACTAACTGTGCAAATGCTATCGTGAGGTCCCTGCCGTGGGGGGTTCAGACAGCATTTAATTAATTTCATTTACCCCCTCGCCACTCTTAAAATCTAATAAATATTATTTCCCAAAAATCCCAATATCCAATTTTTCAAATTCTTTTGTAATATTTCTGTTTTCGAGACCTTCTTATTCTTGACAGTTAAGCACCATATAGATTCAAGAGATTCAAGCTGAATACACTTAAAGCAGTAGCAAGTGATCCTGTTTGTTCCAAAGCCAGGTGCCTAGTTTTCCATCCCTAAATCTCTTCTGATAGCCAGGCAGAGTCTGCTCTGTAGTGACTTCAGTGGAATTGAATGTGTTTGTGTCAGTTATGCTTGCTCAGTTGTCTCCTGTGTGTGTACGCCTTTGAAAAAGCAACGCTTTTGAAAGTGGGGTGTGATTTACCAAGAAGTTATTACTAAGCAAGCCAAAAAAACCCCAAACTAACAAACCTCTCACAGTGGCACCTGAAAAAAACCCGACTCAGTATTAACAAGGTTAGTAAAATGCCTATTGATCAGACCATTATTAGCAAATAACTTGCTGCAGTTTGTCCTGTGGTGAGTTCCTACAAAGTTGAACAGAATTCCTTTGCAAAAACCTGCAATTCCAGTCGATGTCATTTTGCACAGTAGATAAGAATATCAAGTCTGGATTTATTGCTACGTTTTATGAATTCCTCATACAAACAGGTTAACTTAAATGCACTCAACGTGTACACTGAATTTGAATCGTCTGACGTGGCTTGTGGTTGGAGCTAATTCATCAGTAAGATTTTCCTTTGTTATACTTTGGAAAGACCTGCACCTTTGCATCCTGGTTTAATCTAGGTGCTCTAGTAACACTGATTCAAAACATAAGAAGTCTTTTCTGGAGGAACTGAGTGTTTATGGCTGAAATTGCAATGGGAATTTTGCCACTAGAATTGTATTTTTCCTTGAAGACAACTCTTGTCTTTGTTTATATCGTGAAACAGAAAAAACAAATCAAACAGAAAATTGTACTCCCTCCCTCTCCAGTTATAATTTTTCTTCTGTGATCCCAGGACATCTTTTTAGGATGTGGGGGACAGAGGGTGACTAGGTGACTTTGCTGCTGCTGGTGCTCCGCTGTTGGCAGTAGTTCCAGCAGCCTCCTGCTCTGCATGCTGCTCCTCAGGAACACAGATTTTGGGGATCTCTTTACCTACAGAATGGCATCCCCAGCTTCCATTGCTGTCCTGGATATTGCAGGTGCAGTGTCCCAGCTGGCAGATGGGGATGATGCATGTCCATGCTGTTCTCCTGGGCTCGTCCTGACCTCATGTCACCCAGATGTTCCTGGGACAGTTGGTCAGCTGGGTCACATGGGCAAAAATTGCCCCTTACCAAAAGGGTTTGTTGGGATTAACCTTCCATCTATCTAAGCACAGGCTGTGTGAGTGGCTGTGCTGCAGGTAGATCAGCTGGAACAGGTTGTGAAACCCTGGCCCAGAACTAGCCCTGGGTAATACATTCAGATTAGGAGAAGTACCTTGCAGCCCTGGTCCTGGCCATGTTCCATCCCTGCTGTGGCTGCAGGAACACTTCTGCCTTGGCTTGTCCCTTCCCTGCAGTACCTGCCCAGTCACAGCCCTTTGTGCATATGTGGGCAGTGGAAGGGAAAAAAGGTTTGGAAACATTCTGAGTCAATGCCTTTTTCTCTTTTCTCGTAGAAGTGAAGAAGAAGGCTGGCTTTATCACTCCAGTGCCGGGAGGGGTAGGACCTATGACTGTTGCAATGCTTCTGAAGAACACGCTCCTGGTCACTAAAAAGCTCGTTTACTAGAGCAAATGCGTTACCTTGGAAGAAGAATCTGAGTTGTTCTATTTATTGATACACAAAACATTTATTTTTTACTACAAATATATTTATTTCTACATTGTATTTATTTTTTCATGTCAAGTAGGTTAAATCTGATGGTTTATAAAATGTTCAAATACTTTGTGTTACCTCCTACTGACTTATTATGAGCAAAATCGACTTGGAGAACGCAGCCTACACAGGTATGTTGGTGGTGGTGGTCAATTACATGTTTGAGAATGAAGAATGAAGCATAAATTACAACTGTATCTATGTATTGGGGCAGTTATCAAGATATTGTAAACACTTGGGACCCGTTCAAACAATATAAAAACTAAGATATGCTAGATATCTTTTAAATACATGGTTTAGGTTCCGAGGTCAATAAGCACTCTGGATGTACTTCAGAGTCCTTAAATATTTTTTTTGACCACTTAGAGCCAGCAGTGGCCAGGCAATAATGTTGGCATGAATGCAGATGTTCCGTAAATGTTTTTAAATTGTCAAGTAAGCTTGAACACTGGTGAAATTCTGACCTTAAACATCTGCAGGAGGTAAGCATGAATAAGTAGCTAGAATTGAGGCTGGAATTATCTTTTTTCTATGTCTGGACAAATTGTTTTGGTGCATAATACCCCCATCTTGCAAAAACTTCTCAAACCTGAACAGGTTTGACTTAAATTGAGTGGAATGGAATTAAATTCAATGGAATTGAGTGGAATGTAGATAAAATTACTATGTATGTACAATATGTATAGTGAGGCAGGAGAGAAGAGGAGGAGAAAACCAAAACTTTGTCCCTGATGAAATATTTGTGTTGGAAATTCAAGCCATTTAATTATTCTCTTATTTTTTGAAATTGCATGAAGAGGGCTTTTTTTAGTTCATATTGTAAGCCTTGGCTTCAATGGCCACAATATTTTGCTGGTTAGAGAAGAGCATATGGGATAAGATCAGTATGTTTCTATTCCCAAAAGTTTGGATCCTGGATGGATCTAGAACAGTCCTATGCAATGTAAAAGTTGTGGTGGAGTTACTGCTGAGATGCCAGCTCAGCTGAGTGTGTGCACTGTTGACATTCCCACGAAAGGCGGTGTGAGACAGTTTGGACTTCTATCTTCATGTTTTTATCTCGGCTGGGATTACTGATTTATTTTCATCAGGAGCCTTAGATGTTTGCTAGTGGGCTATAGATAACTTGAAAGGGGAAGGAAAAAGATTGTGGCTAAGTTCTATTGCCGTTAAAGGGAAAAATGCACTTACTGTGATAAAGGAGTCAAGGTGGAGCATCATTTCTGTGCTGACTGTTCTTGTGATGGACTTTCTGAGAGTTTGCTTTAGCGCAGTGTTTGCAGAAGTTTGACAGGATTATTACTAAATATATAATGCCAATGGTGCAGACACCTGCTTGTCTTTTTAAATGTAAGTGGTAATATAAATATAAGTGGTAATGTAAGTGGTAGGAGGATCAAGACACCTATGGAGACTGTACTTGGACTGATCAGCCCATGACTGAAAGATGGAATAAAACTTGTTCACTGTTACCTTGGTCTTGCTGGAGAGTGTTGATGTGGTTTGGGGATCTTCCTCTGTTTACTGTGTGTTCAGAGCGCAGCGAATGGGAGACCCTGCAGGTTCAGTCATTGCTGTGTCCATTTTCTTTGATTTAACTCTGATCATCTCTGTGTTTTTTGGCAGAATAACCATTTATGGCACTGTGCTGGTATCCCTTGAGCGAGCCTGCCTGTGTCGTGCCCTACAAGCAGGTCATTGTGCATCGCAAGCCTTTTCCCTTTATTGTGTGGTAGCTGGGTTAGCATTACAGCACAGCCAGTGAGGCCTGGGCTTGGCTCCACAGCACGCTGTCTGCAGAGCTGCTAGAGCCATCTGTGAGAGTGCTCTCTGGAGAACATCCAGAAGGAGCATCCAGAGGGAAGGGCCCATTAGCCAACCCAAAAAGCACGCTGGTGTGCCCGACCTGGTCAAGGTTTGTCCAAGGACAAATGCCCCATGGCAGACAGAGTACAGCCTTGCCCACTGCAGCCTTGTCCCAGGCCTACCGCACCCACTGTGTTGCCTCATGCCAAAGCCTTCTCTCGGATTCAGGCCAGAATAAACTCCCATTGTGCAGCTGGCTGTTGAAAGCAAGGCTCATGAACCTCATCCCTGCTTGGGACTGATAGCAGAGGTTACCCAGGTAGGCATAAACACTCCTGTCTGTCCAGGGAGTGTGCAAGCTGCACTCAATCAGTGTGCAGGCATGCAGTAATTCAGGATAGCAAAGGAAGGGAAAAGCCTCCTGGAATGCAGTCCATGAGCAGGAAAACGCGTAATTAAAATATGCATAACTAGCTTGTGTTTTTCCCTTAACATGTGAAGTGGTTAGCTGTAATCCTACAGATCACTGAGGAAAGCACAGTGGAGAGGGAGAACTTGAGCCAACCAGAGTTACTAGGGCATTTATTAGAGGACTTTTGGTTTTAAAATATAAAAACTGTGAAATGTTTTTGTTGCTTGGAGCTCACAGTTAAGGAGGTGAGAGCTGTTGCTGAGGTGAAGTGTGTAGCTCTCCTTTGGTCAGAGTCAGGTTGTTGATGTCTTAGTGTGTTATTGAACTGGGCTTTTCCAGTTACCTGCTCTAGTCTGGGCACATCAGTACCCTTCAGAGAGACCAGTCCTACTTGTTCCAAGCTGCCTGTGACCAAGGAAGCTGGACAGCATTTGGAGCTGTGGAGAGTGGTTTAGTACAAGAAGTGTGTTTGACAGGTCGATTCTAGAGACCTGTAAACACTTGATGTAAAAAGTATAATTGTTCTCATTATGCACAGTCACTTCTTGGAGAGGCAGAGATGGGCTTTTCTGGTAGAAATGAAGGGATCTACTGCTATAGGAGGCAACAATTTACCTGCTCTTTCAGTCTGTGTTTCTTCAGTGCTCGTGCCTGGCCAGCTCTGGACTTTTGCCCCGCAGCTCCAGCCAGCAATCCCAGGCCTTAAACAGGCTGGTGGGCTGACTTGCTTCCAGGGCTGTGCACAGCCAGGCTGAATGGAAAGCGATTAGCACAGCCCTCAGGCTTGCAGGGCCTGGGATCAAAGGCCTCCCGCTGGCAGTCACTGATGGAGAACATCACCTATTATCTTTGTGTCTGATCGCTTCCTAATCTCGGCACTATCTGGTCCCGCAGTTCCTCTTCTGGATGGCAGGGACGGAGGGACAGGGAGGACCAGGTGAGGAACATTAGCAGAGCAGGGACTGGTCTCTGCACTCTGAACTCCAGCGTAGCATCCTGAGGGTGAATATCCTCCTGGAAGTAACACAAAACCTACATTGTGAAGGGAAGGAAACACCACATTTTCACATCATTTTTTGTTTTGCTCACCTTTGTTTAGCTGGTTTTTTTGTTCTTCTGCTCTGTCAGGTTCCGGGTCTCTCTCTAAAACTGTACCTTTGCCTGCATGATTATGCCCACAGGTAATAGGAAACCAGGGTTTCAAAAGAAAAGCTGATGCCATTGCTAGATAATAGCAGTTTCCTAAATAAATGTGTGGTTGCCCCGGGGGTTAGGTTGTTACTAGATGTACCTTTTCTTGATTGGTGAGAACAGGAGATGACGCTTCCTGGCGTATAAGTGCAAGAGAAAACACAGGAGCACAGATAAGTAGAGCAAGCAAGCCACCTGGAAAGAAGACCTGAGAAGGTGTTAAGGCAGCTGCCTGCCATGGCATTTGGAATGCTAATCTATATTTTGCTGAAAGGTAGGTTTGGAAGAGGCTTTTCCATGTTGTGAGGTCCAAGGCTTTGTTAAACAATATTTCTCCTTCTGAAATAGGTGGTGGGGTGGGAAGCTTGCAGAGACATTGTGAAGCAAAACTACTTCAGCAATTTGAAACCTGGATGAAATTTTAACTGATAGGGTATAATTTTGACTCTTTGAAAATAAGGTACTTAGACTGGTAAATAGGTGTAAGGTTGTAGTATGTTACATGTATCTGTGTCATAAATTGTGCAAGATAATAGAGTAGAAAACAGGATGGATTTGTATTTGAGAAATTTGCAAGCCATACTTTGTTGTCCCACAATCATAATTATGCTGTGTCAAAAGGAAGTTTGAGGCAAGAGTGTTTTAAATGAATTATTACTGTATTGCTGCCTTTTCTGGGGGTTGTTTGAAGTCCATCTTGTATGAAGTGCTTTCTGGGTGAAATGAACCTTGAATAGATATACTGAGCTTTTCTGTTCCAGTAAGCATCTATTTGCATTACACAGCAATGGGGGCACTGAGTGAAGAGTCAGCTATTACTGCTTCATCCCTCAGCACTGACTTATGGAATAATTGGACAAAAAACAACGCTGAAGGTATTGCTTTTTTGTTCTGTTTGTCTCTGTTAATCTGTCAATTAGGAAAAAAACCCAACCCACAAACCAAAAATTCCACCAGAATCTGTGATGTTAGCTGTTGTGCTCTGTCCCTTGGACACTGTTGGATTTGTGAGTTTTATTTGTGAGATGAGCTGATTTCTTCATGGAGCCTTTGAAACCTCACTGAGTAAGAGCTGCCACCCAGCTGGGACAGGCTCAGCAATGATCAGCTGAAGGATCATTTAACCCAAGTTCAGTAATAATTTGAAGAAGAGATTTTAAGGCCGACGATCTGGGTTTTTGATGGCAATTTCTGTTGCTTTTACCTGGTGCTTGGTTTCTGTCTGTCGTCAGAGTGCGCCTTAATGTGCAGAAGCGAGAATGAACAGGCACAACTTTGAGCAATGCCTCTCATGAGTTGTTACTCAGTAGTTTCTTTCTTTGTTGCAGTTTTGCTTTTGGCTGTCTGGGCTTTCACAGCCCTCCTCAGAGTACTGGCTCTCTCCCTTCTTCCTTTCTCTTTTCTGACTGAAATGTGAACTCCGGCTCTTTTACCTGCCAATGTCTGAGAGCTGTGTTTATCCTGCCAGCTGCATTCTTGATGTTACTTGAGGTGCTGGTGATGTCACTGCTTTGGGAGAGCTGTGCGATCTGGGAATGAGGTTTTGGCAGGTCAGTAAAGGAGGAGAGGAATCTAACTGTGATACTTATTAATGTCTCTGTACTTTAAAAGGCATATAAACATGCATACAAATCAACTTCTGTTAATTCCAAGTCATCACAGGATGTCTTCCAAGCTTTCTTTAGTAGATCCATAAGCTTTTTATTTTTTTTCTCATAACAAGTCCAGCTGTTTTATTTTCATTTCTGATCTCTCATTGTAGTACAGTGTTATATATACATCCATCCATACATGTACTATATGTGTGGGTTCCATATATATATATATGCATAAAATATGTATACACACTCGTATGCATGTGAAGTCAGTGAGGGGTTGATTTTTGACCGCAGTACTTAGGTTTATCAGTGCAGCACTGTGGTCTGGTTTACTCTGTCTGTGACACAATTCTTGCAGAGCTGCATACAGCAAACAGGAGCATAATGAGGTGGAAATATGTTGTGGCTCCTTAAGTGCCCTGTTTGTGTTTTTTCTAGAAAGCAGGAGTGATGGGTCATGTTTCAACAAAGAGGAGGCTTATTTACAGGGTCACAGCTGTGTCTGCAGTAGTCTGTGAACCTTTATGGCAGCTGGAGCTGTGGTAGTCAACTGGACTCCAGCATTTTCCTTTGAGAGAATTCCACTCAAAGGTAGAATCAAATTCACAAACATTCAAGCACACATTTACACAGGGAGTTAAAAGAATATTTTGGTGGACCTCTTACAAAGCCATTGAAAAGTTAAAAAACAGCGTTTCCAGAAAGAAGATTGAAAAGAAATGCTTAAAAAGACACCAGAGAAACTGACTAAATCTCTCCAGTTTCCTGGTAGCTCCTATTCCTGTGCACTGTAAGTTCATAGTAAGATTTAGTATTCCCGCCAGGGTTCAGTAATACTGGGTTCTAAGAACATGAATTCCTGGTTCAGTATCCCTGGAGGAACTGGCAGTTTCTTGTGGGATTCAAGTCCTTTGGGGACTGAGGTGCAGTTTGTGGAAAACCATTAATTTCTGCTCAATCCCTTTGCCTGCTATTTACAAGATATGGTCCTATTTCCTTCTGTTATGTCACATAGGCTTTACTTGTCATCAGTGCTGGGGCTGGGGAGTTTTAGGCTCAGTTATTAGCTGAGAGGAGGAAAGGTCATGGAGAGGAGCTGGGAGCTGGCACGGCATGGACGAAGAACTTCTGGTGGTGTTTGGGGTGATGGAGCGCCTTGGTAGCGAAATGGGCAGCCGGGAGTAGGGAAGGTCTTGGTTGCACTGGGGAAAAAATGGGATCTCTTCATTGCCATCAGCTGGTTCTGTGCAGCCTGTAAAGGAGGCCCTGAACCTGGGACTGAGCCCTTCCCTGCCCCCCCTTTCCAACTGCCTTTCCTCCCCAGCGCACCATACTTGAGGACTGAGCTGTCATGGTCTTACTGACTGACTCCTTTTGTTGCCAGTCTGTCAGTTTTGGCAAGCCCAGGCTTCCAAGTACCTGTACCCTTGATTTCATGTCAGATCTTGCCAGGTGTATCTGTTTGAATGACTCAGTTGCAGGCAGCTGTCAAGTGCTTACATGGCATGTTTCTCTCTCCTCATGAAAGGGCACATGGACGTGTTTAATCAACAGCTTCTTTAGTATCTAGGCGGACAGTATGATAGGAATTAACATAATGCTCTAGGGCAGGCTAGGAAATCATCGTTTTTGTTTTCGAGACTCATTCTTTCAGAGGTAATTTGTACTTTTGCAATGTCAAAATAATTAGCACATAGAATTTTTGCGTGTAGACTTAATATCTGATCTTACCCACAATGGACCAAGCTGTTCCTCCTGACAGCAACAAAGGAATATGTTGGTTTGTCTCAAGTGCTTTCTAGGCAGGCTGCTGCTCCGGGCTGACCTGGGTTTCTAATGACAGCAGCACTCAGGGACGAGGTTCCTGTACCTGCACAAAGCCAGGTCCCTGCAGATGTGGCAGGTGGAAGTCTGCCACCTCTCGGCAGCGCTGCTGTGAGTGAGGAGGGATTTCAGGATGTGGAAATCCATCTGGTAGAAGTTGGGGTAGAGGTGGCTGGGGATTTTGTGCCTCTGGGGTGTGAATTTGTACCTTCTTCATGTTTATTTTCTTTATTCCCCCCCCCCGAAGAGATAGAAATGAAAAACTAAACCTGTGCAATAGACATCTTCTAAGGGCCTAGCAGAAGAGTGGTGCTTTAAGCAGTGGAAAATGCTGGCTAAAGGCTTCCATCGAAGGGTTATTTTTAGTGATCTTTGAGTGCAGTTTGTGCTGAAATGGTGATTCAAAACAGTTGGTGCCTGACTGTTTGAGGAGAGTCCTGCGAAAAAGTGTGGATGTGCCATTGTCTATTTTCTGAAACTCTTCCCTGCAGAGCTTAGGTAGCTGTTCTGCAGGTACTTTAGACCTAACCAGAATGGGCTTTTGCAGGTGCCCTGCATCCTGGAGCTCCTTGGCCTGCTGCACTGACCAGATACTTTCCATCATGCTTTCCTCATCAGAGAGAAGCGTACAGTGCAGACAATAGGGTCATCCATCTCTTGTCCCAAAATGTGTCTTGTCTTCGTGAAAACTGCCCTTTCTTAACTTCTTCCTGAAGTCTGTCCCTCTAAGGCCTGGTCCTTTTCTTACTGTGCTCTTAGCCAACAAGCCTGTCTCCAGAGGTTCTCAGCAGCATTCCCAGAGCCAGCCAGAAAAGAGCCAGAGCTGGATACTAGAGCTCCTGTTTAGCCAGCACCAACTTCCTCCCTTGCTGTGTTTCTGGGCTCCACAGTGTGAAGAGAAACTTGTGAGTAACTTTTTTCCTTGGAAGGATGGATAAGATGCCCTTTTCTCGGCCATTAGAAGTTCATTCTAAAGCAAGAAATGCTTCTCCCACCTCTAAAGCTTTTCCTGAGGAAGTGCAGTAAGCCAACATGTCATTTTTCGAGCAGACCTGAATTGTCACTTGTTCTCCCTAAGTCTCTTGCTAAGCTGGAAGTCTGATTACTCTGTCAGGTTTGAGAGGGCACTGTTCTCCAAGTAGTCATGTTTGATCTGAGTGTCAGTGATAGCATCATGCCTTTTGGGTGTCCAAACCACATCATTCACAGCTGAAGTTGAGAGTTGCTCTAGCTGGAGCAGCTGTTTGCCATTACTTGTCATCTCTGTTAAAGCTGCGTAGAGGAGGAAGAATAAAACCAAAAACATTTAGAAGAGCACACAGAGGAGATTTCTGCCATTAAATGGCTCAGACTGGAATTTGATTGGGAATTGAGAGGGTTGGTGCTGTTACTCCTGAAAAGTGTGTGGTGGGATCACAAGTTGCCCTCAAGGGGGCTTGAGGCTTCTGTCCATGGCAGTGGTTCCATCAGTCTACTATCTCCACACCTTGATTCAGCACTTAGTCAGAAAGGAAGGGTTCTGCTTGCTGTACCTTTGTTGAGTCACCTTTGTTGAGCAGACCTTGTCACCTTGCTGCAAGATGTTATTTTTCTCGTGGTCATAACTGAAAGCTGGTGTTGACATGCACTTGGTTAGGAAATCACCTTCAGCTGTCACTGAGGCAGTCCCCTGAAATAGTAAGTCATTGCTTGGACACCCCACCCCACCAGTGATTCCTGTAACTGGGTAGAGAGACCAGTTGGAACAGATGCTTGCAGTGATGGTGAAGCTTTGGAGCTTTCTCTTCACCTGCTGCACCTCTGTTCCCATGACTTCTTTATTCCCATTCGAGCCACCATGGCTGGGAATAAGGTAGCATTTTCTGCACAAGAAGTGTGCTTACTGACCCAGATGCATAGAATTTTGCACAAGTTCAGAAGCTTGGTAACCATGGACCGTGCTTTTGCACAGCAAGACCATCCAGGCTGTCTTGTGAGCTTAAAACTGTCATGGGACACTCAGCTAACATTAAACCATGGAAAAGGGAGGGGAGGGAGCAGTCCCACCATTCATCCTCACTCATGGCTGCAGAGCTGGCAGGCAGGAGCACTAGAAATGCAGTAGTTTGTCCTGGAATCAGGAAAAGGAAACAATAAATAACTATTAAATTGAATTCAGACTGGGAAGGATACTGAGAATAATGCGGTGCTTTCGTTGTGTCCTGCTAATCCTGGGATAGTTTTTCTGATTGGATTGTAGGTTGGATAGTGCTGATGTTACCCTGTGTGAATCTCCCGTAGTCATTTTTGTACATGTTCCTCAAGAGCAAGTGATTTATTTACAGTTTGTTCTTTCTCAAAGCTGTGCTGGACTGTGTCAGAAGCTTGCTCTGTTTAGTGCTGACTGATTCAGCTCATGAGACACCGCACAGTAAATCCACATACTGAGTGTTTGCTGCACACAGTGTCTGTTCTGCTCCAGGTGTGAAAATACGCTCAAACGGTGTTTTGTGCTAAACATAACACTACTTTATTCTGTTTCACAGTAGACTACACAGAGCAGCCAAAGCTCCTGAAGCTGATGCAGACCTGTCTTGAGGAACACCACAGCTATTGTATCAATGGGCTCTGCGCCTTCCACAGTGAACTGAGGAAGCCCATATGCAAGTAAGGAATGCTGCCTGTTATATCCTTCTTCAAAAATAACACTGGCATTGATTCTTTATGTGCTGCATGTGCAGCTTCACAGTGCCGGTCAGGTATTTGCTGGATTAAAGTTTGGCACAGACCTGAGTGCTGTGGTGCCTCAGGACTGCTAACAAGGCTGTAGTGCTGTGCTAGTATAAAACTAAGGAAGGGAGAGGGGAAATTCACAGCTTTGCAGGTCACTGTCATGGTGCTGTCTCAAATCACAGCTGGTGCTGGAGTAAGTAGTGGAGGAATCAATAGATGTTCACAGTGGGTACTAAGAAGGAGACAGGATCTTCCAACATGTCAGCTACAACTCCCTTATTCCACAACTACACACCAGTCAGGACCGTGGTGTCCTTACTATTCTCTAGGATGCATACTGGGCAGCCTTGGCCTTTGGAGACATGACAGCAGCTAAGGATCAGCAGAGCACAGTGCTCTGGGTCCACACCCTGCGCGATGAGGGGATGTTTAGACTGAGTTGCTGCTGTGACTGCAGTACTCGAGCTAGCTTTAAACTAGATAAACTGGGGCAGCTGGTAGTCTTGGTGGAGGGAAGAGGTTCTGAGTGAGCACCAGGTTCAGCCCCTCCTTGTTTAGACTTCTTGTGATTTGTTTAAAACTGATGAAAACTAACTCGTGTTTGAAATAGAAAGCAAAACAAGTTCTGAATAATTTTTGCATGATGTGTGTTTATTTTGTAGGTGCCTTGCAGGTTATAACGGAGAGAGGTGTGAACATTTAACGCTAAATTCATATGCACATAATTCTTACGAGCGCTACATTGCTGTGGGAATTGGTGTAGGAATACTGACCAGTGGAATACTTGCCATCATCTACTGCTATGTAAGGAAGAGGTATGGGAAATCTGGAACCTTCTGATTACATTGATCTGAATTTCAGTGGGCAGAGTTTTGAGGGCACTGGGATTGTGCTTTTGTTTGCTACTCATCTGTGGTGTGATCTTAAAGGAACTAACACTCTATACCTGTGATTTCTGATCTACCAGTGGGGCCAGTGGTGCAATTGTCTGAAACATGGGGTTCCTTGGGGCTGCCTAAGTGAGTTAGGGGATTAGATTTTGGTTCTGTACAGGCTGCTGCGCTTTCAGATTTGGCTGATAACAATCGCGTGATGGTGTCCGTTTTAGATGCAGGAAACTGAAATCACCCTACAAAGTGTGTGTGGGCGAGACAGCGTTGTGAAGCCCTGGTGCTGGGACACTCACCAGTTTGCCTGCAGAGGAGGGGAGGTTCTGCTGGGAAGGCCCCCTGCGCCATCGGACAGGTACCCCGGCCTTGCTGAGGAGATGAACTCGAGGGAACAGCAGAGGAGTGCTCGAAGGGAACTCCCGCAGGACTGACAGGCTCTCTGTGTTGTTGAAGAATGACTTCCTCTCTTGGGTGAGGGTGGCTCATGCTCAGGTCCAAGCAGCTGAAGACATTGGCAGGCCTCTTGGCGCTCTCCTGTGCCCGGTGTTTGCCATGGGGAGGACTGGTTGGTTTTAGTTGTTTTCAGTCATTTCAAGCACTCGTACAGTGTTCTGTTTTGGTCTTTTGTGTGTTTTGTTCGGTTTTGTTTTCTTCATTTTTCTCCTCTGGATGAAAAGCACCACCTCCCTCACAGTGGAGCTGTATTCTGGACATCATGCACTGCCCAGAAACCCTTTGGGTTCTGATTTTGGTATCTGCTGGCTGTGTGTGTGGATAAACAGCCCTCTCCCAAGCCAGCAGTTACCTTCAGTGTGCTGGGCCAAGTATGGGCTTCCGTTGCCATAAAGGACAAAAAAATGCTTTGGACTGAGGAAAATGGCTGGTTCTCAAAACTTTCCTTAAACTTAGGAATATAGAGAGTAGGCAGTTCCTGGAAAATTAGACCATGACACCTCTGGGCATGGCATGTTCTTGTTGTTTTCATAAGCAAAGCAACCAGACACCTTTCTCAAAATGGATTATGGAGTGTGCTCATGACGAAGAACTCTCTTCTTCCCAAACATCCTATAGCAGATCCTCAGTTCCATGGAATTCCAGGCAGGACATTGCCTTGCTGCACCCTGATTTCTGTACAAGACTTGAATTGCTAGAGAAGCTGGAATGTTGTTATGAAACTTCAGTACAGCTTTTCCCAGGAAACAGACTTTCTCTATTCCATTCTCACATTATGGGCACAATGTGACCACTCAAGTAAGAAAGAAATTATCTTAGGGATTTGGTTCCACCCTGGACTAACAGATTCCATATCGGATGCTTGGTTCTCTTCATCTTATCTACAAAGAATTGGGAAGGTACAAAGATTTGGTTCAAGGAAAAGGGAAGAAAATTGGTTCTGAAGATGGTGGCACTAACTGGGACTTCTCACTGACAGCTGGAGTGTTTGCCAGTGCTGACGTGACTGGAGATGGCTCCAGAGATTTTCATTTCAGCTGTTGCACATGGTAGACTTATCTGCTGTGCTCAGCCATCTACCAGAGAAAGGCAGTTGGTAGTTTGAGATCTTGTGGGGTAATATCAGCTCCTAAATTCAGGTGCCCTACAGAAAGCTCAGTTTCTTTGTTATGTGAGTACTTTTCACAACAAGGACGCATGTTGTTTGCTGGAAAAACTGTGTATTTGTGAGACTACGGTGACAATGCTGAAATGTATATGAAAGGTGGGGTTTGAGAGGGAAAAGGTGCATGTGACACTTGAATGGTCTGAAGTTCAGGGGGCTTCTCATGTTGGGATCCTGGTCAGTAGCTGAGCCATCTTGGCTCTGTGATACCAATAAATAAAACAGCACATCACACACTGCTTGGAATCCCGTGTAACAGCGGGAGCAAGCAGCATGTGCATACACAAAAAGGATTGCTGGTGAGGAGCTGGATGGACACCAGTCCTCTCCTCTGCACATTGACACCAGCATTTTCCAACTCTCAGCCTTTTGTCTTCTTCATCTCCAGTCAAATTTTCAAATCTTTGCACTGTTTGCTCCTATCCATTCTTCTGACCTTTTCTTAGGTTCCACTGCCAGATAACTTGTGCTCTTCACAGTCTTCAAGTCAGCTTTCAGTAGTGGCTTTAACATTTTCTGTGTCACACATATGTGGTGAGAAGGCAGTTAGATGTGAATTACAGTCTGCACATCCTCACAAACAAAAAACACCCTTCACCCCTCTCACATGGAAATTGAAAATGTGCATGTTGTCAGGAAAACAAGGTGAGAGATCTTTCTCATTTTCTCAGAGAAAATTTTAGAGCTGAATATCCAAAGGATGAAAAGCCTTAGAGTTTTTGTCATGAGTGAATCTCCCTCTCGCCAGTGAGTTGTCTCTTCCTGCGCGCGCACTGCCGGTGTTGGATTCACTTCCCAAGGACCAGCCCTTCTCTGTTGCAGAGGCTGTGTCTTGGAGCAGGCCCACACCCTACTCAAGTGGCTCAGAGGGTACGTGCACCTGTCACAGAAGTTCTAAGGGCAGGAGTTAGAGCAACTGGACTTCACCTTGCCCAAAGAAAACTGTCGGAGAGAGATGCATTCTTATGGATGTTTGTTACACCCTTTGAGTACCAGTGGCCAAGCAGGTGCCCTGCAGGATATGCAAGTGCCTCTTCAAGGGTATTTACTCATTGCAGTGAACCATTTTGTACCTACAGCAACATACACTGACTTCATTTTTTTCAATGTTTGGTTAAACAAAAGTGAAAAGGAAGGTTTACTTAAGGGCCACAATTTAGCAGGAGACTACATACTGAAATATGTTTTTCTAGTGGTCTTTCTGCCCCAAGGCGGCTTTGAAAGTGAGAGTTTGATGATGTTTTTCTGCTAGCGGAAGAAAAGCTAGAGAGTGAAACACCAGATGAGCCTGTGCCATGCAAGATGAGACTTTGTGTCAGGGCAGAATGAGAGTAAAATGGAAAGATGAGGATAGGGAAGGAAGGAAGGAAGGAAGGAAGGAAGGAAGGAAGGAAGGAAGGAAGGAAAAGAAGATGTTTGCTTTATTGTAGTTTTCATTTTCCAAATGGTGTCGAGGCTTCCAGCATTGGGTTCCTCGCCACCAGGGTGCTGTGTGCCCGTCCTGCAGAAGCACAGCCTCAGACCAGGCCCCAGCTGTGTGCAAGGTATTGCTGTGTGACTGACTGGCGGTGCAGTTTGGCTGAGGGAGTCTGCATGGCCTCCGATCGCTTCGTGGAGTCAGCCCTGCTGAGCCCTGCCTTGATAAGTGACAGATGCTGCCAGCCTGGAACGGTGTGTTGCTTACAGTGCTGAATTTCCTGCAGAACTGGCCTGTCAGAGGATCAGGATCATCTTTCCTGGCTCATTTATCACGCTCAGACTCTTTCTCTAGTGGCATAATTAAGCTTCTCCTTCCCATTTCAGCTGCATGTGCCAAAAACTCATTTCCAGAGCAGCCCCTGTGTTTGTGTGACTTCTAGGCAGGCCTGCCTCAGCTGTGAGTGGCAACAGCTCAGCAGGGCCAAGGCAGAGACATCAAAGATGGGGATCTGCCTTTCTGAAGGACAGAGCACTTGCCCTGTGCATGATCCTGGCTGGTGGAACCACACTGGCTTTTCCTGCAGCACATCTCTCAAGCTGAGTTGCCCTTAAGCCACCCAGCCCCTGAACCTGCTTCACTGGCATCTGCAGCCACTGTGCAGGTGTGCTGGGCTGCCACTGGAACACCTTCCCTGAATTCAGCTCCCGTTTTCTGCTCAGGTGTGTGGGTGGCCTGCAGTTTCCCTGATCCCAGCAAGGTCTGTTTCTAACAGTGAGATGCAAGCCTGGGAAAAAGATGGCTTTAAAGACACTGCCTTTGATTTTGGAGGGAAGTGTAAGGAGCTGGATTGATGCTCTGAGTGCGCAGTGTCCCTGTCCTGCCTGCCTGCCCAGGCACACTGGTGGCTGGCAGGCCAGGTAGGAGACAGTTTTTCCTTGGAGATTTTCTCTTATGCCTAGTAACCCAAAGTATATTTGGATAATGATACATCAAGGTTTCTTCTCCATCCTACTTATCAGTAAAAGTACAAATCTGATTCGTGCTGCTTCAGCCAGCACATGGCTACCTAAGTACTGCCTCGGGTACTAAGAACTAGCTGTGAAACTGGTTACTTGCTAATGACTCTCAACTTCATGCCAACCCGCCCCCCCCAAAAGCCCCCCAAAACCCCACCAAAACCCCAACCCCTCCCCCAAAAAACAAACCAAAATGAAAAATCAAACCCAAAACATCATATTCCTCTTGGCAGAATTTTAGAGCTGTGTAATTTTTTACACCCTCTATATGTTTTGTTTTGTTTCTGGTCCATGAAATACACTGTAGGTAGCAAAGCATCCCACAAGGAGAAGGCTAATTTGGCAAAATAATTGATTTAATAATTAGGTTCAGAATATCTCCTGTTGCCCCTGAAGCTTACAGTTCTTAATGGATTGTCTTTAGACCATCCCTAGGCTTTGAGAATAATGTGCTGTGGAGAACTGAAACAAGGGGGGATTAAAGTCACATGAAGGAGAGGCATCAAACTTCAAATCTTTTTAAAAAGTAGATCATTCTTCTGTGAGTTCTTTTAAGAAATGGTGCTTGGGTAGATCAATAACACAGTAAGTGTTGAGAGAGGGGAAAGATCAGACTTTTAAAAATGCAAGTTTGATGACAAACAAAGTTTATTTTTGAATATTCATTTCAGTTCTCTCTCTTGTGTGATATAAGTGCAGATTTTCTGTTTGTGTTTTAACTTTTAGAGCTATTCAGAAAAGTATCATGGCAAAGTGTAAGTGTTTGAAAGCAGACAATTTGCACGATGCAGATAAATAATCTGAAGGCTGGATTCAGTGAGCTCCAGTCTTGTCATAGGCAGGGTCTTCATAGCCCTGCTCATTTCAGTGAATGCTGGCACAGAATGCAGTGCTGGCTGCTCTGCAGGTCTTTGTGTCACAGAGCTCCGGTGTGGCTACTCTTACCTGTCCCGAACCTTGCTCGGAACAGGGAAACGCCTGTAGAGGTCCCTATTGTACTGCAAATCCAGGAAACCACTTGGGACTCCTCCTTTACGACCCAGTTAACAAACAAACAAACAAAAAGTGCAGGTACTCATTAAAAGCTCAGTGTAAGTAGTCATTAATTATCATGACAGCAATAAAATCTTGTACTGTGACTAGACTTGGAGCTGCTCCTACTCTCGCTGAACTGAGTGGGAGCGAGAGCAGGTTCTGTGAGCAGCAGATCTTGGTGAGCTGAAGGAGGTGTGCACGAGAGGGAACTGGTCACTGGGCTGGTTTGGGAGCACTGGTACTCCAGGCCCTTTTGGCTCTTGGCTGCACTGGTGGGAAGAGCTCACTCTGTGTGGCTGCTGGGGTTGGGAGCTGGGGCACAGGCTGGTTTTAGTTGAGAGCAGGGTTTGACTTGGTATGAAGCCCATGGCCTGTAGGCAAGCAAACCTCTAAATGAGAGACTGCTTGAGTCAAATTAAAATTCTTATTTCATTTTTCATAAGTATAAACATAAAAATAGTCTTATCAGACACAGTTTCACAGACAAATTAGGGTTAAAACTGCTTTAAAGGCTTATTCTCTGGAGCAGTTTAGGATGAGCTGAACTTGGTAGTTGAGGCATGTCCTGCATTAGCCATTCTGGGGGAGTTTTCCATTTGAGGGTTTGGGGGTTTTGCCCTGTTGTGGAATTAGGGCCACCTGTGAATGGTCACCTGCCTTAGCTCTGGGCTCAGTTTTTTAATTCATAAAAAGGTCAGAGGTATCCCAAGGTGAGGTTTTGATTCCATGTCTAAGAGAGTCACTTAAAATGCTAATTTTTAATCAAAACTTCTTGTTGAATTTGTCTGTTGAATATTGGCAAGGAAGTTTCTTTGTATAGATTTTCTAGTGGCATTTCTTTTTAACAGGATTTTATCCTTTAATAAGCAAAAATACAGTTTGCTGCATTTTGAATATCTGATATTCAAATGCCGGATGTGTTTCCTGGCCAGGACTGACCAAAATACAGCATGGCAGCGTTGTCCTTGGCTGATGGGAGCCAGGCTGATGGAGAGCCAGCCTGAGGTGCCCAGCGTGGGGCAGCTTCCTAGGTGGGGCATGTCTGTGAGCCCAGAGCTGACTGTCCACAGCTGCTGCCTCAGGCCTGAATTGCTCCTGGAAGCCCAGTTTTTGGAGCGCTATTGCTGTGCGCCAGTTCATCTGCTATCACCTTCAGCTTCCCAAGCCAAGGGAAGCATTACAATCCAGTTACAGGGGTGTGAGAGCATGGGCCCTGTCACTCCAAATCTGCTATGCTCTTTGCCTTTTTTTTTTTTTTTTTTTAAATTATTCAGGGTTTTTTTGTTTGGGGGGCACAGGGAATGCAAGAACCCTTCCTTTCTCCTCCTTGTCCAAGGCTGCTGTGCAGAGAGACCTCTCCACAGCTTCCCCTGGCAAATAGCACAGCCAGGCTTGAGACACGAGAGGACAGGGCCCAGCTTTGCAAGAATGTCTGAGTAACTCGGGCAAAGCTAATTTGTTTGACATCGTTTCTGTACGTAAGGCTAAGTCTGTTTGTGTCCCATTGTTCTGGCAAATCCCACGATGAACTGCACTTTATTGACTTCTGCCGGCCATTCGACAGAGCACGGCAGCGGATTTGGCCACGAGCACTGTTCTAGGAAGCTGCCTTAACAGGTGCCAATGCTGAAGTCAAAGGCTGTGGGGCAACAGCTGGGCCTCGCAGGGAACTGTGGCAGCTTCACCACGGGGAGGACCTGAGTGCTTCCCGAGTGCATCCCTGACCCGCCAGCCAGGCAGCCCAGCAGCCACCTCTGAACAGGGGAAGCAGGGCGGGATGAGTCAGTGACATGGGGTGGGAGGGGGACCTTGAGTTACAGGCCGTGCCAGAACATGCAGAATTTGGCTGAGAGTTTTGTGCTTTTCCCCTTCTTTTCAAAGCTGTGGCATTCCACATTCATGGGCATTTCTTGGAGGGATGCTCTTCAGGAAGGGAAACTCAAGGAGGGCCCCCAAGTGGCCTTGTCTGTGTTTGGGCTTTTTGGAAACTCAGCATCTCAGGTGCTGAGTTTTTGGGTGCAAGTCTTTGTAGTTCTGACCCAATACTTCGCTAGCTTAATCTGCCTTGTGTCTCAGGATGGATGACTCCTGCAGTGCCCGCTGCTGCTGTCAAAGCAGTGCCCTTTCAGGCCATCTGGGTTTGCTGGAACAAACCGATGCACTGAAACGCAGGCAGGACTCCCAAGGAGCTGAAAGAGAGGAAATTCTCTTGCCCTTTCCCCTTGCCTTGTTAGTGCTTCTCTTGACTTCTTTGGTGGCATGTTCATCATGTCTCTTGTGCAAATAGATATGAAAGTTCTCCCTCAGGCACTTCTCAGCCGTCTCCTGAATTCCTTTCTCCATCACTAACGACGTTTTCCATCAAGATTACAGCAGAAAAAAATGTTCTCTATGGGCTAGGTGCTCCCCTGTGCGTGAAAAGTGTGTGCAGGAGCCAAGAAACACTAGCAGTTTCTTCCTGATTGTTCCCAAGAAGAATGGGGAGTGACGCAGGCCAAGGGCATGACCTTACGCCAACACACACGCTCCAAGGCCTGCACAGAAATGTCCATGACCTCAGCACGACAATGAGGGATTTGGGGGTGGTCTGACCCAGTTGGGTGTCCTCTCACATTCCTCCTCGACCTTTTCCTTCTGGCCCAGAGGAGTTCCTTTCAGCCTCATCTTTCCTGGCCTACCCAGAACAGCTGTCGCCCCTTCCCACCAGGAGCAGGTGCCCTCGTGTGATTCGGGTGCCACATTTGAACTGCAGCCTGAAAGGACTTTAAAGGGGTGTTTAAGATGATTCCAAGTAAGGGTTAGTTTGATTGCTTTTTAAACCATTAAGGATTTGTGAAATGTACTGGTGGAATGCCTCCACTAAAGGCTTTTCAAGACAATTAATCATAAAGTAGGGTTCTGTGATTTTCCCAATCAGCTCTGGCCTAACTCCAAGCCCTGCTTCAGGCTGTAGTAAAACATTTGTTGTCTTCAGTGGATGCAGACTCAGGCTACTTGCACTGCCTTCAGTCCGTGGATAGTTAGGCATTTATGGCTTTTGAGTGCTGTGGGATTCTTAAAAACTCCTATTTGTTTGTGGAGGTTTCTTGAATGAGAAGTACCATGATACATAAGAAGAGCAAGGTGAGAGATACAAGCCAACGTGACGCTTGGTAGCAGCAACTCAGAGATGTAAATGTGCTTTGAGTGCTACTCGAAGGTTAAAAACCCTGGGTGGAGGAGGAAACTCAGGGGCACTTGGCCCAGTATGTATTGGGGGGGGGGGGGGGGGGTGTGTGTATAGGCACAATTTGGTAAAGCCTGTTGAAATCCTGGGCTGCCACAGGGTTCCTGGGGACTGTGCATTGTCCATAATTTCAGTGAATTGAAGTAACGCTGCTTCTCTCCCTCAATACAAATAGTTCTGTGTATGTGCATTGAAAGAAAACATGACACAGATGGGAGACAAATTCCCTTTGTCTTCTAAACATTGGAATACACTTAGGACTGTACATTGCTTCATTATTTGCACATCCTTCCTTCAGCATTTAAGCTGTGTGCTAAATTCCTATTACGCCAAATTATATTTTCTGTGATCAGTGTCCAGGTGACATGGAAAAACATGGTCAAATATTCACAGAAGTGCCCTGTGTGTGTGTCTGATAGAAAATCTCTGACTTTAATGTGCATACCCTGTGCTGATGAAGAGCCGAGGCTCTGCCCTAGATATCAAGTGGTTTGGTAATGTTGAACAGCAAGTTTGTCTTTATTTCTCATAAAAATAGTCTTTGTTGACGCGGAGCTTGGGTTCATGCAGATCAGTACATGTACAGAAAGCCCTGCAGAAAACGTTCCATTATCCTTGGAAGAACTCGGGGAAACCCAAACCCCAGCAATGTAGGGGAGATTTGGACCCCCTGTGCCCCCTGCCGCATCCCTCCTGAGGCCCGTGGAGGGTTTGGAGTGGGGGGCTCTGCCCTGGCACAGGGGCAAGTCTGTATGCGAAAAGTGCAGATCAGGGCCTGCACAATCTTCTTATTCTGCACCAGAGCTTTAGCCCAGTCCTTTCCACATGCAAATTCCCCCGGGGTACTGTGGTCTTGTGCAGAATGCAAAAATGATAATTGATAGAAATTACAATTAATATAAATAAGACAAAATTGCAGTTCCATATGATTTAATGCAAGTCACTGCCAAAGAAGTCCAAGTAAAAGGTTTCCACATATCACGTGGGGTGAGATAGTACAAAGGCAGCTTGAACTGCTTCAGGTGGCCTGTTAGTTCAGAGGCTTGAGCTTGAACATGGCTCCTGTCTCTTTTGTAAAGCAACAAGTTACCTGGGTGCCAGGCAGGAGCTAGAAGTTTATTTAGCCTGTGCTAAGGGTGAGCAAGCAGCAAAGGTAGTAGCACAGATTGTTGGGCTGAGACTGCCATGCACGGGGTCTGACACGTCCCAAGGGAACCAGGCCCAAGGGACAGAGTGGTCATGGCATGGGAATATGGCGACCTGACGGTTTTCCACTCTTAAATCTCTCTCTGTGGTCACCTTTAAATTTCCCTTCTCCCGCAGTATGGATCAGGGCTGTAGCATCAGGAGGCAGCAGTGCTGCTCTGGCTCAGCATCCACAGAGGAAGTGATCCATGAGAAGGGCAGGAGTGGAGCACAGGGACAAAAGTATGAGTCCCTGCCTTTGCACACATTTGGTAAGTTGCAGACCCTGTGCTTGCCTCCCTCCTACCATCAGACGAATATCCAAATAGCTACAAGGATGCCACAGGGATCAAAGTGTTACAGACTTTGAAGGTAGTTCAGAGATGCTGGGGTATGGTAAACCAATGCTTAGTCCATAAGTAACACTTTGCATCTGTAGATGGAAAGCCAGTCTTGCTCCCAGCGTGAACTCTGGGGGAAGCAGGCAATGTTTCAGCAGCCAGGTGAAATTATCCAGCTGAAATTATCCAGAGATTCCCCTGGCCTGTCACACTGCAGAGAAAGTGGAGCCTTCTCTGCCTCCGCTTTTGCTTTTGCTCCTTTCCTCCTTCAGCCCTGCCATCCATAAAAAACTGGGGGGAGTTTGGGGTGTTACTAATTTTAATAAAGTGGTTTTAAGAATGTTTTACCTCTCCCGAGCTTTCATAACATATAGTAATAGAGGCTTTTGGCAGGAGCAGTAAAGCAAATTGCTCCCACCCTCCCTTAGCATGCAGTAAGCTGTGTGTGCCCCAGCAGCCACGTTACTGTAAGTCTGAACATAGCGCAGCACCTGGGAAGCTGGGAATGCCCGTGTGAAACACGCAG
This sequence comes from Falcunculus frontatus, assembly GCA_013398115.1. NCBI lineage: Eukaryota > Metazoa > Chordata > Aves > Passeriformes > Falcunculus > Falcunculus frontatus. The sequence continues at coordinate 154,821 of VZRV01011041.1, read as the reverse complement.
GCTCTGTGTCCAGCGCAGAAGCACCAGCCTCTGCTCTCCTACGCTCACTGGGCCCATGATCTCTGCCAACTCATGCGGTTCTCTGGAGCTGCTTATTTTGGAGATGATGAGGAATGTTCTGTCACTGGGGATGCACATCCTTGCAGCATGGTTTACTCTAAGCCTTAATTTTCTTTGCTTTTGAGGGCTTGCATCAGACTTTCAGGCACTATTGAACAGAGACATTTGTGTTTATCTGCCTACCTGGTAAGGGAAAGGTAAGCAATTTTTATGCTTCAAATGCCTCTCATATCTCCCCAAGGGCATTTAGTTATCTCGTTCCTTGGCTGTAGGTACAGTTGTAGTGGGTGTAAGTTACAGCTTCCTCCTACTCTATCTGCAAAGCAATCTGGAGCCCAGCTGAGTTCATAGTGCAGTATGCAGTGATCTACCTTAGAACAAGTAGGGTAAGGACTTCACACTACTGCCTTTTCCCCCTTGTTTTAAATTAAACAAGTTCCTGATGATTTCCTTTACAGTGAACACCTGTTTCAGGTGCGGCTGTCGCTGTTCAGGTGGTGCTAATGATGGGTTAGAGGGGTGTAACACAGGCCTGACATTTCCCACTCCAGGTAACAGTAGGTATGACACCAGAGCAGTCTGTGCCCCTCACAGGAGCAGAGGAGAAGAAAATGGTGTCCTGCCTAAGAAGGTTTTGGGAACACCACTCAGGTTATGCTGGGAATCAGACTGAAATGAGACTTGTTCTAGTTTTTTCTTGCTTGTGGTATAGCATATGAGTCTTGTCCTTTTAACCAGAGTCTGGGGGAAGTAGCTGAATGCTTTGCTGGCATCTGACCTGATGCTACCATGACTGTAGCCTGCAGTTACAGTTCTTCAAGGCACTTGTGTTTGGAGCTAAGGATGTCCTGTCAGACTACCTGGCATCAGCACACTCCCAGTAGTGGGTTATTCACATGTGAATGAGCAGTGACACAACTCGATGCTTCTACTTCTACACCAAGAGTTCTTAGTGTTGCTCTTCTGCTTGCTTCCAAGCTGGAGCTTCCCTCTGCACAAAGGCAACTCCTCCATCCCCCAGAACTGGCTACCCAGTTAGTCAAATACAAGCCAACCAGGATAGGTGTGCCTTGCTTTTAATACAGTATTTAGCTGAGAGGGAACTTTGAGCTTCTCTCTAGCTCTGCTGGGAGGTTTTGTCCTGAGATGCACTGCCAAAACATAAGAGTTTGGCGTTGTGACTTCTTTTTGAATGGTATCTTTAGATTTACTGCGGAAAACTTGCGGATTATGGACAGGTATCTAATTATTGACCATCAGAACACCCTATTTTGCAACACCAAAGAAACTCACAAGAAAATTTAGATTTTTCTCTGTGTCCCTCTCTTCATTCAGCTGGAATGGATTGTTTATATGAAAGAGAAAAAAACTCCTACCTCTAGGTAAGATAAGGTAGCAATAAGCATTCATATCAGTGTAACTCCTTTACCTTCTCTACCTGAGTGAGAACTACACAGCATAAGCCTCTGGGAAATAATGCCAGCAATAATGTATCATTCCTTTGATTTATAGTTCCCTGGCAAATGCTCTCCAAATGCGCCAACTCTACAAACAATTTGTAGAAGCCATGAAGTAGAAGTCTTAATACGTACCGTGAGAGGCAATGCATGGTCAGTACGGGGTGTGCAACATGACCAGGGAAGTCATAGGAGAGAGAGAGACAGACTTGCTGCAGATGGGCATGTATCAAACTGGTCAAGTGCAGCTGAGGGGCTTCTGACAGGGTATTTACAAATTGCTGATATCCTGTTTATGGGAACCATGTAAACAATCGAAGGCCATTGCCCAAAGGCTCCAATGTTACTCAGATCTGTGTAAAAGACAGTTCCGACGCATGCAATGCAGTCAGCAGCTCTGATGATGTGACATTGCAGTCAAAGCTGCTCCGCTGTAATTAAACAAGCACAGTGATGCGCAGCGCGTTGCATAAGGGGCAGCGTGAGACACTGGGAAAAGGCTTGCAGAGAGACCTCTGCTTTAGTTTAGTTAACCTGTGTGCCCTTTAAAGTGGCTGGTTTGGAAAGATGGGTAATTAATTTTGTATACTGTAGCTCTTCCTGGAAATCTCTCCCCTGGTTCACAAAGGGGAATGTTACTGGAACAAACCGGGGGGAAGGGTTGAGGAGGCAGGATGGAGACAGAAGAGCAGAGCTGTGCTCTGCACAGGCTCTCGGGTCTGGCATGTTTCACCTGGGACAGGCCATCTCCTGTGCTGGCTTAATGGGCTTCTGGCTGATGTCAGGCTGCTTGTGTGCTGGGTTTGGGCAGGGTAGCTTAATCTGGGTGTGGAGCTGGAACGTGAGTGTATTCCAAGTTCCAAGTGTATGGAACTTGAGGGGGTGACCTCGGCTGTAGGCATGCTGCAAGTCAGGGGCCAAAAGTGTCTCATCCTGAGCATCTGATGTGTAGCCTCACAAAAAAGGAGTTCTCAGGGATATCTGCTGAAAATCCTATAGAGGAACTGTTGCTCAGAAGTTTAACGAGGTTCAGAGACCGAACTTGTGTTTGGCAGCCTTGGCTAATTCATCCTTGTTCCCTAGCCCTTAATTTCCTGTATGAAAGACAAAGACCCTGGCTGCAGGAGGATCGATCAAGAGCTGCCCGCCAAAGCTTAGTGCTGTTGTTAATTTAATAGCATCACTGATCTAATTGAACCCAGCCCTGGACTTTGTTGTGTCCCACTTGATTTACACATATGCACTCCCAGTGTCATAAAGGAAATCTCCTTCCTCTCTTAAATAACACTAAGCTGCAGGAACGAGGACGAGGGGGTGGATGTGTAGATACCACACGGAGGAGTTATCCATGGAAGTGTCACAGTCAGCCGACTGGCTGCTGCCACCTTCCCCCCAGGACATCCAGTTGCAGATTCCTGTCCTGTCCCATCTCCTATTTGCACCTCAAACAACCAGCAGCCTCTGTACCCACGGATGGAGGGATGGGACAAGTTCCCTGCGGCCTGGGCCTTCGCCTCCCCTTGATCCTTGGGCATACCCACAGGTCCTTACTGAGAGAGCAGAGAAATATGCAGGCACTGAACACCTTTTATTTTGCTTTTTAGTGTGGGAGGAATCCAGGCTGCACTCTTGAGATTGGATGGGGAACAGCCAGCTCTGACCAGAGAACTGGGGTCTGTCTCCTTTCCTGGTAGCTGATAGCAGCCTGCCCTGCATAAATGGGAGGAAAAATCAGCATTGCAGGCAGATGGTTTCCACCCATGCAGGAGCTCTCTCTGCCCTTCTCAGCCCCACAGAGGCTTCCAGTCAGTACCCAGTCTGTGGCTTAGTTGGCTAATCCATTTCTTCCATGTGTGACCTAGGAACGGTGTCCAGGGAGACTTGGATACCTGAGATGATGTTCAGACCATTGATGGGAGGAGAAGGTGACTAGAAGATGATGTCACATAGTCTTGGTCATTCCCAAACCAAACCCCAGAGGTTTCCACATACCATGTGACTCATGAGCTCTCAAGAGCTAGTGGTACTGAATTCAGTGGAGATCAAAGAATATGGAGTTTTATAGCAGGTTGGGCCCAGTCAGGGAAAACACCGAATGAAAACGTGCTGTTGGGTGTTGCAACCCCAAAATATTCCTGATGAGCTTCTTTCCCTTCTACCTGCGTCTGCCTGCAGACAGAGAACATGATGTCCAGCCTGGCTCCCAGCTGATGTGAGCTGGAGGGAGTGCCATGGATTATCTTTGCTGGAGTTGTGGGAGAGCTTCATTGGGGACCACAGTGTCCTAGTTTGAAATAAGACTGCAGCGATGAATTGGGCACCTGTGTTTATAGGCTCCCTAGGGCAGCCTGTCTCATCACCTCTGCGTGACAACAGCCAGCACAATAAAGGTCTGATCCTCACAGCCTTTTTTTTTTTTTTGGTCACTTCAGTAATAGTAATGATTAACAGTAATTATCAGAACAGTAGTGGGAGTGTCCCATAATGCTAGTGGATGGGGGAATTCCACTAAGCGCATCTGCTCCAATGCTAAGCGCTGGTTACCAGGCCAAACAAATACACCGGGGACCCGTGGCTCTTTCCTAGATTTGGTTTCTGGAACATGTGCTGGCTAAGCTGGTTTCAGGTGAATTGCTGTTTACTCCATCATCCCTAATGACACATTCCTCCTGTCCAGAGTGCCCCAGCTCCCCGTGTGCATGGCTGGCGTGCAGGTGACAGTCACTGCTGTGTCGCAGCCAAAACAGGGAGTCTGCGGATGGCTGAAGTCCCGGTGGTGGAGCAGGGCCTGGAGCACAGTGTGAGTCACAGCTCAGTGCTGCTTTGGATTCAGCAGGCCGAGCACAGGCAGGCAAACAGCCCTCTAGTCAGCCTTTCGTCTGCTCATACATGCTTGAGATATAAGAGCAAAATATTTATCGAGGTAAAATACACTTGCCAAAGGGATTGAAGCCAATGTAGCCAAGGCCTGTGATGGCCAAGATTCCCAGATGGAGCAGTGAAGAGTCAGGGGCTCTGCTGATGGTGTGTGTGCAGAACATATTGCTCAGGCTCTAGTGCCGGCCTTAGAGGCTGACCCCGTGCTTCAGCAGGTCTGTGCTTCTCACTGATAGTGTCTTCCTCTTGTCTTCCCCATGCTGGCACCAGCTGTCCCGATGGGAGGTACAGGAGAGGGATGGAAGGTCGTGGTGGAGAGCCCATAGCCAGGAGGGACTGCTGTGCAGAAAACCTGAGAGCAGCTGGTGAGTCACACCGGTCCCCATCGCAGTGAGTTTGCTGTCATTTCATTGTCCTGAGGTGGACGTCACTCTTTGGGCAGAGCCATCGGGCAGGTGGGCCGTAGGGTCATCTGCTAGGAACATGCTGCCATGTAGAAATTTCAGTTCTATTGGCTACTGATCAGGGGCCTGAATGATGCACCCATGTGTGCACATGGTGACTTGTCAGAGAAGGCAATCATCATCTTTGCTTATGTCCTGTCTCTCAGTGGTTAATCCTTGTCCCTGGAGAATGAGAAATTCTCATTTCTCATTCTCCAGGGAAGAGATGAATTTATAAACTCAAAAGAGGTGCTGATGGACAGAAGAGCACACAGGACCGATGGGTATGGGGCTGGTGTTCTCCCAGCTTGCTTGCAACCTACTACATGCTGTGGGGAAGTCCCCTTTGCTTCAAGCTTTATCCTTCTATTATTCTATTCTACGTAATTATTCTAAACAGTTCACCCAAAGCAAGAAGAAACAACTAATAGATACAGAGGCAGTGATATGGGGGGGACTTGGCTTGATAGCACTCTCAGCAAGGGCACAGGTTTGTTTAGCACCAAGTAAAGGCAGAAGCCATGGAAAGACTCCACAAATAAGAAAGGCTTCAACCCCTTGGAGGCTAAGAAATCAGTCAGCATGGAGCACCGGGCTGTAATTAGGAAAGGGAAATCACCAGCTGAGCATTAAGAAGTTCTTGCTGCCCATGAGATGTGTTGAGCCATTCAGGATTTGCCCAGGGGAGAGTAATGGAAAAGTCATACGAGCCAGGAGAATGAAATTTTAAAACCTGCCCTTTAGGGAGGAGTGCAGCATATACTGAGAGACCTGTCTCCCTTTTCAATGCCATCTTCTGAGATGGATGAGAATTAGCTGCTTGGGAGTTTCTTTCTTTCTTTTTTAAATTGCTGGTTAATGCTGACCCAAGAAGTTGGCAAAGAAATCAGTGAATGTGGGGAATTGTTCTTTATTTTTATAGCAAAACATCTGTGTTGTCCAGTAACTCTGACCTCATGCTGTGTTTACAGGAAGAGGCATCGGCCACTTTCAGTCCTGGGTGCAGAATTTGAACTCTCATAGTTTATAGGAGAGACTGGTTGTTTATGAACACTTGACCTAATTAATCCCTCACATTCATGGCAAATTTGAAACTGACCTTTAAATGGAGTAATTTGGCTCAAGGTTTTTCTTTACTCCATTTCCTCCAGACGGTCGCATCTATGTATTCCAGTTAAAAATACATTCCCTTCTTAGGGCATTTGTGTTCCCATGAGTCCCAAGACTCATTTATGGTTTACCATTTATGATTTTCATAAAATCATGGAATCATTTAGGTTGGAAAGGCCCTCTAAGATCATTGAGTCCAACCATTCCCCCAGCACTGCAAAGCCCACCACTGAACTGTGACCCAAACACCCCACCTACATGCCTTTTATATCCCTTTAGGAACTTAATATTGATCTTGTGTAGTCCAAATGAAAATGCCATCAAGAGTGAGGTGCATTCCAATTGACGTCTGTCCTTCTGAGAGTATTTCTTGAGCATCTCTCATGCTGTGCAATGAAAGCTTGCTATATGTAAGTCTGCTTACACACATACTGACACGTGCACTCATGCTGTTTGAAAAATGCTGGATGATTTTCCCAAGAATTTATGAAATTGCTGCTTTTTGTTACTTTGCGCATGTGTGTAACAGTGGTGAGCGCATCAGTGCAAGACTAGGAATGATTTTCCTTCCATTTCAAAAGTACTTTCTAACAAGAAAAGATGTTGATTTTGCAAATTAGTCCTGTTTTCAACAGATGAAAGCAACGCAGATCGATCCCCACAGCAGCAATGTATAAAACTGGCTGCAAGTCCTACAGAAGGCAGCTAAAGTAAGTGGTACGGACACTTGCCATGTATGGTTTTAGTTATGTAAAAACACACAGATAAAGTGGCAGTTCATTGCTGTGAACACGTGTATTCTTCTACAGCAAGTCCCCATGAGGAAAATAGACACCATAGAAAAATATACATTTAAGCTGTGTTTTCTCCTCTTTAAATCAAAAATGTTGTTTAAATCAAGCATGTTGTTCATAGAAAGTGCTGTGTGTCATCAGTGATGGATACACTGACAGACAAGGCTCAGTCCATGCCCTTGCAATAATCACTGCTGTGAATCTGCTGCTCTGTCCCAAAAGGGGAGATGAATGCTTGAGATATTGGAAAGGGCTAAAGCAAGGACTTGAGCTGAGCCTCTGTACTTTGTAAAGAGAGGTTTTCTTTAAAGGTGGTTATTAAGATGTTGCAAGGTAATAAAAGCAAGCAAGTCTTTTGCACAAGTTCTTAAGGCATTTCCTCATATCCTCGTTACACTGTGTAAAGAAAAAAAATCCTGAAATGTCAAAGCATTCAGGGGGCTACTCACTGGTCGGGTGCCAAGGGGCACAAATCCATGGGCGCCTTGCCCTGGGCGTGCCGGTTCACCCCAGCTGAAATCGAGGCCAGCAGCGGAGATGTACCCGTGATGCTCTGTTGCCCAACCAGTGCTGCCTCTCAGCATTGCACAGACTTGTCGCTCCTACTGGGACCTGTGGGATGCAATAAGCCTGCCTTACAATGACCCCATTGATGCAGCAAGACCTCTTGGAAAACTGGCTCTTAAGGTGTGTGCCAGCCTTATCCCAAGAGGCATCCTCCACATGGAGGAGAGGATGGTGAAAGCCGCATGCAGGGATGCTGGATGAGAAATCAGGTACCGTGAAACAAAGCGTATTACAGAAAGATGAAACGAAGATGTGTCCATGATACTTGTTTTCCACATATTCAGATCTGAAAGAGGAAATTCCAATGAATTGCTCCAATTGTGTCAGCGTTACTTGGTATCTGGGTACCGGTACAAGACTATAATTAAATGTTGCCTTTCAGAGGATAAATCATGCAGGAATTTAAGGGTAAAATTAATTATAAAGTGGAAGTTCTTTGGTGATGCTGCTTTTTAAGGCATCTATAAGCCCACACACAGAAACACGTTGCTAATCATTGCAATTCCTTCCTTTACTCATTATGATCCCTGAAAGCACAGACAATAAAATCCTTAATAAGGGGGATCAGCACAAATTAAAGAAGCAACAAAACCAGTCATGTGACAGCAAAAAAGATACAATCTGCATGACATGACTAATGCTAGAGGGGAAAAAAAGGGGACTTAGAAAAAGATTCCAGTTGTATTGTGCCCCACTTGGTGTGGAGAGCATCCTTCTAAATGCTACTTTCACACTGAGATTTACTACATTTACCTTGCCAACTCTCATACCATTCAGGTAATTAATAAGTGGTGCTGACACACAATTCTGTAGCAACATGCTGCCTTTTTTCACTTCAGCATCTCCATGCCACTGTCAACCTAAGAAAATGCTCCCAGAATAAAGAGGAGTATGACTTTTAAGTACCAGATCTATTGCAGCCCCCTGCATGAATGTCTCTATTACTTAGAACTGCATTCTGAGCATGGAATTGTGGTATGTGGTATTCTGCAGTATCTTCTACGGTTATCTCTGTTGTATCAATAACTGTTTATAAAACGGAGAAACTAGGGACACTTGAGTCATCAGCTGTTACAGTGCAACTCAGTGTCAATACTCGGGTTCCTTTCACTGTGAGATAGGGTTATCAGTGGCACTGGGTATCGATGGGCCTTCATGGAGAGCCATAAGGCAGGGGAAGATGATTTTTCCTTTGAAAGGAAAAGAAGTAACCACCATTGCTGAGCAGCTTGTTGAGATGAAGCACACTTCATATTTCAGGCAAATGTGTGCAGTAGGGATTTGCTGGGTGGGATCCCTCAGCCAATCTGATGGTGGGATGTAAGTGCCGAACGAGGTCTTGCCTAATATAGCGACAGAGTGCATGGGCTTCAACAGGATGCTAGAAAGGAATTTTTTAAAATGTAGCTGTAACTGGTTGGCTGCTCTTTCAAGGATCTTATAACTGAAAGATCTGTTGCTTCCAGGAACTGCCTGTGCTACCGGGCTGTGATGGGGCCAAGGGCTGGTGGGGAATGTGGCCTACACATCCCCTGAGCTCAAGACCATTGCGGCCAGCCCAGGTGCCGGGAGAGGTGTTGGCATTCCTGGTGCCTGTGCTGCAACTTAATAGACCATTTCTGCCTCTAGCACTGGGGCTCCCTGGCAGCGCACATGTGTGCTGAGGGTCACTTTGGAAATGCCAGGAGATGAAAGATTAGGCCAGCAAGTTTCCATTTGCCCAGTCTGGGGTGTTTTCCAAGCCTTGGTGTAGACACAGGTCGTGTTCATGGCAACGCAATGGTCCAGTGGTCCTTTGGGTGCCAGCAGAGCCTACCTGGGCAGCAGCCGGTTCCAGGTCTGCAGGGCCTCGTGCCATTGCACATCGCATGGATGCTTTGAGGGCAAGCAAAGGCAGCGGTCCCGAGGCTGTGCCGTAGGCATCCACAGACCCGGGAAGTCCCGGGCATCGGTGCCTGGGCCAGACTGCTCAGAGGGCACGGGTAATTTTACGGCCCCAGGTACTATTTTCAGTGACACTTGCTGGAACAAAGGACACCTAATGTATCCGGGCACCAGCCGACGGCCGGAGGGGCCGGAGCTGCTCCCCGCTGTCGGCGAAGGGCCGAGACAGCCGGGCCGGGCGCTGTCCCTGCCTGCCGTCGGGGTGTCGCCCGCGGGCAGAGCCGGGGGCGGCCCGGTCCGGCCCGCACGCCGGGGGCGGGGGGCAGGAAGCGCGGAGGCCGAGCCGGGCCGCTGCCTCAAACCGGGCGGGCCGAGTGTCACCGCGGCGGGCCCCGCCTCTCCGCGGGCACATAAAAGTGCGGGCGGCCAGCCGGCCGACTCCACACCGCTCCGCCGCCTCCCTTCCTGCCTCCTCCTCTGCTCCCCGGGGACCGAGGGCGATGGACGCCGGCTGCCTGCGGGCCCGCAGCCTGCTGCTCTTCCTCGGTAAGCGGCGACGTCCCCGTTCCCGTTCGCGCAGGCTGGGGCTGGGAGGGCATCGGGTGCTGCGTCCTGGGGCAGGGGCATTCTTTGGCTGCTGAGAAATCTGTGTCAAAGCATAAAGTTCAGGTTGCCTTCAGATGAAGCTGATGTGTTTCTCTCCAAGATGAAGTCCCAGGCGGTGACAGGTGTACCCCGGTAGATTGTATGAGCTGAGGAGTGGAGCACACAGCACACTCTGTGGTGTGTTGTTACGGGATGTTTTGTTGTTTGTGTGATGCCCAGGTTCTGTCCTGTGACTGAGTGAAGGTGAACATTCTTTCCCTTCTCCCCAGCTCTGCTCCCAGCACAGTCTGTTCTCTTTCACCTTGACCTGTCCTGTTTGTAGCCTGGTCCTGCTGCCTTCGCCCAGGCCATGCTCTGGGCGAGCTCAGTGGGTGAATCCTCACGGCAGCAGAGACTTCCTTATGATAACAAAACAGGTTGTGGCCTCCTTCTGCTTGACACTTCTCCACCTCCTCGCTGGGAGCATGTTACTCTATTGTATGACATAAGCTACCTGAAAGTCCCAAGAAAACACGTGTATCCTTAGAGCATCAAGAGTCCTGGGGCCTGGGCGTGCTGTTGATGCAAGAACTGATCCTTGTCACACGCCTCCATGGGGCGCTGGCAGTGACAGGTGGTGACTGCTGAGAGCTGACCCTGTTGGGCAACTTGAGCTGTGTGGGCAGCAAAGTTCTGAGACCTGGCACACTCACACCTTGCTTTAATGACAAAGCATATTCTCACACTCATGATGTTGGACTTGAGGTCACAATCGATGGAGAAACTCGGTTCCCAGGACTTCTCTTTTGGGACAGATGTTTTCCTCACCTGCTAAGCCCACTGCAGCCTGAGTTTGTGTCTTTCATCTTAGCCGGGTATTTCTGTAACAGCTGATGGATCAGCTGCTGTACAGCATCTCACTTGCCAGGACAGCAGGCTAAACATCTTGTAGTCTGTGAGTCAGCCATGCTTTGCACAAAACTGCACTGGAAGGAACTGGTGTGTCTTCATGGATCTGTATATGAATTTCTTTGTTTCCGGGGCAGGCACAGCATCTAATAGTAAGGGATGGATTAGTCATAGCTAGGTGGCATCATAACAAGTGCTGTGAGCACTTTACTGCCTTCCCCTCCCAGGGCAGGAGTGTAAGCAGAACTTGGTGCTTCTGGGAAGACTGTTTTTCCCTGGTGTTATGCCAGACTGGAAGAGGTTCCCTGCTGAATGGCTGAAGCCTTACTGAAGTGACAGTCCTTTCCAGGATCATATCCTGGCTATCGTGGGCTTGGAGACTGCGCAGCAGAAAGTCAGTGGTGGGAGAAAGATGTCACTTGCTCCTGAGGAGAGACGGTGCTGTGCCAGCCACATGCAGATGTGGTGGTGATGGGGACAAGCCCAGGCCCTGCCTTTTCTGGGAATTGCTGCAGGAGCCTTGGCACCAATCTCCATGTGCTCACTGTAATGCCCACTCAGTGGGGCAGGCAGGCGTTGGACCCCCAGACTCACCAGACAGTTCCAGGAGCTGCTGACCTTATGTTTTCCTGTGTCAAATTCACCTAGCTGTCAGGAAATCAGCTCAACATAAAGATCGCTGTGTCTGACGATGGGGAAAGTGTTAGTGGCTGATGTGTCTGGCTGGAAGTAATAATGGGTTTCTGCTTCTGTGGCATAGGGACTTCAGCCCCCACACAAGTGGTGGAAGGCAGTGTGGCTGAGGCACAGGGGCAGCATGTGAGTAAGATCACTGGTGTGTAGGTCTCCAGAGGGGTGGAAGCAGTACTGAGATGACTGGGTGCACATAATGCCCAATTATCTGCATTATCTCTGCTTAAGGGTAAGTCCGGGCACAGTGCTGAAGATGATCGTGTGGGCCTGTAGCAATTTTGGAACACCAGTCTTCCCATGACAGACGGGTGTTTCCAGGGCTGCCTTAGAGCTGCTGTGACCTGATCCTGGACATCCACAACTGTGAGTCTGCAGTTCTGGAATTAAACAGTGGTAGTAGGGATGTTCACAAAGCCAGTGGGACAGACTGGCTAACTTCCATGTTCCCTACTTAGTTTACCCAAAGAAGGCCTTAGACAGTTGAGACATGCCCTGGATGCCCAAAATCAGGTGATAGGGATGTACCTTGATCTGTCTTTGCAGTTAAGAGAGACCACAGAGATGCCAAGTGGGAGGTGGCATCATTCAGGTGAATTAGTACAAGACTGGCAATCTCGGTGCCAGACAAAGCCAACTCAAATAATGGTTGAGGTCTCAGAAACTTGACGGTTCCTCTAGTGTAAATCCTCCACATAGTCCTCAGTTTAATGTGCCTCGCATGTGCATCCTTCATCCTTAGCAGTCACCCTGCCACTGGAAACTACAGCTGGCTCTCAGTGGGCAAACTGATAATTAGCCCTTGTGAGTCGTCTCTGACGGAGGCTGCAGGAAGCAAAGGCAGCTGGTCACCGGCCCTCATTTTCTTTTCATTCCTCCTGGGAGGACAGGTAAGCAGCAGCATTATTCCTGTTCCAATAAATGCTGTCAGTGTTAAGCTTGCAGGAATACCCACAAAGCCGGATGGGATTGTGTGTTCATGCAGTGGTGTAGGAATACAACGTATAACACTCACATTCCTGCAAGACACATGAAAATCCACCACCTCATTACTGTTATCTTGTACCTTGTGTTTGCTTAATGAACAGCAAAGGAATAAAAATATGACCTCTCCCAGGTGCTGTGTTTGGTATACATCATCTGATAAATATCCCGGGAAAGGCTCTCCTTTGCTATTGCTGTGTGCGGATCCCTTATCCTCCCAGTGATGTCAGAGGGGAAATATGTGCATGGGGGAAAGGGCAAAATAGAGCAGTGCAGAGCAGGAAGAACTTTGCCCAAAAGCAGCAAATACTGCTGGGTGTCAGCAAATATCAGCGCCTGCACTCCAGCCTTTCCGGCCCTAAGCACCTGCAGTCAGGTGGAGGAGGCACTGGTGCGTGGCTGGGATTGGGAAAGCCCTTGGGCAGTGTTGCAGGAGGAGGTTATTTTTAATTTGTCCCTCATAGATGTCTGAGTTGTGGCCTTTGACTGGAAAGCCGTGCTTCCTTCTGGAGCCAAGAGGAGAGCTGACCTGTCCCTTTCATGGACCTGGGTTGGAGTTTCCTCAAATGTGAAAACCAGGTTCTGCTAACTCTCAAACTGGGAACTTCAGCTTAAAAAGCAGCTGCTCGGGTTATGCTCAGGTCAAGGAAGTGTGCAAACTGTGACAGAAATATGTAGGCTACACAAGATCCTCAGCTGGCTTAATCCATCTGCATGACTAGTGAGTATCACAGATACCTCTGGCGTGTTTAGCCTTGACTTCTGTTGATTTCTGTCCTTACTTCTTTCTGTGACATGGTGTATCCTTAAGTGGGACACTGCTGTCCTGTGCCACAGCTCCTCCCTGTCAAGGGAGCAGCTTAGTCCATGGAGCACTCCTGAAATGTCCCCCTAGTTCCACGGAAGAAGAACTGACTCAGTAAATCTTTTTCCAGCATCTTTTGGGACCCCAGGTCCCTCGGCTGCCACTGTCTGACAGCTGATGGCCTCTTCTTTCAAACAACTGAACTTTCTGTTTTAGCAACTCAGACTGGCCTTACAGAAGTGTCCAACTGTTCTTGCTGAGGAAATCTACAGTGAGCAGAGTGCTGCTTTAAAAAAATCCCACCCTGAAAGTAAACTTGCATGTCCTGCCCCATTGGAGGGAAAGGCAGGTCCTGCTGAGTCATGCCGGCAGGCACACGAGTCTCCAGCTGGTACAGGTGCCAGCACCATGGATCTGTTACTGTTGCTCTAGCTCTGTGGGACCTGGGCTTTGTTCTTTTTTTCTAGAGCTTGGTGGAAATCTGGCTTATTAGCTTTGCAAGGAATGCAGTGTAGAGTGAGGTAAGAAGGAGGAATGATGTTTTTAAAAATGCAAACACAGGAAAAAGCCCTGTCCATGTTAGATATTCCTGCTGGTTTTGTGTGTAGCTGGAGTAAAGGATAAAGGAAGCCTACTAATCACCCAGAAATAGATGAGCTGCCGGAAACCCATAAATTACCACTACTAGATTTAACCCTGAGATGTAATGAAACTTTCTAATAACTGGAGTTGAATTAGAGTGATCAGGAAATTATGGAGGCACACTCCCTCCATTAGACATGCATGACCTGACAAGTTAATAGAGGCAAACAGCCCAAAGACACAAATTACAGACTTCCGTGGAATGGGGCTGATGATTAAGCAGTTCATGAGCAGGTTCATTTGTGACCACAGCAGGAGTGTTAGCCGGGTGGATTTCATGGCCAGCCGGGGCAGACATTCACTGTTCCTCATGGGCTAGCCATGAAGCTACAGGTACCTTTGCTGGCTTTCAAATCCTGTTTGGAAATGTTCATTTAACTAGTGGAATACCTGGAAGCTGTGCCTGTTTCTTCTGGTGTTCTGCTAAGTAAGAGTGGCCCAGGGTCCATAAAGTGGTCAGTAACCTCTCCAAGCCCATGAGCAGATGAGGAGGGTTTGGTATCTCGTGTTAGCAGCTTTGCAAGTGGGCTTTTAACCAAAGAACTGCCAAAAGAGTGGCTGTCAGTGCAGGAACTGTCCAGCCCTTCAGCTGTCTTCAGCAAGGAGAGGGCTGAGAAAGCTCTTTGCTGGTAAAGAGCAGCTTTTGTGTTAAGACCACCTCGCCCCATTTGTGGTCTCTGAAGACAATGGTGGGATGCTGAGCCTGGCTCAACACTGACCCGGTGTGCTGAGTCACCAGCTGCACTGACTTGCAGATTCCTAGGAAATTCTCTTCCTGTGGGCTGTTGTGAGTCAAGGATATCTTGATTTTGATCAGCAAAAGGACTCCTCCTGTGATGAATGCTGGATTGTCATGCCTAATTGTGGAAGCCTGGCTATCTCCCTTGCACAGGAGCCATGCCAGACCAGTCAGAAACCTAACATAATCATCAAATGGCCTAATTCCTGCCTCTCCCCCATAATCTCTCCAAGCCTGTTCCTGCCCAGTTTCACTCAGAGTGTGGGCGAGAGGTGGTCACAGACACCAGGTTTCTGTTGAATCTCTGCTCTGCATTATAAGTTTGTATTTCAGAGATGTTTCTTTGGGCTGCCATATATAATGTAGGCAGCACATCAATCAGACCTGTATTTTTTCAGCTTTCAACTTTGGGTCTTTCCTACCATGATGAGAAGCTTCTGTTCTTCTTGTATTAATGAGTACAGCAGCTTAAATACTTAACTCAAAATGCATCTAGTTTTGACTGTTGTTTTTATTCTCTTATAGGTTACCTATTGCAAGCAGTCCTGGGCACAACAGTGATCCCATTATGTGGGCCTGGTGAAATGGAGAACTGCACAACAGCGCTCAGTAAGTACTGCACAGCTCTTTGTAAATAACAGATCTTTGGTTCCCATCTTCCTTGGGCTGGCAGCCTCACTGAAGTGCCCTTGGGAATCACTCTTCTCTGAGCAACACTGCCCACATCCTGAGGTGCTAATGAAATATCCTTGCAGTCCAGACAGAGAACAGCCCACGTGTGGCCCAAGTCGGGATAACGAGATGCAAGCCTGAAATGAAGGACTACTGCTTCCATGGGCAGTGTGTGTACATAGTGGACTTGGACGAGCACTATTGCAGGTATGGACAGGCCCCACTCATCCTGCAGATCTCCCGGGGGTGGGCTTTGAGGTGAACTTTGATCTGGCTGCCATTGACACTAAGCTGAAACACCAATCCAGCCAAGTATTAAATGCTCACAAGAACCTGAAGAGGAGAACTGCATCTATCGTGCTCAGCTGCATTTAAGAAGTGTTAAGCACATGTTGCCTCCAGTGATCTCTGTGAGAGTCTCAGACACCTGAAATTAGTGACCAGCCCAACTTAGACTTGGGACTTTCATTCTGATGTGCTTCCCTGTCCATCTGTATTTGTAGTAATATGAGATCCAGAACTCAGGCACAGCACCAAGGTCTCTCCTATGATCCAACCTACCAAATAAAGACCCTCTAGGCATTCATTTTTAAGGGTATCGCTCGTTTACCTGAACAATTTGCAACCATCTTTAGGACCACGTGGGCTTGAGTTACATCAGGTTGTGTCTTGTCCCTGAGGAAACAGCAGGCCAGCAGCATAGGATGCTCTTGGGCTGCTGAGGTGTAACCCCGCTGCCATGTCTCTGATTGTGCCTCTCTCACCCTCAGGTGTGACGTGGGCTTCTCTGGAGTGCGGTGTGTGCACTCAGAGCTCGTCCGGCAGCCCCTCAGCAAGGAGTATGTGGTGTTGACCGTCATCGTGGTCCTGCTCTTCCTTGCCGCCATCTCTCTCGCCAGCTACTACATCTGCAGAAGGTGAGACTCGTGTTCCTGGTGGCTCGGGAGGCCAAGCCAGCTGGAGGTGCCAGGCATCCTCTGAGCACTCCCGGGCAGTGTGGAACACCCACTCACCAGACAGTTCAATACACAGACCCGCTCACCTGTGCTTGAAGGGTTCAGGACAGGCAGTGAGCTGACAGCGTGGCATGGCCCAGGCTGCAGGGCAGGCAGCAGCACTCCCAGGTGCCTGTTCACCCTGATACAGGGGCTCTATAGGTTGGTTCATGTCTGCTTAGAGGGTGTGTTGAGATCAAGGAGAGAGCAGACAAGGAACAGGAAAATTCTAGTCCTTTAATTGGTAATGCCATTCCCCCAGGCATCAGGGACTGGAGAGCAGCTGGATTACTACTAGCTGATTTGTTGATCTTGGATGTTATTGTGGTGAGTGTGATACCATGAGCATTGCCTTATCAGCTTTACCGTGGGGGACAGTACTCTTCTCCATGAACAGACCCAAAGCATCAGTAATCATTCTCTGGCCTAAAAACTAATGGTAAGCATCTGTCAGAGAGCTGAGAAGGTGGAACAGCTCCAGAGGGAGAGCTCAGCTTCCCAGATCTGGTAGGTAGCTAGATGGTAACCAGCAGGATTTCTCAAAGACAAACCTAGTACCAGCAGGAAGACTTTAATGCAGATGTGGAATTTTCAATGAAGAGTTGAGAAAGGAGACTGCAGTCAAGTGATGTCAGACCTGGAAATGAGCACAGACAGAGGCCAGCTGCCAGAGATTTAAAACAGATGTGAGGAGCTCATACAGCATTTTTTTCCTTTCTTCCTTTACTCCCCACTCCCCATCAGTCCCCAAAAGCAACTGGCTTTCCAGAACTCACATTTCTCTCTTCTACTCCAGGTACCGAAACAAGAGGAGACAAACAAATGCCAGTGAATACAAGGAAGTTGGTGCCCTATAGGAGAAACTGTGGCTTCCTGCAGTATTCTGTTCATCTGGATGGACTCAGTGGCTTCCCATCTATTTAAATGTTATTTTTATTAATAATATTGACAATATTTATAACCTTTAAAAAATTTCAATTGTTTGGTGATTCAGTAAGCATAGGTCAAGCATTTTATTGTCAGTGTTTTATTTTTTTATTAAATAATATTTCCTAAAGGGAATCCCACCTAAGTGGTCCTTTGGGATAGAGATATATTTTTATAAAAACTCGTCTTCTTGCTCTGGAGAGAAGAATTTTATATTTATTCTTGTGAATATACTCAAAGCAATTGTATTCCTTGAAATAAAAGTTCTGGACAAAGTCAAAATGTCTGCTGATTCGAGAGCGTGGTGGTGAATGGAGTTACCTCCAGCTGGCAGCCTGTGACTAGGGATGTTACCCAGGGCTTGGTACTGGGACCAGTCCTGTTTCATATCTTTATTGACAAATCTTCATGAAAGGAAAGACACTGAGAGCCTAGAGCATATCCAGAGGAGGGAGGTGGGGCAGGGTCTAGAGCACAAGTCTGATGAAGAGCAGCTGAGGGAGCTGGGGGTCTCAGTGTGGAGAAAAGGAGGCTCCGGAGGGGACCTTCTGACTCTGCAGAACTCTGGAGGGGGCAGCCAGAGGTGGATCGGGGGATCTGCTCCCAGGGAACAGACAGGACAAAAGAAAATGGCCTCAAGCCATGTCAGGAGATGTTTAGATGGGATATTGCGGAAAATTTCTTCACTCTAAGGGCTGTCCAGCCCTGGCACAGGCTGCCCAGGGCAGTGGTGGAAGCCACTGCCTGGAGGGGTTTAACAGACATGTAGATATGGCACTTGGGGAGATGGGTTGTTGATGGGCTCGGCAGTGGATTAATGCTTGGACTCTATGATCTTAGAGTGAAATCCAGTGTGGCTTGACTGAGCAGTGTCTTTGAAGCCTCAGCAGTTATTTTTGGAGAGAGAAACCACAGTATTATTAAACAAGTGTATCAATGCACCTTAGTTCCAATGGATAGTTTTAACTGGCACAACTGGAGGAAGTCCTAGAGCACAGCTCCTAGTGCAGCATATCCCACATGTACTGCATGACAGCAGCACAGATCTAGGCTCGTTCATACCCTCAGGAAGGTTGTGCTGGTTACATTTTGGATTCCAGCAGGGAGGCGGCAGCGCAAGTCGATGGGTCTCTGCAGCTGAACACACTAACGCATGGCAGCTCAGGGTGTGAGTGTAGCTACAGCAGGACAGCTGCTTCAGAACCAGCATGAGTCCTCCCCATAGAGTTTCTGCAACAGTATCTATTGTACAGCTTGGAGCAGGGCAAGGAAAGTGTCTGAATTTGGGCATAAAGTAGATATTTTGTTGGCCTAAAATAATGATAAAATAGCCCCCTGAGTTTAGCTGCACCCCAAGCATTGACTCCCTGTGAACAGGAAGGATTCTTGCAGCATCTGCATCATCCCTCCTAATCCCATCCCTCCTCACACTTTCAGAAGATGTGAGAAAAAGCCCAACCTTTACGTCATTCCTGGTCATTGCCAGACATCCGGGCGGGCTGCGTTGGGCTGCATTGTTGGATGTTCGTGGGTGTGAGACCGGTGATCCCTTGGCTTGTGCAACAGTGGGTTACCTGTAGGGATTATACTCGCCGTGCTGGGTCTGTGCAGGTAGCCTGTGGCTACCTTCTGCCACCTTCTGAGGTAACCTAAGTGCTCATCATTGGCAGTGCTACAGGCTTGTCTTCGCCCAGCCCTCAGTGTAGGTCAGTCAGTGGTTAAGATGAGTTTGGTTGGTGCAAACTTTTCTCTGCTCTGCCTGGACCCTCGGGTCTCCCTTCAGCATTGAACTAGAAGGGGATTGTTGGTCATTCCCAGGTAACTGGGTTAACTCTGTGTCACAGGGCCCTTATTAGCTGCTCTTCAGCTTTTCACTTCCTCTCTCTTCCTGTAATCCAGTTGTGACACAGGAACCTGTTCTGCTGGGTAACTGGTGACAGCTAATGGCAACCCCAGCCACAGCCTCATTGTTACACAGCCTTTCCCAGTGGGAAGATGCGGCAAAAATCAATTCTTGGAGCCTCCTTCCATTCTTGCTGTGACCCAATTAGGATATGTGGTGACACATCTTTTGTCCCCCCTCAGGCTTCCCTGCCTGTCTGTGAACTACTCTGGCCCATCCCTGTTTATCCTCTGGAAAGTTTTCCTGGACTCATGGAGAGACTCAGCCCAGAGGCCTGGCCCCCACACACTGACCTTTTTGCTCCTCTGCTCCACTTGGCAGAAGAATGCCAAAAGGGGACCTGAGCATCCTCTGGATCTGCAGATGCACCTTTCTGCTGCAGCACTCAGGTCCACATGCCCCTTGCTGCTCTCGCAGAAGGTTACAACTGCAGTAACAGCAGCAGCCTGGGGTTTATCATTCCTTACACTTTGGGTCAGACACATCTAACAGGAATAGTCCACTTTTGAGCCTGTGTAGGATTTGTTTGGAGTTTTTTATCTGTCTTAATTTTTAGCTGACTCTCTTGATCTGGCTTGGGCTTTCTCCACCTATCCTGTTGCTCATCTGACTCCCAGCCCACAGCAGCCCTTCCAGCACCTGTGTTTTTCTCACTCCTGCACATGATTGAGAAACTGCAGGGCTTGGGGCCACATACCAGCCTGCCACCTCAACAGCTTGTGCCGGCTGGATGTAGATTGCCAGTCCAGCAACCACACAGCTAGGTCCTGGGGACACACCCCGAATAATTTGTCTCTGAGAGTGAACCTCCCTCATTCCTTCCATGGTTTCTGCTGGCACCACCTCTGTCCCTCTGGTGCAGCTCTTCCTCGCCTGCACCACCCACTGTCAGAGTCACCTTTGGCTGCCTCTTTCCTGAGAGCAGCCGTGGTGTGTCTCCCAGGTGGCCCTGCCAAAGCCTTCCTCACACAATGGCTTTGCCTCCTGCATGAGTGTTACAGGCTCCTGCCAGGGCAGTTCTTCCCTGCCCATGGCAAACTGCTTCACAGCAGAGGGCGTGTGGCGGGGGGACAGGGACTAGAAGCTGGTGCTGGAGAAACCCACCTGATGACCTTGTCATCATACAGGTAGGTGACAGGTGACCATCAACCTGTCCTCAGGGCCACCAGCATGTCACTGTGCAGGGTTTCTGCCTGGGACACCGTGCTGGCAGCTCTCTGGAGGACTGAGCAGCCACAGCTCCCATAGCCGCAGGAGTGCTTCGTTTGACGTCTCCCTATCCTTTTCAAACCTATCCCATCCCAGATCTGCCCTCTTGGTGACCCTGCCCTGGGGTTCTTGCCCACAAGTCTGTATATTTTATCCAAAACCCATTCCAGCCTCTTGGGATTCAGGCAAAGGCCAGCTGATGCTTGTTTTCAGGCCTGGGCCTGTCTGACCTAGAAAGCAACAGCAACAACTCCTTCCTGGTGCCTTGTGGAAAGATGGTGCTCGCGTGAAGGCTCACTGTAAACCCTCCAAAATGCTCTGACTTTGTGCAGACATCACTGGTGTTAATGCTTCCCCTAGTCACTACATGGCTGACTTAAGAGGCATTAGAAGAAAAACCTTTCCGAAAGAAGCCACCAGAACTGCAAAGAGATCCAAGTGTGAGTCCTCACAGCAACTTAAGCCATCCATCACCTCAGCACTCCTTGAGGGACAAACATTTTCAGTGTCTGTGGCATGCCCAGGCACCAAAGCTGGAACTGCCACTTGTATAGTGTCTATGGCTGCCGCCGGGTTTAAAAGCACTCCCCCTTTAGTGCGCTCTGCAACTGCAGCCCACAGGACAGCTGCCATGGCAGTGCAGTCAGCTCCAGAGCTGACCTTCGTGTCTCCATAGGCCTGCTGCCTTCGCGTGCCTCCTTGTCTTGGGCAATCTCAGCGCTTCGGGAGCCACGTGTACCCCTCAGCGGGTTTCCTCGGAGTGTGTCAGCCACAGAGCTCAGGAAGCCTCGGTGACTGTCCTGTTTACATCACAGAGGCGGAGGACGTTTGGACAACTGGTCCTTGTCCCCGCTGAGGCAAGCCTTGGATTGCACAGCGCGTCTGGCACCTCATCCCAGAGCTGCTCGTGAGAAGGGCAGGGATGGAGCTCAGGGAGGAGAGAGAGGAGCTTAAGTGGGCTGGAAAGACTCACAGGTCATGTACTCATCACATATCTGACCCGGGTCAGTAGCAGTCATCCTTTGTGTCTATGCTGAAGAAAGTATGGGTGGATGGAACAATGAACAGATGGAAGGAGGGAAGAAAGGACGGACGTAAGGAAGGATGGATGGAAGATGTTCCATCAGTGAATATAGAAGTTTAGTCTTGCACAAATAGACATCATTATTTTAATAAAGCCAGTGCCAAACCTAAATTACCCCAACACTCCCATGATATATTTCCATCCTATATGATTAAAAGATTTCCCAGAAAACTTGGAGATTAAGGCAACTGATCAGAAAAACCTGAGAAATCTCTGTGCCCTACCCTGATGGATGCCAGTCTGATCCTTCTGACCCAGTCACCAGAGGGCATCAGCCTCTTGATATGAAAATCCAGTTGGAATTTAGAAGATGAGATACAGTAGTGAACAGGCACCAGCCACAATTTGGAACCACCATTTGTCCATGGACATTTGTTCCCAATGGTCCTGTGACAGTGGCTCTTTCTGGTCCGGTTTGTTGGGCTGGTTGTGGACGCCCTTCATTATAACGGGAAGCTGAGGAAGTTGGAAAAGCCACATGAAGAGGAAGAGAAGCCAGTTCAGCTGCCTTTTCCAGAGCTGCTGTCATTTGTGCGGTACAGTCAGGGAAACGGAGGTTAATTTCAGGAGAGAAAACTGGCTGGTGAGAGTGGATATCCATCTGGATACGCACAGCAACGGGGGAATAAGCCTTCAGGTCACTGATGAGAGGGGGACAATGGAAACTTGACTGAGGAGTTGTAATAAGGGGACAGAAAATCAGAGAACAGAGTTTCAATGATAGCAAGAAACGACAGTGAGGGTTGTGACTGCAAAAAGGATACAGAAGTGAAGTCTAGGGGAAACAGGACTCAGTACCTCACAAAATCAGGGCATCTGCCACCTCCCAAACATGTGGAGCTCACTCGGGGTCAGCTCATCCAGCCCATGTGAAAGCTCACCAGGAGGAGGAGGAGGAGCATTTAAAGGGGGAAGGGCAAAAATCAGAAATCAGACTGGTAATCAAACTCCCAGCATATTCACCTATTTCTTTAGTTTTCCTTTCTGCTGTGATAATTGAGCTGGGGTATTTCATTTCAGCTGCTTCATCACTGGTCAAAGCTTGTTGGTTTTTTTCCAACTCACCCAGGTTGTTTTGTTCCAATGAATTCGTATCAAGAAGAGGAGAAAAAAGTCTGTCCATCAGCTGATATTCCTGAGAGGTTCGGCATCTCTCGACATTCCTAGCGCTGCTTTCGTTCCCATCTAGTGGCCACCTGCAAGATTACACTCCCAGACCCCCAGGTCCTGGCGGGAGTGCCATCCCACGCTGGCAGGCGTGCGGCTCGGGCATCGGGACGGAGGAGGGTGGGAGCACAGCCTCCCTGCCTTGTTTATGGCAGGCCGTGGGGAGTTAGCTGGATTTCCTGTAGAAAAGCAGTCTTTTATGCTCATCCTAAAAAAGACAGAGAACATTCTGAACTTAGGAATACTGATACTTTTGTGTGCATCCAAAAAGAAGTGGAAATTATAGCTCTCAGCATTTTCTTAATGCAAAATTTGGACCATTGCCACACCCAACATGGATAAAATAATCATATTTTTGGCATAATGCCCTATTTTGGATTAGAAATGGAAGCCGGGAAGCCAGACTCCCCAAAGGGGCAGGTGCATGGCCCTAGTCAGTCCCGATCTGAAATGCAGAGCTTCTCTGGAAGGTTCTCACCTGTCCTTGGAGTGATTAATCGCTAATGCAAGACTCAGTTTCCTGATATTTACAGCAAAGTTTTCCTTTCTTTACAAACCAAAGGTGAGCATCAGGTGTCAGAGCTGTGCAGCCACCGAGAGCATTTTGTCAGAGTCATCCCTCACCTCTGCAGGTACCCTGAGCTCAGCCTGCCTTTGGCAGAGGCCGGAAGCCATGCCAAGCTCTGTGACAGATTTTATTCACCCCACAGCTGCTCTTCCTGCAAATTCATCGCCTTCCAAACGAGCTGCTCAGGCTCACAGTCTGAGAATGCAGGAGTCACCGTGCCCTCCCAGGGTTTTGGCAGTGACCTCAGCCCTGACACACTGAGCCCACCAATGGACACCCGGGATCTCTGATTGCCACGGAGGTGATCTGGCAGTCATGGCTGGCAAGGAAATGCAGTTTGTGTCTCTTCTGGCATGGGATGCAGACCCGTGCCAGAGAAGGCTGTCCCGTGGCCTCCCCTCTCTGCTGCTGAAGTGATGCTTTACCAGTCTGTCTCCCTTGCAGGTTTCTGCCCGTGGTACAGCATGGAGTCACCGTTTCCAGCGGCAGCATTCAGGGGTTGGGGAGAGGCTGCCTTTGTGCCCCACTTGCTGCACCAAAGGTCTGTGATGGCCCAGCGAGGGCCGGCCGGTCCGGCAGTGCTGCGGTGCACAGCAACGGCGAGGTGGGTATGTGGCACCTGGCAGTCACAGCTGACAGGCACAGTCCAGTCGGGCTGAAAAACCTCAGAGAGCCAGGACTGGCTTCTGGGGAAGAGCTGCAGGGCAAGAGCAACCACCCCCACGACTACAGGCACAGGCATGGTGGCTCTGTCCCTGGGGGCACACACTGGGAGGATATGGATCCTGTGTTTAGCAGTGGGGCTGGGACAGAGCCAGGTGAAAATCCCTTTTGTTGGAGGCATTTTAAGGTTGAGCACAAGGCCACTTGTTGCAGGTCAAGAAGGCCCCGAGCAACCTCAGCTCTCCTCCTCTCAGCTTCTTCCAAAACAAAGTGTTTTGGAAGTTACTTCCTCTGTGGCTTCATGTGTAGTGCCTAACACCTGCAAAATGAAGAATTTGGCATTCACAGGGGTCAGGATACTTGAAATGTGATTCTTGAATTTTCACTGTACAGCCAGTTCCGAATTTTCATACAGTCTTATGCATTTTTTTTCAGCTCAGCTCCTTTTAAGTGTTTTTTATTTTATTTGCCACCACTCTGCTAATGGGAGTGAAAAATGGCTGTCTGACTGCAATGCTTAGTGGCCTATTTCATGCGTATTAAGATAAAATGTCTTTAAATCCTAAAATAATTTAACTGTAGTTAAACACCATTGAATTTTCTCCCTCTTTTTACACAGAAACATGTTAGTCCCAAGCAGCTTGAGCTCTCAGCCCCGCACTTGCCACCTCCAGGTTTCTCCCTCCCTGTTGAAGCAGACCTCTGCTCCTGCTGAAACATTCTGGAGGAAGCCTACAAGGAGAGGAACCGTGCAGACACTGATGCATTGGTGATGTTGAGAGATATTTTAGGAGTGGTAAGACCTCTTGTCAGCCAAGCACAGCTTTGGGAGTGGGATATCTGAGTGTACCTCAAAGCAGAGACTGGGCTTTGCTCCAGAGGAGCAGAATGTGCCTCCCTGCAGTCGGGCTTGGGCGGACCCAAACATGCCAGAATGGCATCGTGGCGTGCCAGTGTAAACTGGGTCCTGTCCAAGGCCTTCAAGAATAGGGTTTTTCCTACATGAAGGCAAACCTACGTACAGGAGGAAATGAGCCTGTGCCTGGGGAACCTCCTTCGCAGCATGAGTGTGCAATCTTTATGCAAATGAGCCCTTACTCACGCGGTGTCTCAGCAGCCCTGTGCTGGGAACGCGCTGGCCCCACGCTGCCGGGACACACGTGACACACAGGCAAGGGGGGCACCAGCTAAAACATGGGGAAGGGGGGGACACCAGGTGGCACATGGGGAAGGGGGGACACCGGGTGACACACAGGCAAGGAGGGACACCAAGTGCTCTACCTGCCCAGGTTTCGCTGACGGTTGGAAGCAGCTCACAAAGCCCTCACTGACCCTGGCTTCAGCATGCTCACATGAATGCTCCAGCTGCCAGGACTGACTGTTTCCAGTGACACTTTTCTAGTTTGCCAAATTTCATGCCCCTTTGCTGGCACCCCGGCGCAGTTCAAGGCAGCCAGCGTCACAAGGGCACAGCACCGGTAGCCAAAAGCGGCACCACCAGCAAACAATGGGATTTCCAAGGGAGCATAACAAACATGCCTGTGAAATGGAGTGTTCTCCTGAGCTTCTCTGCTTGCTTACGGCCTGTGAAAAAAATCAAAATCCAGAGTGATGTACGTAATCATTGTTGTGCGTAGGAAGCCTTGCCTGGGCTTTGTTCTAGGGAAAAAACTTAGCAATGGCACAGGTGAGAGGAAAGGAATTGCTAATTGCTATAGGCTTCTCCTGTGATTCATTCTTTCTTCACATACCAATTACTTCAAATAGGTAAAGAAAATTCACCACCTGATGCACCGACAGGAAGGCACTAGGAAGACCTCAAAGCAAAAAAGCTAAGACTTAAGCTGCACTTCCAGGAGAAAATTCCCAAACAACCCTCACATGTCCTTTATTTCTCTGCTACTCTGGACACAACTGGAAATAATGTGCAAGACAGGGGGGAAACATCACAGTCTCTGTCACATGCCCCCAGTCCTCACGTGAGGCTGCATTCCCCCAAAATGGGCAGTACTGTATAATTTGCTCACAGGGTCTGTGCTGTCGACTTCATACCCCAGCCCCCAAGGAGAG
This sequence comes from Falcunculus frontatus, assembly GCA_013398115.1. Lineage (NCBI taxonomy): Eukaryota > Metazoa > Chordata > Aves > Passeriformes > Falcunculus > Falcunculus frontatus. The sequence goes on along the minus strand of VZRV01011041.1, from coordinate 129,017 downwards.
GAAAGGGATATAACAAACTCAGTCAGAATCCCTACTGCAGCCTCCATCACCACCCATATGCTTTAGGACAGCCAGACTTCCACGGCCAAGACCCTTAAAGGTAACCCCCGATCGTTGCCACTCCATCTATACCACCATACAGTGGCATTTTGGTTTGGGGAGGCTTTTCTTAATTTGAAGATTTCTGCTCCAGCTGTTTTTCAGCTCAGTCTCTAAGACACTAGAGCAAAACCTCCTCTATTTTCATCATTTTTCCACCAGCCACCCTGCCCACATAACTGTACCTGGTCTCCAAATCAGTGCATTCTGGGACTGAGCTGGGAGATCTCCAAACTCAATGAACAGTAGTCCCACAGCTTCTGCTACCTTGAGCACACTTCACATTTTAACATTTTTTCTCTTCTCTTTAGAATGAGGACTTTTTGAGCACTTGCAGAATGATCCAGTGGCTCCATACACCTTTAGGAGGTGATGAGCTGGGTGCTCTCCTCTGCCGGGCATTGTTCTGAGCTGCAATACTGGAGATGTTAGAGAGATGATCTGATGATTTTGCTCATCTAACAATGGTGTGGTAAGCTGAATATGTAAAATAATGTGCACTGCAGGTGAAGTGTTAGCATTCTGAAGGTAAAGGGCTACAGTAATGCTGCCAGGTAAATGAGTGTCAGTCAGGCACTGGCTACAACAGCCAAGCCTTTGTGTCCTTAGAGATTCCTGTCTAAAGCACCTTCCCCTTTCTGTCCAGTGGGGTCAGCAGGGTGGGTTTGCACTGGGGTACCACTGGGGAGCCTGGCTTGGGGTGCACATGGGGAGAACCACGAGCCTGCCCTCTTCAGAGAGTCCTGGGAGAAGTTCCTGCAAATTGCCCCAGGAAAATGGAAGAAAGGGCAGCAACTTTCAGTGCTCTGCAGCATGGCAGTACGTGGTATGTTAGAGAAGAAGATTGTTAGCTGAGGGACAGCTCCCCATTCTAGTGTAAATCCAGTATTGCTTCACCCAGGTCCTGGCTTCAGGCCCTTAAAATTACTGCTGGGGTCAGGATGTGCCCCCGAGCATTTGCAGATTGAGCCATTGCACAAAAATGAGTGGGTGAGTACTGGAGTATGTGCTTGGTCAAAGGAGAGCTGTTCAGTGCACTCTGTGTAAAACAGAGTGGCTAAAGCCCAGGACAGTGTGCTAACAGCAGGCAACTTCCCAAAAATCTTCCTAGCAGGTGATGGGACGGATGTCCTGGGCAGGCTTGCAGCACGTTACCCATCCCTGAAGCAAAACCAAGCCTGGCATGTCCTGCTGAACTCTGCCTAGTGCCAGTGAGAGGCAGCGACTGGAGCCATGACATGGCACAGGGCATTTTGCAAATGATCAGGCTGCGTTCCCCATTGCCTGCCATTCAGGAAAGCCTGTGGAAAAAGTGTAAAACCCCACTGCAGTGATTTGGTAGCATCGCACTCCTTAGCACTGCTGCATGTTTCATCATAAGCAGGGATGCTCGGGGTCCCTGGAGTTGATGTTGTCTGAGAAGGTACCCCTTAGATTTTCAAGAGGGACTGTCTTTTTGTTTGTATTGATATAAGTGAGAGAAAATTCCACAAAATCTTGTCATCACAGGGCCAGCAGATTCTGTTCTTTTTGTTTTTCCTCCTTAGACATGCTCTAAAAGACATGCTCAAATGTGGAGCGATGGAAAACACAGAGCACCAGGCAGACTTTCCTGGGGGAACAGAGCATAAATGATTCCCTTTCTGGACAAGTTTTGGTCATGTGATCCCTGCTTCAGTTAAGTCTCCAGGACACGAGTGGAACACCGGGAGAATGTCACCATCTTAGGAAAAGGATTCTTTGCTGAGGGCTTTCTCGGCAGGGAGGCACAGCCACCTCAAAGCCTGCATGTCTCACAGGGCAACAAACTCTACCAGTATTGAGAAAAGCAATATCCGGGCCTTTCCCTTCCTTCCTCCCCAACACCCTGGCTACGCACTTGCAGCAATCTTGATTTACATCAGCAGGAACCGGAGTCACACATGCCTCACTTCAAAGCTCCCTCCCTGCCTGTGAGGGAGCTGCCGATAGCAGCAGATAGTGGTGTCTGCAGCTCACAAGTGAAGTGAAAGTCTGGTGAGCTGCCCAGACAGACACCACTCCGGTTTGAGTCATTACCCTTTTCCACCTGTTCTCAGCTGGATGGATGAGAAAGGATAACTCATGTTCAAACACCAGGTCAGCTGTGCCCGCCCTTGCAAAATAAACATTTGATGTCAGTGAAGAAAATTAATGGGATGGTATTTCCGATACTTCCTTTCCCTTCACGCATTTCTCGGGGGGTTTATCAAAAGTAAAGAGAGTGAATAAGATCTCAGTAGGCACTCAGACTCTCCTGGAAGAAACGATGTCCAAGTGCACTCCACCAAGGCCCGGCAGCTGTCAGCATGAGTGGCACTTCTCCTCCACATTCCATGCCTATGCCCCAGATCATCACGGCATGGCTGGGAAGAGATGACTGTGGGCTGGCCACCCCCTATTCCACAAACAAGGACAGGCATCAGAGGGGCAAAGAGATGTCACCAATGTCATCTGCCCTGGGTGCTGCCACATGCTCTCTGAGCCCAGGCTCTGCTGAAGGTTTTCAAAATGGTGGTTGAGGCCCAGGGAGGACTAGCTGGGCTCCTGAACAAACCCATCTCGTCTCACTTCACTGCCAGCCTATGGAAAACCAGGTGTGGCTGGTGCCAAGAGAAGGCTCTGGCTGTGCCTGAGCATGCAGCCCCCTGCACGGGTTCCCTGCTCACCTCTAAGCTGCACCCATTTGGGCTCGCCAGCCTTTGGGGCAGCTCCCTGTTCCCTGGGACCAGCCTCATAGAACAGCCAGAGCAAGGGCTCTCCGAGTAGCTGCTCCATGCTGGGTATCCTGCCAGAAAACCCCAGGTGCTGCCGGGAGTGAGCGGTGGCTCAGTAGGTGGCACTCTGCATCCACAGGGAACCAGCACCTACCCAAAGGTGAGCCCTGCCCTTGTAGCCCCAGCAACCTTTCCGCAGGCCCCACTGCAGTGGGGCAGCCCAGGGGGGTGAGCCTTGCAGCCTGCCTCAAGGCTTCTCCTCCTTGCACCACACCTGGGGACATCCTCTGGAAGTTAATCCCGGCGACAGGGTCCAAATGTCCTTCCAGCCCTGGAAGAGGGCAATGGCCAAGTTTAGTGCCTTTTCCCTCACAGCACAAAGAAGAGCTGGGGCTTGTAGGAAATCTCACCCAGAATGTCCTGAAACATGTGGCCTCTGGAGGGTGTTCTGTCCAAGAAACAGCCGAGCAGGGCTTGGCCAGGATACTGCCCTGCTTTGGAAGAATTCCCCTGATGTCCCAGCAGAACCTCTCCGTGCATAACTGGGTACCCATCACCATCTTGCTACACTTTCTGGGCTCTGAGGCGTTGTGCTGGTCGATGCCAGCCTGCCCCTTCTTCTTCAAGGTCACAGGAGTAGAAGGAGGAAGTTGATGAAATGACAAATTCAAAGCATGCCAAGCCAAATTCCTCGCTGCTGGCAGTCAGTGAGATGGAGCTATCAGCTGGAGACTGGAGAAGAGAGGGAACATGGTGAGTCAGCCGGTGGATATGCCATGTTTGGTCTCTAAACAGTGCAGGTAACACGGGCAATTGCACTTGGGGCATTCAACCTTTCCCCCACTAAGCCGCTTCCAGTTGCTCAGGAGTTTGCCAAGCGCAGCAAACGGGGCTGGAATGTTCAGTGCTTGGTATATTCCTCAAACTGGACTTAAAAAAATTTAAATGTTTCCAGTGAATCTCTGATTTTAAAAAATGGGAGAAATATTTCATTTTAACAGCATTTCTTACTTTCTGTGAGATAGGAAGTTTGGAGAAATGCAAAGCAGGCTCAAACTTAAAGAATATGAAAAGTTTATTACTAACAGAATTAAGAGTAAAAAGAAATAATAAGAAATTAAAACAAAACTTTCCTTTTAAATATGTAAATTTTGATAAGCGCTACTGGTTGAAAGATCTGTCCGTCAACTCGGGTTCAACCCACAACACAGCTGAAAAATAGAAAATTCATGAGGGAAGCTGTGGTGCCTGCCTGAGGAAGCCAGCCTTGAGCACAGCAGGAAGGAGGAAGAGAGGGAGGATTCCTGGCTGAAAAACCTCGCTTTAGCCATTCTCAAACCACCAACCCCATGTTTCGGCAGAAGAGACCCCAAACCCCAAAGTCTCTGCCTTTGGAGAAACTCCCCTCACATGCAAATGATCTCTGTGAACTCCAGGCCCTGAGACTTATGGAGGTCTTGTGCGAACTCCAGTCTGAGGGGGGAAAGGAGGAGCCCTGTGAAGCCCCTGGCTGTCCCCCAAATAGCCCAGGAGCTGCTTGTTGGCTGCCTGCAGAGCTCTCTGACGTGGGGTTGCAGTGATGAGCAGGATTTGCCTTTTCTCTGCTGTACCTCTGAGGACAGGCAACAAAGGGGAAACACAGCAAAAACCCCAGCAGTAAAGCTGTCAGCTCATGCCAGACAGTTTCAATTGCACCATGCACAAAAAGGCTCTCAAAGGTTTGCTGGAGCTGTGTCAGGTTAACATCTGAGTGACTGATTCAGCATCTTCTTTTCCAGACTTCTTGGTCATTGCCTCTTGGGATTGGCATGACCTGGCAAAGACACACCAGGAGCCACATATCGTGTGTGCTTGTGGAAGAAGGGAGAAGGTTCAGTGACTGAACGAGTTGGATCCCTGCCACATCGAGCAAAGGCTCTGTCAGCTTCCTGAGCTGTAATATTCTGTCCTCTCTCAGTTAGAAGGTCCAGATCCTCCTTTCCCAACGCAGCATTGCCACCCGCTGCTCTCCCACCCTGCTTTACTGTGGGACCGGAGCAAGAGGGTACCAGTCCCTTCATCCTCGATCCCCATGCTAGACCAGTATGTTACAACCTGTTGTCCCAGCTTTTCTCCCCTCAAAGCAGCAGTTTCCTCTACAACTACCTGAAAGGAGGTTGTAGTCATGTGAAACACCCAGTCGCTTCTGCCTGCAGTGAGAGTACTAGAGGAAATGGCCTTAAGATGAGACAAGGGAGATGCAGATTAGATATTAGAAAAATGTTTTCACTGTTTGTGTGCTCAGGCACTGGAATAGGTTGCCCGGGGAGGTAGTGGACTCGCCATCCCTGGAGGTGTTCAAGAAGCATCGGGATCTGGTGATGTGGTTTAGGGGTTACAGTGGCAGTGCTGGGTTGAAGGTTGGACTTGGTGATCTTACAGGTCTCTTCCACCCTTGGTGCTTCTGTGGTTCTACAGCAGGTCTGCTTCCCGCTTCTTCACGCAACAGCCCGGAGAGGTGGCCGTGGGGAGGTGCCCTCCGGGGAGCTCTGCTGGGGCAGCTGAGAGTCGCAGTGCCCCCGAGGAGCACATTTGTCCCTGCCCGGTGGGTGCCACCGCTTACTCAGCCCTTACTCATGCGCCGCTCAGNGGGGGGGGGGTTGGTGGCCGGCTTTATCGCTGGAAAACATTCCTCCGGGAGACGCGGGGAGAGCAAGGAGCACGGAGCCACCCGACAGACAGGTGTGCCTGCAATAACCCGGCGCGTCCCCGACGCCGTGACCCGCGCGGGATCCAGGTTGCCCGGGGAAGCTGTGGGTGCCCGATTTCTGGAGCTGTTTAAAGTCAGGATGAACGGCGCTTGGAGCAACCTGGTCTAGTAGAAGGTGTCCTTGCTCATGGCACGGGGTGGAATGAAGTAGTATTCAAAGTCCCTTCCAACCAAAACCATTGTGAGATTCTACGATTCTGGGTCTCTGTCATTCTATGATTCTAGGATTCTACGATTCCGCCCCGCTCCGCCCCATCCCGCTGACGCCGCTCCACGTCCGCGCCCCCAGCTCCAGCCGCCCATAAAGTGGGCGGTGGCGGCAGGCGGCTCCTCATGGAGCGCTGTACGCCGCCGGCACCTGTTGAGATACGGCGACTCCTTACCCCGTTCCCTCAGTGTCTCTGTCGCCACCCGCCCCGGGACGGACGATGCGGGCTGTGGTGCTGATGGCCGCGCTGGCCGTGCTGGCAGGTGCGTGCGGGGACGGGTCGGGACGGGGGAGATCGGGACTCGGGGGAGCTCGCGCTCGCGCCTGGGGGCGACTCGCGCCTGAGGGGGCTCGTGCCTGAGGGCAGCCCGCGCGCGGCGGCGGCCGCCGTTGGCGGGAAAGTGCTGAGGCGAGTGAGGGACCCCGCCGCGCCGCGCTCGGCGGCGGCACCTCTGCTCCCTGCTCACGGCGCCCTTTCCCCTCCCTCACAGCGAACCGTGCGGCCGCCGGGTCCTCGCCCAACGCTACGGAGCCGCAGCGGCACGGGGAGCGGGAGCCCGGGAGCCGCGAGGGAGAGCCCGTGCTGGGTCCTGACTACGAGGAGGATGAGGAGGAGTACGAGGAGGCGCCGCCCGTCCACCAGTACATCGTGGATGACTTGATCCGAGGTGAGTCGGCGGCGCTGGGGCTGGGATCTCTCAACTTGCGAGCCTCAACTTAGGCCTTTTCTCTCTTGTAAACGCTGCTCGCGGAGTATGGAGCAAAAACATGCTTGTGCTTGAAGCTGCTGCTTCAGAAATAGCTGTCAGGGGTGGAAACCTAGCCTGAATCTGCCCAGGGTGTGTGGAGGCTGCAGGTTAGCTGGTGTAGGCTTGCTCTGTGTAGCTTTATCTCCTGATAAACCTGGCAGGAGGGCTGTGGTCAGGTAGCAACCACCTGCTTAGTGTAGAAGCATCAGTGGAGTTCATAGGTGCTGTTTGGCCCTAAAGGGTTGTTTTACATCAAGTTGTCTGTCTTGCTCCAAGAATTTTCTGGGTATTTTCTGATGGTGGCTTATTTGGGTTGGAGTCAACTGAAATTTCCTGGGAAAGCAGACACTTAAATCCCTTAAGTGGCTGCAGGGAAGTTTGTTAAGCATCTTTAGGGCAGTGCTTCACTGTCAATAGCTGTTGTGTGTATTTATTGTGATTTGCCCACTTGCTGAGCTGTGAGGAGATCTGAGCAGTCCGCCTGACTGTGGGAATGGGAGTATTTTGTTGGTTCGGGGCTAAGTGCAGTTGCAGTACAAGCCAGGTATCTACAAGTGTTTTGAACCTCAGTAGGTGTGAGTAGGCTGGTCCTGTTGCCTCAAGGGTGGATCTGACTATTGGTTTTCCTGCAGAAACACCCTGAGACTTGAATGTGACTGAAGGACCTCTTAAATGAATGTTCTGTGTGGTCACTTGAGGGAATTTTTGGACTTTTGCTTAAGTTCTCCATGAAGATCTCCAGGGAAAGCGGGCCTGTCGGCGTTATCGAGCAGTTCAGCCTGTAAAACTACTGGCTTGGTGACTTAAGTGTTGTCTTAACTGCACAGAAACCAGACTTGTTACCTAAGGTGGTTGGTTTGTAGACCAGCTCTTCTGCTTGGCACGCGGTTTATCTGTGGATAAACCTTGAAGCTGTTATGATTCAGCTGTGGATGGCTTTCCTGGCCATGCAGCCTGCAGACAGGGACACAGAGATCAAGCTGACAAGCTGAGCCTGGGAGAGGGAGGAAGGGAAGAGGCCTCAATTATGAAAGTGCGAACCTAAAGATCAAGTCAGACGGGACGGAACAGGGGCCTTTGACTGTCAGGAGTGAGCACACACTTTCAGGCACAGGAAACCTTGCTGCAGGAACTGTGCACCTCGTTTACATATTAATATAGCTCATACCATTTTAATCAGACTTCTGGTTGCTGAAGGCATTTTTGCTTTTAAGTAACTTCAAGCCAGGCTTGTTGCTCTAGAAGTTAAAATGATCAGCTGTCTAGACAACAGTGAACTACACCTTGTTTCTTTGTATGGGCTCTCAGCACCAGAAATACAGGGTTAGGAAGTAGTTAGATCCAGTTGTCACCCTATTGTGGTGATTGCCTGCATGCATAGAGCTCTGGGTAAAATATTGCTCGTCCAAAAATTATTTTCGTTAGGTCTTCAGAGCACAAGAGCGGAACTGAAGCTTGTTGTAAATAGCTTTGCTGTTTCTCAAGGCCTGTTTAAACCCCCCGGGTAACTGTTACTCCTGAGCAGCAGTGTTGCACTGCGAGGGCTGGTGTTATGGCTAGCAGTGCAGGGGGTGGGTTCTTCCAAAAAACTTTCTTTGCTAAGTTGGTCCAAACTAGCACTATTGAACTTTGATTGCTGCATGGGACAGCTCTGGAGCTTCTGATCCTTAGTCAGTGGCTGGGTTATTCTCCTCAGCGAAAGGAGCGTGATTGGCCTTGCTTAAATCCAAGGGCTACTAAGTCACCAGGATTTTAAACCACACTCTTCTAGAGGTTTGTCTTAATTGAGATAATGAGGGGCAGCAGTAAGCGGCACAATAAATAGCCTGACTCTTGCAGACTCTTGCCTTCACTCCTTCCCTGCGCTCAGCATCTCTCACAAAGTAGGGGAACAGGAAAGGAGCTCTCTCCTACTGAAGACAGCACTGCACGTTGTTTAGGAGAAACAAGTACGCCAACCGGGATAGCAAGCTGCTTTGCCTCGGCAAGTGCCCAGGACTATCTAGCGAGTTACAGTGCCTTTCATCACTGATGCAAATGGAGAGTTTAGAGCCATGGAGCTATTAGCCTTGTATCAGAGCCCATATAAAACTTAGAGGATGGCTTGGCTCAGCATGAACTCCCTGTTCTCTGCAGGCCTTTGCTTGAAGCTGTGCTGTTGCACTCAAGTATCTTATGCTGTGAAATGCTACAGTCCTGCATCTCTGCTGCTCTTCGTCTCTGGTGGCTCTTGGCTCATCTGCTCCTACTGCCTCTGGTCTGCACGGCACAGGACTTAAGGATAGCAGAGTTGTGCTTTAATGAGCTGCTGAGCTTGCTGCCTTTGTGCTGGGTGTGAGATGCCCAGCAGCATTCTCACTTGCATCCTGTGCTTCCTGGTCACAGATTCTCCTGCAGTGATGGTCCTCCTTGCTCTCACCAAATTCTTTAATTCTATTTTCTCAGAATCGTGCTTTCTAGCACTTTTATACCAAGTCATCGTGTCCTTTTTTCAGTTGAACCTGTGGTTAAACCCAAACCAGCGAAGAGGGGGGGAGAGAAGAATGCTGGCAAATCAAGAAGGAAGAAAAACAAAGGGAAAAACAAGAAGAAAGGGACTCCCTGTGAAATGGAATACAAAAACTTTTGCATCCATGGAGAATGCGTATACCTAGAACATCTCCAGATGGTGACCTGCAAGTAAGTTGCTTGTACCTTGTGAGTTAGGTGTGATTGCCATGAACCGGTGGCATATGAGGGCTCAGAGGAAAAATCAGTGTCAACGTGGCATAGATCCATCTCCCTGCCGTATTTTGACTGAGAATCTTTCTGCCATGTAAATTAAGTGATGATGGAATCTGAGATGCATAACAAGCCACTGAACTCATCAGTTGGTCATAAACTCAAACCAAAAGAATGAAAAGGCGTGTCTTTCTGGAACATCACACCCAAACTAATCTCAACATGTTGAAATGCTGACAAACCTTGTGCTAGAGCAGTGACTGCATTTCATGAACATGCTCTGAAGTGAGCATCTTGAGATTCATGGGAAACTCGGAAGATGTCTAAGTCAGGTCTGAATATGTGTGGGTGTCCTTGGCTCCAGACAGCACAAGAGCTGATAAGAACTTGTGTTAATATTTACTTGCAGGTGTCATCAGGATTTTTTTGGTGAGCGCTGTGGTGAACAGTTCATGAAGACTCAAAGGAAGAATGATGTGGCAGACTACTCAAAGACTGTGTTGGTCGTGGTAGCTGTCCTGCTCTCAAGCGTCAGCTTCATTACTGTACTTATCATTGTGATAGTGCAGTAAGTATTATCCTCTTTGGTGTCAGTCTTCCTTAAGTGTGAGTGGGGCTTGTGCCCAATAATCCCAGAATGTGTATGGCTCATCTGGATTACCTTTGTGAAAAGCATCCAGAAAGGATGAGTTCTTATCCTAGCTTGGATATGTCTGAAGGGTAGAAGCAAGGTCTGTGACCTTTATATTGTAAACTAAGAACGTTTCTGCTCTTGCTGCAACCAAGATAGTTAGAGTGCTGCAGAACATCAGCAGGAAGCCCAGGAGGAGCATTAATGCTGAAACAGCAGTGCCTTCCCTAATCCATGTGGAGAAACCTGCAAGCAGCTATGTGACAGCCTCATGCATGGCTATTTTCCAGCAGCTGCATACACAGGTGGAGGGTAGGAAATGGTGCTCTGAGTCCATTTATTAATGGATGTTGCTGGGCTTAAGTACTTACACTTGGAGGGAAAACAAATGGGGAGACAAATGCTGGTGGTCCCAAATTCTGCTTGCTGTTAATGTGGAGGGAACACTACTTCAGCTGAACCAGCTGCTGCAGTTCAGTGTGGTGGGTCATCAGAATCTGGAGTCCTGTTGTGAATAAATTCAAAGAGCTTTTCTGGATATATGTTTCAAACCATATAACAAACCGAATATTAGAACAGTCCTCCAGTTTTGCCACTGCAGCTCCAGCACTGTAGGGCTTGGGATCTTGTAGAAACTCCAAGGTTCAGTCTAATTTTAGATCTTGATGAAGCACATCATCCGAATTGGGTACGTGCTGTACCCTTTCCTGCAATTCAGGAAACAAGGTGTGCGTTTGTCATTTCACTGTTACTTCATATTTACCTCTGAACTTGAAGAATGCTGGGATGAACACTTGTTCTCTGAACACTGCCTCATTCCTTGCTGCCAGGAGAGATAACCAGTTCTGTAGTGCTCTAAGAGCAAATGATTATTGGTAGTTTCTGAAGTGCATTTGCTTCACGTTCTGAACCCTCACAAGCTGGGAGCATGCTAATCTGTACCCTTATCCAGAGAAGCTGCTTGGAATAGTCACTAGAAAACACTTGAGAAATTGGGGGGAAAATCAGTAAGGGACTTCCTTATTATGTATTCAAGGGACAGGGACTAGACTTGAAGCCTGCAGGGCTCTGCTGTGGAGAGGAGGAAGACACTGTGGTCTCTGCAGCTATAAGCTAAAGCCACTAGGAAATCTGTCACCCAGAGAATCTCCTGGTGCTTTGCTCAGTCCCAGCAATAACCTCTCTTCATCTTGCTCCCTAATCTCTTTTAAATCAAGAAGCCTTATCTCTATGAGGCACAAGTGTCGACATCTAGTTCAGGGGTTCCTTAATTTTATCAGCAGATACTGCTTGATGCTGAATGCTTAAAAACTGTCTTGCTTGAAATTCCCTGGTGCCAGGGAGTTGCTTGAGGATTCAAAGAACATGAGTCTAAATGCTGCAGAGGATGTGGAGGCTGGTGACAACAGGATGTACATCAGGGTTCAAAATAATGTCTAACATGCCATAATTCCACAGGGTCAGGAAAAAGTGTCCTCAGTATGAAGAGAAAGAAGAAAGGAAAAAACTCCGACAAGAAAACAGAAATGGCCATGTTGGTGTCTAAATGGGGAGAAAGCAGGTATGAATGCTGACTTCCAACACCTTTCAGTCCTTCCGGGCTGTATGGGAATTGCATGCTTGTTTTGCAAAGCTGGTGTTTGCTTTTAACGCTCCAAGTGTCTTGAAACACATAGGTTACATGTGAGCAGCTGGCTTGGTTTTCTGGTTTCTCAAAACCACCTGAGTTGTACAAGTTATTCAACAGCTCTGTTAAACTTCTGGCTGTATCAAAGACCAAGTGAGGTTGGGCAGCTGTACTGAGATAAGTGGAGCTAAGAAGAAAAGGTCCTGAATATCTGGGCAGAGGCAGATGTAGTGCAGGAAACAGTGGTAGACTTCAGTCATGGAAGATGGTGCCACAGCATCGTCACCTCTTAGAAGAGAAGTACTAAGCATTTTCATATCTTGCCTGCAAGGAGAGTTTCAGGAAGTTTCTGGTGCTCAGAAGCTGTAGACCAAAAGAAAGCTGCAAATTCTGTGAGCACCACAGATAGCTGCTCAGTCAAGTTTGATACTGTCATAGCAACGGAGGCCCAAAGCTCCTTGGCCTATGTGGATTGGTTATGGGAGTGATCTAGTAGATTTTACTGAGCAGGCAAGTTGGTCTCTTCTGAGGCCAAGTGTACCTAACAGCAGACTCAAGGACTGTTATGGATAGGAATTACGCTACAAGCTGAGGAGGAGGCCGTAAAAGATAGTCCTGAGAAGTTCTGGCTGAACTGTTTTGCTTTGCCACATGTCAGCTACAGAGATTTTCCAGCTTTGTCCAGTGACAATTGGAGGGTTTTGCTCAAAGCTTACTTGAAGCTGAAGAGTATCTGGCAGTGTCCTCAGGTGTGTGCATATCTTTAACCTACTTGCCTTGCACGTGGGTTTGCCATGGTGCTAGCACAGGGTGCTTGTGTCTTGGGTGGTGATTAATGTGCTTGGTCTGCCTGTTACAGAACAATTCTGAAGTGGCCATTGCCAAGCTGCAGGGTACCTCTGGCTTCCTGACACATCCACCTGGACACTGTGGGCTGGAGCTGTTGCCACTAAGCCCTGATTCATCAAGACAGAGGCTGCTGCAAGGAGATGTCAACAGGCCACTTGCTGCTGAATCACTTGCTGGGGAGACCAGTTATCACTGCATCTTGGCACAACAATGTGGAAGGAGCTGGCTCTGTGGGGGACAGGACCTGCTGTCAAGACCTGCTAGAGACTACTGCTACTGAGCCTTCTCTGTCTGTGCTGGAGCTCCAGTCTCTGCTGTTGTGTGGATGGGCTTTGTTCTCTTAGCACGTCTCCTTTGGCAGCTCTAACTCTAAAGGGGAGAACCTGTTGCCGCTTTCAGGGATCGATGGAAGGGACAAAATTCCCTTCCTTCCCTCTACCAAAGTGAAAAAGGGAAGAGGTTGGGATGGCTTCTCTCCCTAGACCTCAGTGGATGAAAAACCTAATTCTGTTGTCACTGTGCTCCCTGTCCATATTGGCTTCCAAGAGCTTCATCTCTAGTTGTGACTTGCAAGGCGTTGGTGACAGATCTTTGTCAGCCACACCTGGGTTCTGTTACTGTGTGTATGGAAGTAATCCCTCCAAGTTTTATAGGACTTGTGGTGTGAGTGGAGCTATCCATTTGCTTGTGTGCTAGCCCGAGTTAAAATTAGTCTCCTCAGGATGCTGAGACAGTAGATGAAAAACCTGAAGCTTTGTATCTGAAGGAAAAGATCCATGCTCAAACCGACTGATAAGCCTGGACCCAGTTGTTCTAAACACAAAGCTACTTCTGTTAAACAGGTACTTGTTGCTGCTTTAAGCAGTGCTTAAATATAAAATGCTTCACATCAAATCCCATCAGTTGAACTTGACTAAGAACTTGCTCCTTTGAAGAATTAAATTCAGGCACTGATGCTTTGCAAGCAGTGGTCTCTTGTGCTCTACCTTCGGGTGTGAAGAACTCATCTTACCTCAATCTTTTCTGGCCCAGGTGTCCTTGGTTTCTTAACTGTCCATGCAGTCTTGAGCACAGAGTATTATCTGAGTTCAGTTTCTTCTTGGAAGAGTGATTGTGTTCTGTATAAACAGAGCAGAGTTCTTCTGGTAGTAGAGAAACACCATTAATTGTCAAGTTGTATCTGTAAATGTGTAAATATTTATTACTGTATTTAATATTTAATGTTTCCATAACAAACTTATTTATTTTATAATTAAACTTTTTACATAACCTAATCATGGTAAGATTTTTTTTCTTGCTCTCAGGAGTACATGTAAACACTTGAAATTAGAGCTTGGTTTCTCCTCAAAGCAGGAATTTCAACACTTGGGAGCACAAAGTACTGCTGTGAAGAACTGCAGCCATGTGTCAAGCATGGGCTTGGTGCTCTTACAAGAGTGCAAGATGTTTGTAAACAAAATGTACAAATGCAAGTACCTGTTTGGATAGGAAATCCATTTCATTCAGCTACAAGGGACCTTCTAGTTACTGAATTAGGGAGAGGCTAAGTCAGCTATCTCTTTGGAAACGAAACCTCAAACTGAGGTTTGAGCAAATATGTAGCCCTTTGCACTTGAGTCAAGAGTTGGAATATTGAAAGGTAAGAACCTTTCATCTCTCTGCAGTTGGAGAGATTTTGGACAGCAGCTTGAAACCTGGTCTTAAATAAATGAGGAAAGGCAGAATAGCCTCAGGCCAGTTACTCCCTAAGCAGAGAGGGAGCCTTGGCCTCCACTGTCTGCTTGGAATTTCTTTTCTTCCTTGGTATTTATTAGTCCAACTATGTGCTAATATTCCCTCTAAGCACTTGTAGAAGTGAGCTGGGGTCTAAGTTCAGAGTTGCCCGAAAAAAATTTAGTTTCAAGGAGGTGAGTTTGGCTTTATATGGTTAAAAAGAAGGGGATGAAGAACATTGTTTTGAGGCCCTTTTTTCATAAGCATCTTCAAGAGGTGTTGATGGCTGGGGCTTGAGGCAGAGCTGAAAAAAAACCCCCAGCAACTGGTTTCAGTTGGGATCCAGGTTTATGTATCCAGTGTAGGACTAGAGCTTAGTTCTGCCTGGAGCTGCTGAGATGCCTTGGCCTCCTGAGTTGGCCAAGGAGTTCCCAGGCTCTGAGAGCAGCCTGTATGGTATGTAGCTGAGGTACAGGTAAAGTATTGCGACATCTCTTGGGAAGATTGCAAGACTTCATTCCAGGGAACTTGCTTCATTACCAAAGTAAACAGCACTTCTCCAAGTGGCTTTTCCACAGACATTTGCTATTAGAGCTCTGGCAAGAAAAGCTGTTTCTGTCAGTCCTGCCAACATTTTTTTGCTTTGGAGTAAACAAGCTTGATCTCAGTGGTAACCAAGCCATGGCCTAGTGAGACTGGGGATGGATTATAAGTCCCTTTTAAAAGCCATTAGACTCTTTTCCAGAAACTTTTCTCTCTCTAGTCTTCATTTCGGGGGAAGTACCAAGTTTTTTAGTTGTTAGGGTAAACCAACGGTAGCAGAGGAAACAGACCTCTTCACCCTCTTCCCAGCTTCTAAGCCTGACAGGAGTGAAGCTACCAGTGTAAGTTGTAGATTCCATCTATTGTGTGCTTTTAGTACTCTGATTACCGAGTGGACTGGAACGTATTTTCCAAAAATAAGCAGTTAGGAACTGGAGAGGCAACAGCGGAGGGCAGTCTTTATAGAAGACTTGTTCCTCTCTAAGGATTTAGGTTACAGCCAAGTTTTTGGAGAGGTTGTGCGTCCAGCAACTCTACTGCAGAGCTCTTCTTTGAGCTTTGCTCTTGGTCAGTCACATCCAGCACTGCTGTAGCTTTTGCTAGCAGAACTTTGCTGTGCCTAAGAGATGATGCTGTCTCATGCAGGGCAGGGAACTGCCCGCATTCCCTGTGGTAGCTTGTTGAGCACTTGGAACTCTTTTCTGTGTTTGAGAAATTTAGTGCAGGGAATTGAGGGTGAATCTCCCTGTCCATGAATGGCGTAGGTAATTATAAATCCAGAACTGATGTATATAAGAAAGTAATAATTCCCTTCATTATGCTTTAATCAATTATAAGTTCTAGCAAGCAGTAATGTGTCTTTTTCTACTTGAGTTATGGCCCTGGCTTGCTCAGCTTGCTCCCAGCTTCTGAATAGAAGTGTGATGCACCATATAGACCTACAGTGTCCAGTGGGTTGGTCGCTTAAAAGAACCCACAACAGATGGGTGGAACTGTGTGTCTGGAAGTCTCTTGCTGTCCAAGGATGCTGTGCTTGTGCGACAAGAAAATCTGATTCGCTGCAGGGCTAGGGCAAAGATAATTTTTATTGTTGATCCTGCACATCCACGTCTACTCTTCAGGATGTACGTCATCTGACTTTTCACCTAATCCCCTCACCATGGAGTTACCTTGATTTCACCGAGCATGCCTGGATTTCTGGTCCCACATATTATTAATAAGTTATGCCTCCAGCTTTTTCTTGACCTTTCATTGACAATGTTACTTTGAGAGGAGTGCATCTGTGTCTTTGTCACTTGTAGCTGCTTCAGCTAAGACCTGAGGGAGGAGCCTCATGTTCTTGCACAATTTTCTGCACACAGGGCTGATTTGGCAAGGTATTTTTGATATCCAGATCAGTATCCAGGGATAATGTGATGGTCATACCTTCTTGCACAATTCCTTCCTCTTTCCTGAACGTTTTGTTCTCTGTGACCATTGCAGAAAGAAGGATAGCTCATCACTGATGTTATCTATTGTGTGCTTAATGGAGCTTTTGAGTGTTTTGCATTGTCTGTGACCGGGGAGCTTCCTGTCTGCTTCTGGACTTGGCTTCCCTCCTCCTGCCCACCTCCTAGTATGCCCCTTTTCTCTCAGGGCAGTAGCAGATGTTACTCTGAATTTAAGAAGTTCTCCTGGGTAAATCCAGATGTACATGGACATCTATAAAGGTGTTTGTACTGTCAGTGACCCCAGATAGCTGTGCAGCGGCTTGCTTCACCTGCGTTTGAGTTGTTTGATGCCGTTTCCGGTAACTGGTATAAGGGTTTGAGTCCTTAAAAGACTTCGGGTGTTTTTTATAGCAAAATACTTAGCTAGCCTGTTAGCACTCCTGATACTTCAGTAAGCTCCCTGAGCAAGCATGTCTGAATGCAAGGCTGTGAACTGGGACAGATGCTTGCTTGTCTTTGGAGAGGGTTTCTTGATGCGCTAACGGTATGTCCCACTTTGGAGAACAAACCTGCACTCACCTGGCTCTTGAGGCATTCGCTTGGATAGGAAGCCATGGCTTCGTGTCCTTGCTGACTGCTGAATGCAGTGAGTGAGTATGTGCAAGGAGCAAGGGCTGCTTTTTGCTGTCACTGCTGGACTCTGTTCACATGAGATAGATCAGTGGACAGAAAAGTCAGACAGTCCTTAATAAGCAAACCTAGCTTCCTTCTCATTTTGTAAATAAAGATGTGCATGCCTATCGTTCCTCTGCTGGTTACACCTTTCATGAGCTAGTAATCCTCGTTTGCTGCAGGTCTGGCTTTGTCTGTGACTCAGGAGTCGCTCAGCTGAGACAGCTACCCCTGTGAGTGTCAGAGGGAAACAGCTATTGTTTACTTTCTGTAGGCCCACAGCCAGGGAAGCAGGATTTGTGCATTCTTCAACAAAAGAAGACCTTTGAGGTAGCACATTCTAAGTCCAAAGTAGAGAAATGCTTTCAAAATACATTTTCCTAGTAAGGACAGTAGTGGGGTTTTTTTTGAGAAAGATCAA
This sequence comes from Falcunculus frontatus, assembly GCA_013398115.1. Classification (NCBI taxonomy): domain Eukaryota; kingdom Metazoa; phylum Chordata; class Aves; order Passeriformes; genus Falcunculus; species Falcunculus frontatus. The sequence continues at coordinate 111,870 of VZRV01011041.1, read as the reverse complement.
GATTTCATTCATAGGCTTTTTGCATCATAAAGATATGTCTTTTTGCATATGGTTCAGAAAAATAGCCGATTCTCAGCTCAGCATTTTTTGACTGGAGTAATGCAGTCTGTTCTCTTTGCATCTTGGGACAGAAAGCAAAGCTAAATTGTCTGGGAGTCTGATCTAATCCAGCATTTCTAATATGTCTTAACCTAGATGTCATACCCTCATTCCCACACCATGCATCCTAAGTCAGGTAACACTGTCATTGCTTCTAACTGCCTTTGGGTTCCTGCCTTTTAATGATTTGTTCCAGACCTTAGAAAATAATTTCCTTCTTTGGGTGTGAATTTCCTTACACTGCTGCAATGAATTTGTATTTGGGCATCAGACGGCAGTCATAGGCTGGATTGGTTCGTGGGTGGTGCTGGAAACCTGCTACTCTTCCAGAGGATAAAAAAGTGCTGCTGCTGTTGTAGCATTAGTTACATTCTTTTTGCTTAGGAAAGGAAATCTTTTCAGCACTGCAGGTAACCAGTTAAAAAGAAGTGGAAACAGAAATGACTTTTAGAAGTTTAAAGTGAGAAATATATTTTAAAATGTCTCTATTAGGATGTCCACAGCTCCTGTCAGCGCAGGGTCATAGCACCTCAGCAAAATCCCAGACCGGCCAATGTCTTGTCAGGTCTCCCTCTCCTTGCATCCCTGCTGGGATAGTGATGTGAATTGTTGGTGGTTGAACAAGGGCTGAGCCTAGTAGCTGTCCCAGGTTTTACCCAAAAGACTGCCCTTCTCTTGCATTGTTTGCCTCCACGTTTCTAAGTAGTGTCATTTATGTTCAGAAATTGTTAAAGGTGCACTCAGCAAATGCAGGTAAATAGTTTCAAATTAAGCTTCCAAGTGTAATTTGGGTAGGTACAGAGTTAGTGTGGCTCCCATTGATACCTGTTTGCATTGCTCTCAGACTGTATCTGGCTCCTTGCAGTTAAAAGGTACTTCCCTGCCTTATGCCTGGGGATGATTACTGTTGGGGATAAAAGGCAGACACCTCCTGGGTGGAGCAGAGCGGAGCAAAACCAAACCAGGGCTTAGGGCAACAAATGTTCTGTCATGTCTTGGTCCCCCTCATTTATGATGAAAGCTTTTCAAATACATGCACAGTAGTGATGTGTGTTAATCCTGTGAGATGTTCTAGGCAAGCACTGTAGCATGTTGCCTGAAAAAGACAGCAGCAGTTGGGATTTCAGCTGCAAGGAGGAGTGAGGTGGAAGGATAGAGTAGCAGGGTCGAGCAAATGGACCAGAACAAGGACAGGATTTGAACCACTTCTCTCATTGCACAGGCATAGCAAGGAGCACTAGGGCATATTGAGGCATATTAAGGAAGGATCCCTGTGCTGTCTAAGTGCACATCATAGTGCCGGTGCATACCAGTTCCAGGGCCTTTCATAGGCTCAGCAGGAAGCACCTCTTCCCTTTCTGAATGGGGGGAGAGACTTGAGGGAAAACTGATGCAGTGATGCATGCAGTGATGGGGATAAAACCAGAAACCATTCACAGACCTTTGGGAAGCTTGCATTAGCAGCAGTAAGAAGAAAAGGATCCCCTTAGCATGGCTGCAGGCTTATTTTTCTCAGTCACATTTACAGTCTTATAAGGTTATGAGACATCATGTAGAAAAGATATGGTACCATTAGCTATGTAGCCATGCCTTTAAAAGATAAAGTTAAGATTTGAAAGAAGACATGAGGTCCATAGACAAAAATGTTAATCGGTTTTTCAAACCTCTAATTAGGTGCACTAGAAACTGCTGTTGTAGGTGCAAGCTTGGTGACAGTACCTGCACAAAGATAGCCAGTGGAATTTTGTGTTTGGGGAGGTCTTTCTGCAGATGTGAGGGGATTTCTGCTTATAGTGGAAGATATGCAATGACTGCTTTTATGCTTGGTCCTTGGCTTTCTATTAAAAAAAAAAAAAAGGGAAAAAGAACATTAGCACTTCTCCTCTGTTCTTTGTCCATCCCAGCAATGCAGACTGGAATTGAACTGGTTTTTCTGTGGGCTGACACGATTTACATAAAAAATCACTTACTGCAATGCTAATGAGCAAGCAGTGCAAGACTCAACAATGTGTGACAGTTAGCAAAACTATCACAGGAAAAGTTGGTACAGGAGTTGAACAGTGATGGTGGGATGCTTGGTCATCATCAGCCCTGTCTCACCTGGGTCCTAGAAACATCAGCCTGAGTTTTGTCATGGATTTAGTGGGAGCTCAAGGAAAACAGCATGTTCAGAAGATCCCATCTTTTTGCTGGGGTCTGAAAAATTCTGCTTTAAGACACGATTAAAGCATTTCATAGTTCTTTTTGTTGAGATTATCTTGGCTTGTGCTAAAAGGACCTTTCGTTTAGAAGGCACCCATAGGTAACTGAGGCTTTGCCAGTGCATTGGGAATATAGTTTGAACACGTGGCTTGAATTTGCATCTTTCTCTCTGCTAAAACCCTGTTTCTGGTTTTACCTGGTTCTGAGTGTACTTAAGCAATGTTCACTGTTATGCTGTTTCATCTTCAGGATGTGTTTCAGTCCCTGCTCTGGTGCACAGCATGTCACATAAAGCTGTTACACACTGAATCCTGAGTGGGAGTAGGGTGAGTGTTGCCACTGAAATAACTGTGCTTTTCCGTCTCACACCAGTGTTGCACAAGAGTCTCTAAATGAATCCCACTCAGACTTCCCAAGTGATTGCACTACGGTTCAACACTATGATTCAACATCCATGGTCTTGCTGGTGCTAGGGAGATGCTCCACAGAATGGTAAACTCACAGCAAAAAAAGGCAGCTTGTGTTTTCTTGGGAGGAGCTAATTAATAACAACATTATCTTCATCAAGTGTTCCCACCTTTAATGAAGGCCAAAAGCCTTTTGTCCCCTTGCTCAAATTTCATCACAGCCATCCCCAGGCTCAGGGTGCAAGCCAGTCTGGAGGGAGCTCTTTGGAAAGCAGCCAGCTGGTCTGCCAGGAGATTGGATCCAGTTGCATCAGCATGGGAGCAGGAATGCTCCTGGGGCTGACGGGACCTGTCCTAACTGGTTTTCCAAAGCTCCTCCCACAAGAGCTCCTGCAAGGACATCCACTTACCTCACCAAAATCTGGGTGATCCAACGATCCTGAAAGTAGAACAGCTGTTACCTGGCAAAAGCAGAGAAGGCATTAACCCTTCTCTGGGCTCCAAAGTTGGAGACAGAGTGAAGCGATAAGTGAAATATCACGAAAGTGCTATCAAGCCATATTGTCTTAACTGTAGGATTATCACAGACTAACATCTATCAAAACAAGGATGAGCCAGGCCCTTGTTTAGTGGAAGATGAAATCAATTGGTCTGTGCTGATTAACAGTTGATTGCTGCAGATAATTTTATGGAAAGCACTCCAGCCTTTCAGAAGGGCTGTCTCGGACCGACTGCTTTGTGCAGGGTTATCAGTGCTCGTGACTTTGCTGTGAACCTTACTATCAGCCGTGGTGCTTCGGGGAGGAAACAATTGTAGTTTTTGGTCTTTTATATGAACAGTGTTTCAGTGTGAAGCTTTGTGAGAGCTTAAAGTTTTGGGTTTTTTACTTGTACGTGTGCACATCAGATCTGAGTATCTACAGTTGCCTGGTACTGTGAGGCACTCCCTTCAGGGCTCAGTCCCTGGACATGCTTAGTTACACAAAGGACTGGCTTCTGGTGTGGAGGCATGGCCTAGGAACCTAAAGTTTCACGTAATTCTTTAGAGCAAGGATGTTTATGGCCCCTAGGACCAGTAGGGATGGAGGGATGGAGTTCAGTGTATGACCTAAACGTTGCTATAAAGACTTTAGAAAATAGCAAGCCTTAACTTTATTTCCTCTTCTACTTTTGAGTTACTGTCATGATTTGGGAGGTCTGTCTACCAACTGTAGTGTGGCTTAAGCTGGGAGCCAGAGATCGTGAGTGAGAAGTCATCATCATCAGCAAAGTTTCCGTCTCTCATCCAGGCAGCACGGAAGCAGGATATGGGCTGACATTCCAGCCCAGCTGATCTCGTGTGCTCTGAAGGAAGTAGGACAGGCAGCAGACAAACCCTCAGGCCTGTTTATGAAATATTCCTGTACAATAACTCCCAATGTGAAGTGTAGGGAGACTCACAGTTAACAGGCGAGAGGGGAGCAGGAAGTAGGCCTTGGGGGGAGGTTGTTAACTAAAGCCATGACCTATGCAAAAAGAAGCCTGACAGTTCCTTCTTCATCCCCCTACCTTGCTAATGACTACTGGAATAGCTTTCTCCAATGCAAACCATCTGGGATGACTTTGTAGCACAGAGAACAGTGATGAAACAGATGGTATCACCCACGAGCGCGGCTGAGCGCGGCTTGTACATGTCTGGGGGAGAAACAGGATATGCCACACGAGAGAGTACTTTGCATCGGGTTGCTGTGCCCACACACCTTCTGTGTGACCTGGCGTGGTGTGCCGGCCTGGCCTCCCAGAGTGCACTCGCTCGCAGGCCACAGACACAGTGCTGTGCTCACGTGGCTCACTGCAGCACAGAGGCCTGGCTGGTGCGACTGGGGCCACCGAGCACTGGGGTACGGGGCACAAAAGAGCCACTGGAGGTGGTTTTTTCTGTGCTGCTCTGCTGGGAGGGTTTCATCCTGCTTGGAGTGTAGCCTCCTGGTACCTCTTGTTCTTCCTTGCTGTGTCTCTCTGTGGAAACTGTGTGTGAATAGCTGTTCTCCCCAACACACGTGCCCTTCTAAGCTGTGTTTCCTCAGGAACCCCAACCTTCTTCTTTCCCTTCCCTAGGAAGCTGAGATTGGTGGTACTTCACACCTTTAATCATCCTTTTCTCAGCACCCCAGTCAGATCTATGAAATGTACTGTACCTTCTCAGAGAATCAGCACAGTTAAGTGGGGAATTCATCCCTGGCACAGACAAAGACCTGACAATTGCAGGATATCCCCTGAGCCTCAGGTTTGCACATTTCTGACTGCTGCGATTCACTTGTGGCTATTGAGAGTCCTGTTAGTGTAACAGCACTGCTCTGATGTCCTGGCCCAACTGCAGTGGGATGATGATGCCTCTCCAGGACCTCTTTACAGTCTCCTTCAGGATATTGCTCTCTAAGCTGTTCCTGGCTTTTTAACCAAAGCAGTGTGCTCTTGGCTGTTGTGGTGAGAGGAAGTTTGGCTGGAGGTTCCAGCAAGGAGCCGGCAGGTCTTGCAGTGTCTGAGGTGTTACTTCTCCCTGTGGAGCCTCTCTGGAAGAGGTTGAGCAACCAAGACCTCACCACACTGCAACAGGAGCGCTATGTGACCTCCTTTCTGTAGGAAAGCTGTAGGAAACCAGCAGCAGGGCAATGACCATTGCCTCATGCTTCTATCAGCCCTCACGGCTCCTCTGGTGCTCATGGAATTTATAACTTCCAGTGGATAAACCAGCACTGGTTTAAACCAGCACTCCTCTCTAAGCAGTATTAGGCTGATCAACTATTGAGCCTAAAAGGTTTTTCCAACAGAATCAGAAAATACTAGGAGTACAGGAGTTAGTCTGGAGATTTCATCCCACTCTGCATGGCCTCCCAGAAAGGTTTCTATCCTCCTTTGGCCAGACAGGAGCCAAATTCTCCATTAGTGACATGCCTTCAATACAGAACTGTTTCTTCTCCACCTCCCAGCTGATGAGGTGTGAGCTGCAGCGTACAAAGGCGGCACTGAGCCAGGCTTGGAAAGCTGACTTCCCTGTTCATATTGTCTTCCTGGCACAATCCCACACCTGCCTCCCAGTGCTGCTGCAAACGAAGTGTGGCTGCCTGCACTCACTGCTGAGTCTGAGCTGTGTTAGTTAGAAAATCCCAGCTGTCAGAGTTTAGCCCCCAGGAGAGCCCAGGTGAAGGTCTCAGTCAAGTCTGGCCTTTCTCAGAGGTGTCTCCTGCAGCCCTGTAGGATTTTTGGTGAGTCGCTGGAAAACAGGAGGTAAAGAGAATTTGCTCTGAGAAATGCCACACAGTCTTCTGTTCCTAGCCTACTGCTGTGGGTTTGTTTCTTTCTGTGCCACCAGGACAATGTGTAGAGGCTCTGCAACTGGTTCTCACCCATCCACTATTTCACGATCTAGGTGTATCTACTTAGTAGCAAAAATTTATATAGGTTAATTCCCACACTCCCAATGAATGAATCATTAAGGGAACAAAGAAAGGTGCCTCCTTTAAAGTATCACTGCCACCTGCATTATGAACATACGCCCAGGTTTACCTGTACATATTTAACCCCTTATCAGAGCAAGTAAGTGACAGTCAGCTCTGGCACTGGCTGCGCCTCTGACATGGATGGCAGTAGGAAACACGTTCTTGCACTTGGAAGTGATGTGCAAAACTCAAAAGCTGAAAAAAACCCCAAACCCCCATGTAGGGGGGTTAAGTATGAAGCTACACCTGGCCCAGAGGTATGTCCCACCTCCCACTACCTTTCCAGACACATTGAGGAGGAGTGATACCCTGCAGAAATGCTTAGCATCTGGTGAAACTGAGCTGGAAAAGTGTCTCTCCCACTAGGAAAGCCTGAAAGCCTCCTTGCTAGTAACTGATGAGCACTTGGAGGGGAGTAGCCGACAGTCCAAGCCAAAGGATACAGTAGCTTCCCAGTAGTGCAAATTGTTTCCTCCTGCATGCAAGTAAGAACAGCATCCCGTTCAGCTGAGAGATGCATTTTGGCTTGAGCTGCAAGGGGGAGAAAGGAGATGTCTCTATCTCCTGTGTGTTTTTCCCACTTGGTTGGGTTGTCAGTGTACAGTCTGAAAGAGGTGTGCCCCAAGGATGTGAAAGGAGATAAGCCACTGAACTGTATTAGCACATGAAAGAAAAAACGGTGGGAGCTTCCAAAGGATGGCAAAGGTTCAAAACTTGCTCACAGAAGCACATACTTGTGGATGATTACTGCAGCACACTCCTCCAGCCAGAGGCGTGGCAACGTAGCATGAGATGAGAACAGAGCACAAAGTGAGTAATGCCAGTGCCATTCTTAGTAAGGAATCCTATTTTTAGTACGGTTTGGCTTGGAATATAAAGGGCTTTAAAATCAAAGAGCCAGTGAAAGGAGAACTCCAGTAAAGGCACTGACTGCAAAGATCAAAGTACAACTTCCTTCTAAAGATGACCCTGAGACACACGATGGCAGACACTGAATAGTGTAGGCCCTTTGGTCCAGTGCTCTGTACTGATGCTGTCCCATTCCCCTTCCTTTCAGGCACCATTAGAGGCAGGATCCTGGGCTTTTCTTTTGGCCCCTGCACTCTGCAGTCCAGTAAAGTACTGTGCTTCCAAGGGACTCTAGCACTCAAATGAGAGCCATGTAAATAAAACAGTGTCTCACAGTGAGTCAGAAATGGATAGTTTGGCTGATGGTTCGTATGTGTGTTGCAGACATCGCTGTGATTTCTGAAGAACTAATGCCCTGACTCACCTGTAGGACATCTAGAAATCCTGGGCAAATATCCAGAGGCCTCAAATTCTGCATGGAAACCATTTTCCAGCAGAAGTGGAGGAACAAACTATGGAAACCCCGGGAACTGGTGGGACCTACTGTGTCCTGCACTAGCCACTCTGACTGTCACTTTGCTTCAGTTGCTAGAGGTGACTTTTCCTCTTCTGGCTTTTCATAGTCCTTTAGTGTAAATAACAAAAGAAAATCTCTCTCCATTGTCGTATTGGAGGATGTCTGAGATCCAGGGCACCTTTCAGAATGGCCTTTGCTGCAAGAGCAGCTGTTTGGATGTTGAAGGTAGAGGGATCTCAGAGAAGGTTGAATACCACTCTGGAAAGTCTGTGGTGGAGAAGGAAGGACTTGGGGTCTTCTTGTTCAGTTTTTCCTTTACTGAACAATATTAGAGGTACCATTTGGGTTTTCTCTCCTTTTCTAATTTTGGGACATGGCACAAAATTAGGAAGTTTAGTCAGATGTGGCAGCCAGAAGCCCTGTAGGGAGCACAGCCAGTGTGCTGTGCCACTCAGGCTTAGCAGCAAGGACCCCAGGTGACCTCCCTGCTGTCAGCACATGCAGCTGCAGGAGACAGCGAAGTTCACGTGAGAAGGTTCGGGTATGTGAAACAATGGGTGTGGTCTGAAGGCTTCTGCGTTTGTTTTAGAGGGAAAGAAAAACAGTTTAATACTTGGGTTGTTTTTCTTTGATTAACATATAATCTCGCATGGGGAGACTGCAGAGGAAATTCTGCCCTGGAATCAGCAGTGTGGGTTATGTAAAGTACTTGGCTGCTGGTCTGACCATGATTACAGGTGAGAGGATTTTTGGGGAGCATACTGCTTTTTTTTCCTCTGATCGCAATGGCTGTCTAACAGATCTGTGAAGTTAGTCCAGAAAAGAGAAATGTTGCAGTAAGGTCTAATTTCAGTCTTTTCAATACAAAAATCTTGTATTTGTTTTTAAAATGGTCATTCAGCTTTAAAATTTTCCTAATTTTCATTTTTTGCAAAATGAAACAAAAAAACACTCACAGAAAGAGAGTTACTTGTTCTGAATAAAAGATGGCATTTTGTTTGACCTGGAGTTTTGTGTTTGGGAGTGTTTTCACTTGGCAAAGGTCACAAGAGAATATCCACTGTGAGGTGAGAGTTCTCCAGGCTGCCAGGTGGGGACAGGGCACCAAGTATGTGTGCACAGGTACCTGCCTGCTTGTTCTCTCTGCTCTGCACATTATTGAAGATATCTTTGTTTACAGTAAGGTGACTTAGGTGCGCGGCTTTGTCCTTACTTCTTACCCACCCAAACACACCTCAAAGTACAACGCAAGTGACTATAAATAGTTTGGGATCCTTTAAGGCAAAATACAGGTGCAGCGTAACCACATCGTTTGGTCCAAGTTTCACGGATGACAGCTGAAGTCCTACTGAAATCTACGATCGGTTTTCCAAAGCCAGGAGCACACCCTGAAGTCACTGACTGTGGTGTTTCCCCGTTGATCTCCACAGGGCAGAGCTGGGCCCATGCTGAGAACTTCTGAAAATGCTGCTCTGCAGTTGTGGATTTGGTCCTGTCATCTCCTGTGAACTCAGTGATGTCTCACCACTAAGAGACAGCACGATCTGGCTGCTCTGCTCACCTCCAGTGTAAGTGCTTAACAGATACCCATTGGGAGCTAAGTATACAGCATAACTGTGGAAGAGGCCAGTGCTCTTACTTACAAATATTGTCAACATTTCATGAAGTTCTTGTTCACTGTTGGGGAAGCAGGAAAGTACAGGTAGATAACTGCACTCATGTTTGGGTTTACCTGGACACTTTGCAGCCTACTGAGTCCTGATGTTTGTTTGTTCTTTGTTTCCCCTGTGATTGTGTCTGTGTGCAAATCTCTGGGGTTTTTAAGATGTAGTCCAGGAATGTGGTGAGTGAGAGGAGCAAGCCCGACTGGGAGGATAGAAGAATTTTGTAATGGGCTCTTGGTTTCAGCAGGAGACAGTGAGGAACTGCCATGAGTCTGGGTGTGGAGGAAATATGTCAAGATTCTGAGCCAGGCCTGGGTGCCACTGAAAAGCAAGGAAAGCAGAAAGTATAGTTGGTACGGTCTTGGTGAAGCCACCTGACAAGTACATCTGAGGTGGAGCAATAAGCCGTAAGGCCAGCCCAGAGAAAAGGAGAAAGGCGGTGGAGAGGTGGAGACTGCAGAGATGGGCAGAGTTAGGAATGATGCCTCTGCCTGCCAGTGCAAGGCTGCTCTCGTGCAGCCCAGAAGTTGGGCTTTTGTGCTGGCTTAAACTTGGGAAGTGGAAGGAGAAGGTGTTTTGTGTGCAAGCAAGCTCCACCTGTATATGGCAAAGCATTCAGTTTATGCTGGACTAACCTGAATGTGTCAGTGTTGCTGAGGTGCTGCCTGACTTTCCTCTGCTCTAAGGGTTGAACTATGCAGCGAGGCTGTTTTTTACAGTGCTGCAGCCAGACACCTATGAGTGGTCTGAATGTCCTGCAAGAAGGAGATCAAAGGCTCTGTGTCAGCCCAGCTACAGGTTGAAATAAGGCCTTGGTCCTGGTCAAGCCAAAACCATTTGATTGGGCTCAAACTAACCCCAAACAAATATTCTGAGAACATTAGCATATTGTGAGGCAGTGAAGGAGTTGTTTGACTTCCTTTTCTTCTCTCCCTCCCTTGTCTATTTGCAAAAGAAGGTCTTACTCAGAAGAAAGGAATGAGGAACGTGCAAGACATGATCTCCTGATACAAATGACAGGGCCCATCCTATAGAAAGACTCATGCTTTTCCATCTGGGAGGTTGTGTGGGTCTTGGAAGAATCAGATTAACTAATAATTGTGGCTGGGGCTAGGCAAAGAATGAGCTGTGAAACCCCCAGCCCCTTTCCACATGAATGGGAAGAACCCAAAACTTTTCCTAAGTTGTTGAAAAGTGTTGCGAAGTGAGAGGCCATTAAGAATATGGGTGATGGAGCAGGCAGGCTGTGGAATCCTGTTTTAATGCGGGTCTGTGTACGGGAATTTGGCCTCCCTGGGACCTACCTGAGCTGTACAGGTACACATCGCTGAAGTTACACACAAGTAATGTGCGTTTTTTGTTGCTGTTTTACTTCCCCAAGCCCAGTAGATTCTGCATTGGCCAAGGACTGTGCAGTTGTCCAGGTTTTGGGTTATTTTCTCTTTCTGAATCTGAAATCTGTCTGCAAGGGAATTGCATGCAGTAGCACCTCTGTATCTCAGGATGTTTATGTGCACCCTCCCACACGTGTCTGCAGGCTTGACTTGTCTGTGTCACAGGCTGAACCAGGGGATGGAAAGGCCCTGTGTGCCCCATGACAACATGGACACTTTACTGCCCTGTCATGATTCTGCTCTTCTGCCAAGATGCTGGGCCTTGCTTACAGAGGGAGAGCAGGGAGGTGCATGGGGACTGGCTGGCCTCACCCCTCCAGAACAGCCCCCAGGAGCCACGCGGAGCTGTTGCTAGCTCCAGTGAACAAAGCCAGGAACAGGTCCCTTGGTTGCTTTATCCTATCTTTACTGAGATATTTCAGGCATGCATGATATAATGACAGTGTGCTGCAGCCCAAAGGTGTGGTGGAAAATCTGGTTAAGCGTGCCGGCTGAGCTGCTCCGTGGATCCTCGGCTGGGACATGCTGTAAGGCACAGCTCAGCACTGTTAGCACAGGAAAGACAAGAGCTGCTCCTCTCTCACTTCAGCCTGAAGAAACTGCATTTTTCCATTTTGATTTTTTCCATCAGCTCTTGCATCACTACGAAGGTGCCTGCCTGTGTGTTTGTATTTCTAGCTGTTAGGTGCTATCTCATATTTTACTATGATCATCTCTTGATGGCCCATTTATACAGATCCACTTGTCTTCTTCGGATGCAGCTTTTGGAGGTAAGTTGTTCTCTAAGCTGCACTGCCTCTCTAGGCTCAGACTGCTGTATCTCACTTAGCCCAACCTGACACACTTCAGTGCGAGTCAATATTAAGCCAGGTTTTCCCACGGCAGTACATTGCTTTATGAGCATTGCTTGCCTTCTTGTTATCCTCTCTGACCCAAGGCACCTGACCACAGCAGTCATAAAGTCCCCAAAATCACGTGTTTCCATGCTGTACCTTGCAGAGGGATTGGCAGGGCACAATCAGAAACGTTGCCCTCCGAGGTGTATTAGGGATGATGGAGTTCAAAGAGGGGAATGAGGACTTGCTATGATACTCAATTAAAGTGAAGACTCATCAGTTTGTGATTTTCTTGGAAGAATGGAAACTTGTGAATCTGCAGAAACTGCATTTGCAACGACAGCTGCGAAATCTTAAGGATTTTACATTTATAACCAATAAGAATTTTTGAACAAAGGAGAGTAAGGGAAACAGAGAGAAGCTGAACATTACAGCCCTCTTGCTTTGCACACTGACCTGGTGACTCTGATGTTTCCTTTCGTAATGACTGCAAGTCCAGTGTGGTTTTGGTGTTTGATTTGGGCCAGGGAGTGAGGCCAGCTGTGCCAGAGACACACCTGCCCCCATTCCTGCTGCCTGCCTTCCGCTGTCTGGCAGCTGGGGGCTCATTCCTGGAGGACATGGTGGAGGTGCGTGGCATCCCCATAGACTGGGCTGTGTGGGGAGATCAGAGTGACTCAGATAAAGATCACAGATACAGCTGACTCCATTAACTTCCTTAGGCTTCCTCTAAAGACTGCTGGGTCTCTGTAGCTGTGTGTTTTTGGGCTGGACCACCATCTGGGAGTGAGAAATCCAAGCATCCTCTCTCCTGGGACTTGGGAGGAGTGCTTCTAGTTTGTGCTTGTGATTTTCCATGCACAAAAACCTTCCGGAGGAGGAGAAACGCAGCTGCCAGGCCCACTGGCTGACATGGGTTTTATTACTCCTTTCAGCTTCCTTGTTGCCTCAGTTTCTGTGCCTGCAAAATGAGATTAATCATCTTTGTCCTGTAAGCTCTTTCCTGGAAGAGGAAAATGATGAGAGTGCAGAGAGGCATTGGTGCTGGAGTGACGTACCTGGTATGCAGCAAGGATACTCACAGAGGCTGTACTGAGAAACAGGAGTAGATTCGCTGTGCTGCCAGGTGCTGGTTTCATATCCATATCCTTAGAACTGCCCTTTTTGCTCTCTTGCCCTAGGAAGACTGTCTCCCCCTCTGTAAACACACCTAAATGCTTGCGCGGGGGAGAATGGTCCACATCAGCATTTCTGACTATGTGATCTTTCTTTTGATAGGCCTTAATATTTCTTTACCTTCCTCTTCTTGAGCACTCGGGGCTCTTCCCACCTGAGCACTGTGAGCTGTTCATGCAAAACTGTTCATGCCCTTTATTCTGGCATGTCTTTACTTAAGCCACCAGAGTGATCACTTGCATGGGTGACAGGAAAAGGGAAATACAATACCCAAGCCAGCAAAGGAGGCTTGGAGGAGGACAAACAGCCCCACTTGCTGTAATTCTGAATGCACACAGGCTGATCTGTGTTAGGGCAGCATTACCTGGTACTGGGAATCAAATTTTGTTTGCATTCTCGTTGGCAGGTGGAGCACATGCACACCAAAGGCAAGCCTCAGGAAGCCTCAGGAAACCCTGTTTTAATCGAAGGGCTTTGGCTCAGGCCTGACTGCAGCATGTGACAGGGATTTAGAGCAGGAAAGGCCAAGGCCAGCTGCACTGTGCACAACCCCGAGATTTGCCTGTACTTGTACCTGGGCATAAGTTTCTGCTAACGTGAGCAGCAGGGAGGTGATTAGTGATATCAGCCTTTGGCTAGAGTCGAGTAGAACAAAACCTCAGGGTCTTCATATGGAATATATGCAAATGGACACATTTTCCTTAGCTCAGGAATTTGGAGCTAGAAATGTGCTTTTAAATCACCCACTCAATACATGGACAATTCAGCAACTTCGGCTATAGAAACTTGGTCGACAGCTCTGAAACTGTGGCATAAATCTTAGAAATTTGCTTGTGTAATGATTACAGGAGTGGCCAGACTGATAGACATCTGCTCCTCTATATTTCCTTCTGGAAGTCACAGTTCTCCCATCATGACAACCATTTCCATAGCACTGCATAAATGAGAGTTCATAGATTTGTGATAAAAGGGAAGAGTATGAACACGCAGGCTTTTTACAACAAATCCTGTGAAAAGAGCCCTCTGAGCAACCACCAGTAAAGCAGACATGCAGAAGGGTGGTTTCACATTCAGGAGCTGGAATTGCAGCTTAGGAGCAGATAAATTCTGATATATTGAGATATATTTTCAGATATGTTGAGGCTTTTGTGAGTCTGCCAAGCCAGATCATTAAAGTTACTTTCTAACCACGTACTTGTATCGTAGTGCTGATGATCTAGGTGTTTCAGGCACAGGAGTTGTTCAGAAAAAGATCTCATTTTGGGTGGGTTTCTTTTAGTTGAAATTTCATTGAGGGAACAATTTATGGGTGACTCCATCTCACTTAACTCATCATACAATGCCCAGGTACGAGACAAAGGGAAGACCCATGTGCTGCTGGTGCCGCTGGTGCCGAGGGTTTCATTGTGTTATTTACAGATAGCCAGACACAGGAACTCTTCTGTTGTTTAATTCTAAACTTTGGGTCACTGCTTCCTCTTTGTCTGTAATCTTTACTAGGCTTAGCAATCATCATAAAATCACAGAACGGTTTGGGTTGGAAGGAACCTTGAAGACCATCCAGTTCCAACCCCATGCCGTGGAAGGGACACTGTCTTGCCCTGTCACTCCACACTCTTAATCCAAAGACCCTTTTCTCCTCTCTTGGAGCCGTTTTAGGTACTGGAAGGTGCTGGAAGGTCTCCCTGCAGACTTAAACCCTGTATCACTGAGAGGAATAGTTATTAAAATCAATCACTGAATTATTACAGCCTCAACAACATGAATTATACTTGTGCGTGGAACACCAGTGTCATATTAACACACAAATGAATTTATGTTGTTTATATTGTGTTGCTATTTACTGTGAGCAGTGGTAATTGCTGGGCTGGGCTGAAGCTGTGCAGGTCATTTTGAGCTTGGATTCTGGAGGAGGTGAGCCTGCATGACTATATTATCTGTCTCATCATTTATCAGTCTCCTCTTAATAACTTTTGAAGGCATTGACTAATTTCATCTACATTTGACACAGGGGCAGAGGTTTTTGTGGTGGAGAGATTAAGGGACAAAGGACAGAGGTACTTGGTGAACTAGAACTCATTAATTCCATTGCTCAAATAACAGTTTGTTTGGAATTAACCTCAGGAAATGCTCTTTCACTGGGCCTAAACCTTCCTGCAATTATATGGTGATTATTACAATGTTTTACTGAAATCCTGGGAATCATTCCATTTCAGCTTGCTGGACAGGGATGTTTGTGCTTACCTTCTAAAGCATGTTTTCACTTACATGTTTGTTAAATTGTGAGAAGCCAAATCAGATCAAAACTGCTGACCTGCTTCAGAGAGGAGGCATTTTGTTACGAGAGTTGTGCTCTGAGGTATTAGAGGAGGAAGATCAGGAAGGACTTCTAGTCTGGTCTTTAGTGCAGCCACACAAACTCAATTTTGTCTTTAGAAACTGCTGATCATGAGCGCTGTTAGTAGTTAGACAGAACTTGTATAGGCCCCATCCCTCCAGATTAAATCCAGTATTCCTCTTTTTCAGTTTGGAAGGAGCAGATATTCGCAAAGCTGTGCTGCAGAGCTGCTCCCTGAAGTGGCTGTCATGGCTGAGGCCGAGGGGCCAGAGTGGCTGAGCTGCGGGATGGTGCCAGGTGCCCTGCCTTCCCAGGTGAGCAGACTGCATGTAACCAGCCCTTCCCAAGGCTGTGACCTCGGCATGGACAGGCCAGCTGAAGTGAGATGCCTTTGAAAGTGAGTAGAGTAGCCAAATACAGCACTTCATGTACAACAATAAAAGACTTGTTTCTGTGGAGCAAGGCTTTCAATAGTTTGCAGCTCCAAGGAGGAGGTTCAGATCCCATTGCAGGGCAATTTCTCATCTCGGGACCATGCAGTTGTCCATGGCCATTACCATGACAGCAAGCAATCAGATCTCTAGACCTTTTCCCTTTCTCTAGCACTATAAATTCCCAAATAAATATGCCAACACTGTGACAGTCATGAAGTGGAAACTGAACAGAAGTAATGTGAAGTACTTGCTTTTGAATGCTAGCATCACACATTTGGAGTAATTTCATGAAGTTTTTATGTGAGGTCCAGTTAGTGTTTGTCACTGCACAAATTTCAGGTGCGTATCTGCAGGGGATAAGGCAGGGATTTAACTTCGCGTGGCAGGAGCAGTTCACTCTGGAGAGAGCGCTGCTTGCAAGGTGACAAAAAGTCACCACATCCTCCTGTGAGAGCAACAGAGTCAGTTATGCTCAGATGCTGTTTGTGCACAACTGCTCTCAAGGCAGGAGTGAAGTAAAACTTTTCTTGTGATCCCACTGCAGATGAAGAGGGATTTATATGGTCACTGCTTGCAAGCTTGTAGCCTCTCATTTCTCAGTGAAGTCCCTGTAGCCTCTTCTCCTCCCACTAGATGTGGAAACTGTAATTCTTCTGTAGAATCCTTTATCTCTGTGTCTGTGGATGTGTCAGATAAATAAGATAGTTTTGACCAGAATAATTGTAGTGAAAAAGATAACACCTCTAACAAAACACTTTTTTCAAGAAAACTTTTGTGCACACACCTGACATAGGGCCAAATTGGTTTGTTAGAAGACTCATGATAGTTCCACTGAATAGTTCAAGTTGATTTTGTTCTTTCAGATTCAAAACATAAACTCACTGCACACGTTTTCTTTATTGCTGAGTGTCTTTGTCTCAGTTTCCAATATAACCTGAAGTGTTCCTGGATGGAAATAGCAGAAGACCAGAAAAGATTAAAAACGAGGCTAAATTCCATAAGGAGAGGAAAGCAAAAGAGGGGAGAACAATAATTTTAAAAAAAAGTTTATTTTCTTTCCATAAAAATATTTCAATGAAGTGCTTTTCCCCAACAGTAATGTGTTCCCCATGATGTGAGGCAGAAGGAGGGAAGAAGCATTTTATAGGTAAAAATTATGTAAAATATTTTTAAAGTACAAATTATGTAAAATACTTATTATTTATTATCTTGCTGCTACTATTTTTGTGGGCTTCTCAAAGATGAGATTTGAATGGGGAACTGTAACTAAATGAAATGCTCCCAGAACTGAGCCTTTGCCTTGTACTTCTCATCAGCCTAATTCCAATGAGTGTGAAGTCTGTTATTTGACATTGCCTTGAAGGCAAATTTTTATGCCAAATTTGAAATAAAAGGCTCTGATTTATATTTCCTCCTTTTCATTAGGAACAGGGAATGTGCAAATCAAACAGAACTTCCTGTTTCCAGTCTTCCAGCAAGTGCATGTTTCAGTTTGTCTTCCTCTCCCATTGCAAAAGGGGAAAAAAAAAAGATGCACTTGAAAAAGGATGGATCCTCGCCTTCATATTATGTCTGCCAGAATAAGAATTAAACATGTCTGGACATGACAGGATCTTAGTAAGGGCTTTGATTCACAAGTGGGAACACTGTGTATTGGGACAGCTATTGTTGTTCCTGCCTGAGCTCCCAGCTCCAGCCCTCAGAGGATCCCGCCTCCGCTGCAGGGGTGTCTCCGTGGGTCACAGAGCAGCTGAACTGCCACAGTTTACAACCAAACAAGTTAAAGTAGTACCCTGCTGGTTTCACCAACCGTACAATGTGACCAGATGCGCAGCAACTTCATTAGTGTCAGATCTGCAGCTCATGAATATCCCCCTCAGACTTCCAGTAGACACAGCTATTCCAGTTATACCAGGTGAATATCTGGTGCTGGGTGGCCCACCTGTGAGAAGCAGCATGAGAAACTATGCAGAAATTAGTTGGTGTAACTCATAATGGAAGATGAGATTGTTAAGAGAGTCAGTGTTCTCAGCTCTCTGCTTCTTTTCCACTGTTGAAGGGACACCATTGTGCTACGCCGTTATTTTAGAGTTGGGTTACCAGTTTTAGTTCTCCTGGGTAAGGGCAAAGTGCTTGAACACTCAAGGTCTAAGCCGAGCTGCCTGGTTTTTGGAGTGCTCAGAGATGGAAACATGAAACATAATGGAGGGGACAAGTCTTGCGAGAGAAAAGCAGCACCAAATGTGACCAGGCCTTGTGATCATCACAGCTACAGAAGTGGTGGGGATCTGTCTACAGAGAGTGTCCTGCAGCAGCTGGGGATCAGCAGGGGCTCTTGGTGCATTCAGGAGGCTTTCAGGAGGAAGCACAACTGATGTGCTACCTCTTGATTTTATTTTCTGTTGTAGCCATCCTTTGACACAATCCTGAACTGCAGAGTTTCTGAGGCGATGTGGCCAAGCCCCCGGGGTCCCTGCCTGGCACTGGCCTTTGTGGCATGTCAAGTATCACCTTGCAGTGGGTCCCACTGCAGCGTGTCCCACGGTGCTCCTGTCCTCTTGGAGCAGGCATGCTAGAGGCTGCCAGGCCCAGTATGCCTGCTGCTGCTCCGTGCCCTTCCCAAACTCCAGTGGGATGTCTGAGCTGCCCAGCCAGCTCCCTGTCAGGTCGTGCATTTCAGTGCAGCCATCAGCAGTAGCACGGCTAATAGGCTGCTGTTTAAATGGCTGTAATTAGGCTTCAAAGTAACCATTATGATGAAAGGGGGAAATCTCACATTCCTCTCCACTCTATCATTTCAGGGTGTCTGGCAGCATGCCAGAAAGACAAAAGCACATCGCTTGATACCACCAGAGCTACCTGTTTGCAAGGAACATCTCACCTTTGCTTTATAAAGACCTTTTCTTCCAGGAAAAAAAATTGTGTGCACTTGTGAATTAAGTACTCTATTCTCTCCATTCCTGTGGGTTTTTATCTACCCCATATGTAAGCACTTTGCAAATATTTGACTAGAAATTACAAGAGATAAGACAGGTCTGCAGCAGGCAAGCCCCTACCAAGCAGCAGAGGAACTGCGGGGATATATTTCAGCTTATCGTATCCTAGAATGAGTGTGGTGTTTACTGAGAGACTGCTTCTTCTATTTGCTCATTTATCCACTACAAATTGTATTCGAACATCTGAAATGCTGGCATTTGTTTATTGCATTAGTCCTCTTTGTCCCACATTCCATGTTTCAGACAAACTGGGTTGTGCAGGAGGAATGATAAAGGTGATGCTGCTGATGTCAAATGCCAGCATGGGCTCAGCACTGTCTTATTCTGGAAAAGGACCTCTCCCTTGCTGAGTCGCTCTGCTCTGGGAGGAGAGCAGGCTGGGGAGTCCCAAGTGCAGTCTTCTGCACCGTGCTGTTTGTTCCAACTCCATTTTGGACCATATTAGCAGTTTCCATCCTTCTCCTAATTCCACTGCCATAAAACATCCTTCTTACCCATGAAGCAGAATACCTAGATCCACCTTCTTGCCTCCTGGCTAATTACTGTCATTATCTGGCTAGACAAACTTGTCATGAGATTACAATCTCCTCACAAAACAGGGTCATCTCAGGAAGTTCTTGCTATCCGGTTTTGTGTAAATCAGTCACCTCTGCAGCTGAACAGCAGCTCAGATTGTGGAGAATTCACACGCTCCCAGGAGGGGAGCAGAGGAGCATTTCCACACAGGAGCTGCTTCAAAAGGAACTGGGTGTTCCCACTGACATCAGTGGGGCAAAGCCTACACCCACTCTCTTGCACCTGCTCAAGGAGTTATCCTTTAAAGATACTGAAAAGAACTAACCACTTGCAGTAATTTCATTGCCTGGATGGATCATTGCTGTAATAAAGTCGTTATATTCTACTTACTGTATCCTTCATCCCTCTGCTTTGGCAGTTCACCTCAGCATAACTCCACAGCAAGCCTCAACACGGGCAGAGTCAAGGCAGAAGCCACAAACCAGGCTGGTCATCTTTTTATGTTTTTTGAGGCTTCAGGTAATTCCAGCTGAAGATCCCAAACGAAAATAAATTCAATTCCCCATTTAAAACAGAAACTCAGCTTAGTACTGTAGGCACTGGGTGGTTTGCCCTCAGCTCTGCGGGGCTTTTACACAGATGCTCTTGGGGCTGGCTGTTTCCATGTGTGGGAAATGTAGGTCTCCTCGTGCTTAGGCAACTGGAGAGCCAAGCACCTCTTACCCAATGCCCTGCCTAAGTAGGCAAGCACAGCAGGAATCCTGCCTCCCATAAACCTCTGGTGACTTCACTTCGCACACTAGCCCGCATAGGGCCTGCCATGCCAGAGAGCACTATGTCACCAATGCACTAAATAACTGTATTGCATTTTAACAGGCCCGTGGCATCAAGGAAACTTACATTACCCCACCAGTGCTCCAAAACGGAAACGTGTGCAGTTATGGGTGACTGTAACCCTGGCTACAGTTAAACAAAACACTCCCTTCCTCAGCTATTGTAGCAACTTAAATTGCAGGTGGATCTGGCTGTCCTATAGGCCTGCGATGCTCCAGTGACTCTCATTCTCTAGTGAGAAACACACAGTTGTACTGGAAGAAGGCTGCTCTGAGCCAATCTTTGGTGTAAGTTCTCTCGTTTTCCATGTGAGTGTATCTTGAGGCCTTGCTGCAATCCACTCTTCAAATGCTACCTTGCAGACTAAACCAGTGAGATGGTCCTTGAGCTCTTCTGTGCTCTCCACCCCTGTGATACCTGAATGTTTTGCAAGTCTTGTTGAAAAACTCAGAGATGCTGGTCCACATAGTGCAGACTAAACTGAGGCTGGTGACGCTAAGCTTAAAAACAAACCCATTCCTTCTTTTGGTGTCTGCGTTTCCTGTGTTTCTGTAGGACCAGTGCAAGCCTGTGCAGGTGAGCATTCAGAAAAGGGGTGCGTGCACAGATTCTTAGTGAGGAACCCTGAACAATTCTGGTTTGTTCCTTTGCACAGCAGGGCAGGAGAGCAGCCAGATCCTCGGGGCAGCAATTGGCTGCCCTAATCCTTCCTCTTCCTACAGTTTCCTGTTTCGTTTACACACTATTGTCCAATTTCAACAGATGTTGAAGCTAGGATGCTACAGATAATAGTGTTCTCCTCTGATTCATCCTTGGAGCAGGCCCTGTCCTGTGTAGGAAAGGAGGCAAAAATACAGTATTACCTGGATGTGTAATGAGTCTGTTTCATAATACATTCACACAAGACAACCAAATGAGGGCTGTACAGACATGCTATTTCCGAAGGGTACCCAAATAAATGAAACTTCCTTCTGGCTTTTTAAGGTCCCTATTGGGACAAATTTGTGACCCAGCCAGCTCTGGGGTGAATCTAGGGTATTCTTGGCAGTCTGTACAGCTTGGGAGTGAGCACTGTGGGTGAGGGTGCTTGTGTCAGACCACTGAGCCATTCCTCAAATAGTCACACTTTTGTATAGCAGTGCTGTGAATTGTCCCAAGGGGACAGAGCTGAAAAGGCCTGGACACTAGTCAAAGGATCTGTCAGGATCAACTTGGTCAGTGCTAGAACAGGCTTCTTCCAAACCACTGGTTCCTAATTCTAGTCTGTGTGCCTGGGTCATAGCAGCTGTAGCAGATCTTCCTCTGGGTTAATCTCAGTTAATATCACTTTTTCATACTGTTGTAACTGGTCTCCACTGCACTACCAAGTGTGCTGGTACAGCCGAGAGGGAAGAACATGTTCTAGGGAACAGGTGGTGGCTGCAAGGATTGCCAGTCAGCCCCCAAGAAAATGTCCTTAGTGAGGTGCAGACTGAGGCTTGAACTGCTTCTTGTTCCTGCTGAGAACATGTTTATCCGCAGGCTGTTAAGCCAGCGGGAGCCACTTCTACATCTCCTTCTCTCCTGTTGAAGTGCTTCTGCTTTGGTGGCATCAGCTTTGTGAGATTTGAGAGAGGCTCAGGGTCACTCCCCAGATTAACTTGTAAAAACAAGCTGTGCCACGTTCCCTCAAACCAGGGCCACATGCATCTGAAGTCTTACCCTCAGCTCCGCTTGATACTAGTGGAGAAGAACAGTTAGATTGAAAGATACTCCCCCTGAGAGTGCCACGTTTGTGAAAGGAGCAGGTTGGTTGTATCTTGTAGTGAGCAGGGACCATGCTGGCTGTCCTGCTCCTGGCAGCTCTGTTGCACTGTGGAGGCAGAGAGGTAAAATAGACCACTAAACACCTAATGGGGACGGGCAGCTCCAGCAGAAGAGTCTGAAGGGAGAGAAAAAGACCCAGTTTACAGCCCATTGATCTGGGCACCTGCCTGAGATAAAGCACCGCTTCAAGTCCTGTTCTGCTGGTTTTGGGTCTCAAGTGTTTCATTTCTCCCAGAGCCACCTCTCAGTGTGATGGAGCTGCTGACCTCTCAGGTCGTGGTGCCCTTCCTTTGTATGACCTCCAGCTCTTCTGTTCTGCACTGCTGATGCACTGATACCATCAGGGGAGTGAGGGTTTCAGTGCTGGCTTCTGAAGCGTGTTGCAACTCTCAGCACCTGTGGGCTGTCAGGGCAGCAAGAGCAGGTATTTCATCCTGACAGGGAGGGAGAGGTCCTTGAACAGTGCACCCAGGGAATGATTAAACAAAGATTTGGGATCTTTGCTTAGGCATGAGGGGAGACAAAACCTTGAAGTTTAGTCTCCCATCCTCCTTTAGGCTTCTGCTAGCAATATGTCTTATTCTCTCTGATGTAGCTTAGGAAGGTGAAGGAGGCATCTGGTACTCCAAGATGCTTCCAAGTGACCTTTGTCAGAAACCTCCGACCTGTCCAGCAGTCTCCATGTTCTCTATATTGTATCTCGTGATCCACACAGCTCTGCGACCATTTGGGAAGTCTGGCAGAGCATAAACAAAATATATCGATATACATAGCAACCGAAACCACCTGTCAGCTCAACATGTAGGTTTTGCATTGAATATGTAGAATAAATTAGACATCAAGCTTCTAGAGTTGGATGCACAGTACCCAGGTTATCCATGAAGCTTCCTAGATATCTATAATAATCTTGGCTATGACATGCCAATTAAGAGAAAAAGAGATCTGGCATTACTTCATGTATGATTTTTTTTTTGTGCAGGAGTCTCTACTGGCCTTCCAGTAAAAATAAAGCAGTTTCTTGTGTTTGCAGACCTCACATTTTGTGGAGAAATGAATCATTTTAGGATTTGCTTGTTTTGTTCAACAAATGCAAAGTAAAAGCACTCCCTAATTCCCTCCTACCTTTTTGGCTAAGCAGGCTCATGCTCAGCTGAGAGCCACGAGACCTTGATAGGAAGGTTGCACCCTTCAGCTGCCTTTCCTCCTTCTCCACTGACTCTTGCCGAGGGATCGCTGCCTTCTGCGACCTTTTAGATTTGTGCTGGGAAGCAGCGCCCCAGCACAGCCAGCCTGGTATTGCAGCCCCTGCTTTTCTTCCTTGTCTTCTGCACTGAAGTACCTGCGTCCCCGGAGAAAAACCTCTGTCCGTGTTTTCTCTCCTGGCAGTGGGACCTCCTTGCCGCAGTAGTAAAGTGACTGAACCATGCTGAGTGGTGCAGGGCTGCAGCACCCACAGTTGCCCTCATGGCCACAGCACAAACCTCTTGCGAATGTGCTGATTGTAGACTTGTCCTTCAGCAGCTGAGGGAAACGGTATCGCATCCACTCTTCTCACTGATGAAGCTTCTCTGCTACATTGAGCTATTCAAGCAGGACAGGCATTGCAGCTGGTCCTTCACAAATCACCTGTGTCTGATTTGTGGCAGAAAGCTCTTCCCTCACCCCTATTTCTCTTTCTGCTGGAGTAAAGAACAGCATTGGTTTCCAGCACTGCCTCAGACAAAACACTTGAGGGTCTTACAAGGTTTTCTTGGTTTTGGCATGCTACTTCCTTCTCCTGTCTGGAGGATTTAGAGTTTTTCCCCGGGGCAAGCAGTCTCCCTGTGCCCTTTCCTCCCTCTCTTATAATTTCCTAAAGCCAGGCCCATCTCTGTAAACCCATGGGACAGTGATGGGGAGCAAGGGATGGAGAAGAGTTAATGTCACTGACGTAAAACCAAAGTGCATTTCAGTGTTTGTTTAGTACTTCACAAACTATAAACCACTCTGGGGGGGTGCTGGAAATAGAGATAAAATAGTAACTTCACAGAGATCCTTGTTGGTTTTGGTGGGTCTGTGAGAACCCTCTTCCTCACAGGAAGCCGTGTTGCCACACAGCAGCTCTCTCCTGGGCTGGACATGGCGTTTTGTGTACCGTGGATCATTTCTGGTAATGACCACTTCAGTGCAGAGACACTGGTCAGATGTTTATCAGTTTATGGATCCAGAACTAAGCATGTTCCGATGACATGGTCACATGCCTTTCTAGTGAGCTGCAGTACTTGAAATCCAAGATACAGTGATGCACTAATTTGAAAAATAAAGAAGGATCCAATGAACAAAAACTCGCAACCTCTCGGAAACACTTCGGAGGCTGAGCCCACGTATTTGGGACAACATATTCTCTCTATTTGCTGTCAATCCATGGTCCTGCCAAGCTTTCTGGTACCTTGAAATCTGTTTTCTGGAGAAAAATAACACATCCTAAAACCTCCTTGTTGACTCTTAACTATAGTGAAATGTAGTTGCACCCTATGGCTGAAAGGCAAAGAAAAGGAACCATCTCTTCAAGCCCAGGACTAAACTTCTGTGTCCCAGAAGATGGTATATAGGTTAAAGAAAGGAAAATGGGAAGGCAGGAAAAGAATTAGGAAAAAAGAGAAAACAGAAACAGTAGCATTACATTTGCACCAATATGTCCACTAGACTTTGTTGATCTGTCTTTGAATTCTTTCAGGTAGTTTTTGAACCAGTTTATACTTTTGACTTTCACTTCGGGTGGTGGCAGTGAGTTCCACAGGCAAATGGTGCACAAAACAGGTGAAAAAGAATGCTGGCTCCAGTGAGCTCAATCAGGCAGCAGCCTCAGAACACATCACTGAGTGAAAAGGCTCTTCCATTTCACACCTGCAGTCTCATAAATACAATTATTTTTTGCCTACTTCTTGTGTTACAGGACAAACTGAAAAATCATTCCCTGTTCATATTCTTTGCTTCACTGCAGATCTCCAGCATGTTCCCCTTCAGTTGTCTTCTTTTCAAGTGAGAGGTGCCTCATCTGTTCTTCTCTCTTGCTGCTACAGCCATTTTAAATGTGTCACCTTAGAGTTCCATAGTTCTGAAGGGAAAAAAGAGCAATGGGATGAGTAAGACTGAGAGTGGATTCAAGACAGTACCCCATTATTAAAGTACACTGTGGCACAACTGTGTTTTCTTAATACCTTCTACTATCCTCCTGGCCTTTTTGGCCTCTGCAGGACACTGTGTAGGAGGAGGGAGACTTATGCTACATCCAGGCTGGACAGTTCTAGGAAGGTCTTTGGGGTTTACTGCTCCAGTCTGATGAAACTATAAAGGAAGAATAGGCAAAGCTTTGGCAGCTTGGAGAACAGCAGTGTCTAAAGATGGAGAGAATTCTGTTCTAGGAAGACATTTGGGTGGGATTCACAAAGGGAAGGAGTTAAAAACTAAATGAAGCCTTTTTGGTTTGGGCTAAGGTAGGGGCTGAACACAAGAGCTTGAATGGGAGTCAAACCCTCAAGTGTACTTCAGGCTCCTCTGGAGGCCTTGAGTAAAGGCTGCCATCCCAAATTGTCCTGTCTAGACTATTGCTGCCAGAGCATGGCTTGGGCCAAAGAGTAAGAAGTCAGAAGTCTCAAAGCATAAGTTACATTTGCATTTCTTTGCTCGTAAATGAAGTGTATTTGATAGGGAATTTCTAGGACAATAAGCATGGCTGTCTTACGGCACATTGTAACTAAACCCTCATACTCAGAAATCACAAGTAGAGCCCTCAAAAACCCCTTAGGGTTGGTATAAACTTAATGTAACACTGTATCTTAGACTAAATATTTTAAATTGCATTTGCTTGCTAATCATCCTTCAGAATTCAGGGGTCAAACAGTTCAATATCTTTCTGAAACCCTATGGGCTACCAAGGTATTTCCTTTTTCTTTCTTTCTTTATAATGGAAAGTGAGAGTCTCATATAACTGCAGGATTTGCAGCTGTAAAAGGAAAGGATTGCTCTAAGAGCACTGTCACCATAGCCAGTGACACTACAGACTGTTTTCTGGGAAGTACTGGACTAGGCCCTTCCTCAGCCTTCTGGGAAACACAAGTTGTTGATTCCTCTTTCCGGTTTTGTTTCACGAGACTTCTCTTTTGTGTCTGAAGCCTGTGTTTTCCACCCCTGAAACGGGTGACAATGTCAATCTGAGATCTGGGGAGCAGCAATAGGCTCCAAGCAAGTAAACAGACACCCCAATCTATGTTCATTAGCGCTGTGTTCTCTGGCACATCAATGGATTTTTTTCCTAAGGGCCGACATCCCTTTAAGCTGCAACACTGGTGTACTTTAAACAAGTATCGTTCCTGTCATTATGATGTGACTCTTCAGCTCAGTACCCAGGGCAAGCATGCATCTGTCTAGGGCTCCTTCTCTGGAGCAAATGAAGCTGTGGCTCCATTTCCGTCCCAGGGAGATGTCACCCTCTGGGAAGGACAGCTGAAGCTTCCCTAGTCATTCAGACAGCTTTCATACTGTTCCTTACCCCTCCCCAGCCCCACAGGATGAGGAGTTTGTTTCCAGTTCCTCTCTGAAGCAGACAGATTTTGAGGAGCACAAGATGGGATGAATTCTGTTGTCCCTCATGCTCAGCCACCCTCTACAAATGGGCAGAGTGAGAAACTCAGAACAAAACAGGCCTGTAGCTGGTTTCTCTGCAGACAGACAGACCTGCAGTCTTGCAGAACAAAACTCTTCTCCCTGTCCTTTCCTTCAAACCCGAGCTTCCTCACTCAGCTCAAACTTTCCTTTGTACAGTCAGAATGACCTCTCACCGGGGGTTTGCCTGCCCAATTTGTAAGCCCTTTAATAATGGTAATCCATTATCCTACTTTGCACATCAAAACACACACAGGCTCCTCCCAAACTAGAGAACTTGGCAGATGAGCTGTGGGTAAAAAGTACAGTAATTTATACAAATTATGCCGTTCAAAGGTGTCATTTCTCTTTCTCCTTAGCAGAAGGAAAAGATTTCTTCCCATCCAAATGTTACAGAAGCAGTGTTTATAATTAATCACTACAGTATTAGGTTTATCCAGGCACAAGACCACTCTGCTGTGGATGTACCATGTACTAAGGGTGCAGCTGGCAAAGCCTCAGTGTGTCCCAGTACCTCTGCAAGACCAGGACCTGGAGAGAGGGGCCTGGGTCAACATTCCCTTGCTGCAGCATTGCCTGTGGTTGTCTGCACTGCATCATAGCCCTTTGTCAGTGCTGCATTTTGTTGCTCTCTAAAGGGAGCTCGTGCTTCCTGTGATTACGGAGCATCTCACACAAGAAGTCTCTAGTTTGAGCTGAGGATTGTCTAAGTGTCTGTGGCAAATTCTTCATGGAGAAAATGAAATAATTGTAATGTGTTCCAGCTTCTCTTAGAGATGATGACTTCTGGTATCAGTGTGGAGGGGGGCAGTGAGTTTGTACACTTTGCAGTCCCTCATGAGCCACAGACAATGTTTATGAGAGCTCCTTCACTCCTGGGAATGGAGGAGAGGCAGGCAGAGCACGCGGTGGATGTGCCGTACCCTGCCCAGGAGTGAGAAGGATTGTCACTGCAAACACGTGGGCCCTGCTGCACTGTCCCTCTTCACGGCAGCCGGCCACTTCCACTGACACAGCTCGTCATTGCCACAGAGAACCTGTTGGCATCTTTTAGATCTATGTAAATTCTGGCGTTAATGAATTCAGCAGCTTCCTCTTGAAAGCCTTTATTGGGTGACTTTCACACTGCCCCCACAGAGCCCTGTTCCTTGAAGTCAATGGGAGATCTGGGTGTGGTGAAAAGTCAAGATCAGACCTATAAATCAGATGATAAAGAGAAGTGAATCAGTAGGAAATGCTTTTGGAGAGCAACATATTTCTCTCTCGGCAATTAAAAGCACAGGGAATGGCCCAGAAAGAGCTTCCCTCCGACACGTAAGGGACTGTATTTCAACAGCATAATGATCTAATAGAGCTTTCTGGTAGGTTGAGAACATAAAAGCACACTTGTGCTAAATACATTGTTCAGGCCATCTAATAAAATCCATTTTTGAAGAAGGATATGCAAATCTTTGTGGTTCTTCCAAGGATTCATTGAGACCACTTGTGCAGTATTTGCATATCCCATGGCAGAGCCCAGTTCCCAGCAAATGGATGTGCCATGCGCTATGGCCCAAAAATGTTTGATGTGGCTATTCAGGCTCAGCCCTAGGGAACATATTCTGCTGTGTCCAAATCTCTCAGGTACTCTGAAAGCCTCCATTATTCGCTGGCTCCTTCTGGAATATCTGTGGCAGCTCACTGTGAAATTATGTGCCACTTCTGTCATTTTGGTTGCTGAGTTTATTTAATTAATGTTATTCTAACTTTCTTCCTGACTTTCTTCTTCCTTCATTGTTTCATAAGCCAGTGGTACCTAGCCTTCTGTGGGTCATAAGTCATCAAAAGGTTGCCTCTGACATCATTGCAAATAAAATAAAAATGCACGAAAACAAGCCTGTGCACGTGGAGAGCCCAAGCGGAGAGATGGAAAGGGCAAACGAATGTGCCAGCTTTACTGCTGCCAGCTGCAGCGCTTCTGGTGCCACGCTCAGGTGAGCTGTGCTGGCACAAGGCGCATCTCGGGTTTTGTCCCCGGAAGATGAGATGGACTTCCGTAAAAACACAGATTGGGAAGTGCAGTTGCCAGCGCTGGACATCACCACTCCCATTGTCTGTGCTCACAGCTATTTCCTGTAGTCCTCCCTTGCCCCTGTACCGTGGCTCTGCTTCTGCCACCACCCCATCTTGGGACTTTCTATGCTTCTGGGGCAGTGTTTGGTAGCTGAGTGCCTTTTTGTGAGCTGTTTCATCTTGTTGCTTCAATCATGAACAACAGCGGAGCTGATAAAAGAACTTTTGAGTGCTCTGCAGATGGAAGATGTCATACTGGAAAAATCAATCCACAGATCTGCTCTTTGATGGAATCTAGCTGCAGGCAGATGCTTTCATGTGAAGCAGCATCTTCCCAGACAGATTATTTCCCTGCTCACATTGTGTGCAGTCGTGCGACTCCCGGCATAAGGAACTTTGCGCTGCAGCACTTTTCTAAACACAACTAGAGTTCATTTCTCATTCAGGCCCCTTCCCTTTAGGGATGTTTTGGGATGGACAAAAGAGAAAACAGGCTGGCAGTGGCCATCTGACTGGGTAAATGTAGTCTCAGGAATAACAAGTGGCAATACACCGAGGGATAACAGGAGAGCTACAGTCACTCCAGCCAGCCCCAGCACAGTGCACAATAAGGTAAAGGAGATGAGAGAACAAATATCTGGCATGTCCAGTTGCTCAGAAGAAAAGGCAGGAAGTTGGTCTGTCAGCATTTCCATCTCATTTCCTCAATATTTTTAAAGTGGAAAAAGAAAGTACAGCCACCTCCATTGCAAGGAGCAAAATGATAAGGATCACCTGGGATCTCTGTTCAGAGAGCTGTGCAGAAATGGTCTGGAGTTCTCAGCAGACGAGACACATCGGAACATGTTGTGATACTTTGTTCTATTACTCAGTATTGCATTTGTACCTAGAAACAGCATAAAACTCCCAACAGGCCAAGTGTCCCACATGCCAAACTCCAAAGGACCTCCATAAACAGGAAAGGCTCATTTTATCCATACACTCCTCATCTCACGCACTGGAACCATGATAAGCCCAACCTGTGAACTTGTTAAATTTTTATGAGCCTACATTTGGGGCAGGTGTTTCTTTTTAGTGAGATTTTGTTTGGTATCTAACAACTAAAACTAAAACTAGTAAATTGTCACCTAATCTAATCTTGTGTGACTCAGCTACTTTCTCCCAGGTCTATTTGGTTTTTATCTCAATGTCAGTTATTGACTATTAACAGCCTTCCACAAGACAACTTCTAGCCAGGTCCAGGGTGAGCACAGGAAAATTCAGTGGAGTGTGAGGGCTTGTGAACTTTGAGACCTGAGCTGACACGACCTCCTGGAGCACCTCCCCACCCCTTCTGCTTTTGTAACCCCCTCCCTTCCACCCATAGTTGTCCTAAACACACCTTGTGGCAATATGAGAAGTCATTTATTTACATGGAAAAGCAACACTGGAATAGCGCCAGTGCGTTCTGCCTTTGGTAGGAAAAGCAAGTGGGTTTTGTCCTTTAAAAAAAAAAAGTGATTTCTTTTTTTTTTAGCTTTTCTGTCTTAGTTTACAACTCATCACGTTTTTCTCCCTCCTTTTTAGCCTGCAGCCCTGGAAGCTGGTTTCCACCAGGAGGGGCCACTGCGCTATTCCCATCGCCTGAGCTCTGGCTCTGCTACACGTCATGCACTAGAGGGATGGCTAAAGAAGGACAGGCAGAGTGAAATTTCGCTCAAAGCAGTTTCATTCAGCCATCCTCAGATTTTCCTTTAAGCCTTGCTAAAATTTACTATTTGGCGACTCTGGCTGTGGAGCACAGCACTATCTATCTATCTATCTATCTATCTATCTATCTATCTATCTATCTATCTATCAAACTGTCAAATTGTCTGTCCATTTTTTCTAGACAGCACTTCAGTGACTTCCTCATAACAGTTTGGTCTCTTAATTGTTCTGCTGTTCATTCTTCCAAAGTGCAGAAAGGTTATTCCGCTTCAGCTCTCAGAGTTAATGGCAGACAAAGGGAAGTGGGTGTGAAGTAGCTTATATGTGCACTGTGAAAACCTGGTGCCCTTTCTATTTATAGCCCTACTTGAACTTTCATTCATTTAGTTGATATTTTGGTATGACAAACATTCCGTCTCCTGGGGAAAGTACGTTAGCAGTGCAGGTGAGCAGGAGGCAAAGCACATCAGTCATGCAGGCAAATACTGAATGGCCTAGAAACCACTGCCATTCCCAGAAAGCACATAGAACCAAAATGATACTGAAGGGAAGCTCACTCATTCAGCTAACAGGCACAGCAGTGCTTTGAGGTAAACCCAAACCTTTTATTGACTTAATATCTTTTATTCCATTTTAAATCAAAGGAATTGTTAATGTATCTGTTCTCAGTGGCATAGGTTTGATAAAATGAACACCCTCGGTCACTTATCCCATGCTCTGCTTTCTGGGTAGAGAGCTGGCTGACGAGCACTAAAAAACCTCAGGGGGGCTTTCTAGTGCTGGCCAAGGGGGTTTCCTTAGCTGGTCAGTGTCTCACATCTGTCTGTTACAGAAATTGTTTGTTCTCACCTCCTTTTCTCTTTTTTATCTATTATGAGTTGCACCTACCAATACAGACCTTGTGCACACTCAAATGAACCCCTTTGTGGATTTCACTGAAGTTAACCTGCTGAACAGGTAAACAGTCTGGCCGCTGGCTTCAATCAAAGCAAATTGATGGAGGAAAATTCTGGACATGGCTGGGTGTAGCCTATCTGTCGAGGTCTTCCATGAGGCACATGTGCGAGGAGGCAGAGAAAGGTTCATTATGAATTGTGAGTGCGTGATGTGACAACTTCAATAGTACTGCAGAGCAAGCTGGGAGAGGGAACTGCACACGTGGGATCTCACCAGGGCTTGAGGCAAGCATTTCCAGAGAACCATTTGCTAACCTGAACCCCACGGAATTAGTGAAAAACCAAGAGACTTGGCATGTGTCACTTACTGTATGACAAGTTACAGATAGAGATATTTAGAATAAGGACATTAGACAAACAGATCCAGATACCTGAAGATCCTTTTCTTCCAGCAAGAATTAAGGGTCTTGCTATCTTTGAGGATCTGGCCCTTCTCCCACAATTGGGAGAGAACCAGACATGTTCTAATGTAAATTCGTGCCTCACATCACGTGAGGCTCCCATATATTTTTTGTGTGACAGTTGTTGTGGAGCTGTTAGAAAGGCTAAAAGAGAAAAGGAAAAAAAAAGAACTAGAAGACTGCTTTCCTAATTTGTTATGTTTACTGTCTCTCCCTTGGAGAACAGAGAAGTCAGTAGGAAAACATATGCCTTAGGAACTTCCTGGATGGGAATGAAGGGTTTGATTCATTGCTAATAAAGAAAAGCAGAAGTTGTCAGCCAGTTCACCCATCGAGGGACTTCTTAGGGCTTTTGGGATAGGCACCAGCATCTGATGCAAGCATCTTCCCTTCCTATGGGAGAGGCACCACGTGCTTTTCCCTCACCTAGTCCTGCCTACTTACACTCATGGGTCTTTGTTTAGCAATGCTGCCTGTATAGGGCTGGACTGACCACTTTAGCCAATGCTGTAGCCAATGATGTAACACAGGGGGCACTGGCTGCTGCTGAAGGTCTTCCTCCAGCTCGGGGGAAGCATTTACCTGGAATGTGAGCCCCCACTCTGCAACCAGACCTCTGGTCTTTATTTCAGTCAGGGATTTGCAGGACACATGCTGGGCCTGTTGTACTAGCACCAGGCTGCTTGGTTTTGGAGTCTTTCCAGAACTTCTCCAGGTGTCACTGGCATGAGGATTTAGGTGCCCTTTCACCCAGCACTTATCCCCAACTCCTACTCATCTTCCTTCTCCTTGCATCTCACTCCTGCCAAGTGGTCTCTGAACCTCAGCTGGGCCAAGGAGGAATCCACTTCAGGAAACTCCCCTCTCCCCTCCTACCTTACCCCAGCGTTTGGGCTACAGCTGCCAAAATTTGCTAGTCAGTGAATTAAATAACTGCTATTGATACACATATTTTCTTCTGGTTAGGGAGGCAAATTGAGAATTCTTGGCCTAGTCCCGATAGATACTGAGGACACAGGTGGAAATGGTATTTACTTCAAGCTGTTAGGTGTTTACTAAAAATAGAAGTTGGATACACTCAGTGATTTTGACCCAGGGGAGCTCCTTTCTATTTAGTCCATGGAAGGTGTCCCAGTCATCCCGTGGGACAGAATGGATGTGCTCAGTTCCCATGACCACTGGAAACAGTGGAGCCACAAGTCTCATTTGGAAGAAAACAGAGAACCCGTTACTTTGACCTCCCTCTAATTGCATGTGAGTTTATCTGAAGAGATGGAAGGTCTTCCACTAGATGGAATAATAAAAGAGAATTTCCTTTCTGCATTTGGTTTGCAGAAACAAGGAACTTTGCAAGCTGGTTGTTCAACAGGCATGGTGCTTTCCCTCCATTCTGGGGTTAAGATCTGAGGGCAGCAGCAAGCATTGAGGAGAGTCCTGTGACTATGAAGGAAGATGTTTGTATTGATACTGACATCTTCTCTGGCTTGAGCAATCCTGGACGTGGGGCGAGGTCATTCACGCTTTCATGTGCTAGCCAGCAAGTTGAATTCTCACACCCTTATCTATTATACTGGCTAAGGCATCGCTCTGTTTTCTCTTCTATCTGCATAACCAGGTGTTGAGCAACTGGCATGTCATTCCAGAAATTCTGACTGGCTTGGGTGTGTGCTCCTCACAGGAATTACTTCTGGGAATCACTTTGGAGGCCCAAACAATATGGTTTTCAAAAATTATGTTACTGTACAGTGTGCATTTAAATGAATTACGTAATTTAGTCAAGCACCATCCCTCTATTGCAGAGTAGCATACTCCTCTGCCGGCTATTTCAGAGGGTGATCCAGCTCCTAGGAGCTGTGTGCTATTTCCATAGTTATGATGTTTATTTATATTGCCTGCATGTGCCAGCAGGTAACTAAGATTTATTCCATATTTTCTGTTGTTTCGAAGTTGTGGCAGCACTCTTCATTCTCTCACAGCCCCATGTCTTAATAATTTGGCCCCATCATTCATTTCACTCAGCTACAATCAGGACACATTCCCAAATGGAAGTGACACTGCAGCAGGCACAGAAGATGGGAGGAAGCAACCTTCAACACAGCTAAACATCATTTTCTATGGCTCTGGGCAAAACCCTAGCCCTCCAGAGCAAAAGGATGATCAGAGTGAGAGCAAGAAGGCTTGGCGGGCCAGGGAGCCGCCTCCTGATGAGCCCTGGTCTCAGGGGGGCACGTGTGGGGGAATCCTCTGCCCACAGTCAGGGCAGGCTCTGGCCAGAGTGAAGGGCAGGATAAACCACACATCCCTCTGGGCACCACAGTGGCAGACAGGGGGAAGGTAGGGAGCATCCTAGAGCAGCCAAGTCTGTGTTGTGTGTTGTTGCTGCATCATGTGAAGTTGGCACTGACAGCTCAAGGGTCAGGACACAGAGAAGTGTCTCCTGAGGGAATTACCTGCCACACTTCTGCTGGCAGGGAGCAGGCAGTAGAAAGCTGTTTGCCATAGAAACTAAGGGCTAAGTCCTGCTTGTACATACAGAGCTCTATTGGCTGTTATCTGATGGCCTAGGATACAGCTGGCCTTGGATTTTAAATATGGTCCAAAGGTTGTTTATCTAAAGACAGTCAAGGGCATTTAAGTGAGGCTGTGACAGAAGAAGAGAAACAGGGCCTTAAGAAGGCATAGTTAATATTCTCAAAACAAGCCAGCTACAGATGAGACAGCTGCTCTGAGTCATGGTAATTGACCAAAGCTGCAGAATATGAAAGAAGTCAATTCTGCGCCTGTGTGCAGCACACCAGGCTGTAGCAGTTTTTGTAAAGGTTAGGATTTCCATTGTATCTCGCTGCTTCAGGGCTCCCTGAGGGTTTGAAGACATCGTGCCATCCTTGATGCTTGAGCTCCCTTTCTGTTAGGTGCAGTGACTGACCAGGGCCCTTCTGGACATCTCCTGAGGTTTTGCACAGAGAGCAATGACAAGGAGCTCACACCTCCTTACAGACCGTGGCTGCTCATGCAGCGTTTAAGCAGAGAATCATGCTAGAATTGGTGGCATGACTTTTTCATATCTGGAAATTTGCCCACTCCAGAGCATTTATAATCAAAGATAAATTCAGCTGTGATGGTAAGGAAAGCTGCCCATTGGAAACTCTGCCTGGAAATTGTACCTCATGTAGCTGGGCTATGTTCTTAGCTCACTGTACAACCACATTTCAGCTGTGCGTTATGCAACTGCTATTAGCATTAATGAGTTACAAGGCTCATGTACTGATACTGTTCCTAGAAACAGGCTACCCGGGGATGCACTCCTTTGGATTAGTTTGGGGAGTTATATGGAGCAGAGGGGCCCTTTGTACTTTGGTCCTCTATTGGATACCTGGATCGAAACTCAGACAAGGGTCTGGTCTTCAGCTGTGGATTTCAAAAGTGAAAGAAAAAAAAGCTGCCTCTGAGGTCAAATTTGGATTCCAGTTAGGAATAATGCCTCCCAAATGCTTGTGAGTTTGATATCCAGCCTAATATAAGAATCGAGGGGACAAGTTAAAGAGCAACTCTTTAAAACCTACTAACTAAAAATCAAAATAAAATTCATCCCCAGACCATGAAAATAACCTACCATGGAAATCTCATTAAATTCTTGTTTTGAGTCAGATGAAAATAACTGTCGAATGCTAACATTTCTGGTGCTCGTATATAGAAAATACACTTAGAAGAAGGCAGGGAGATCTGCAAGGACCGTGAGTGCAGCTTTACCCATCTCTAATAGATCACTGAAGTCAAGAAATTTTCATTGGTTTCTACTGACTGAATTTCTTACTTGTTTTTGGGGTAGCAAAGTAAACCCCAGTTTTCTGGGGCTGACAGGAATGAAGTTTGGGTCTCAGGTTTGTGTTGTCTCTCCAAAGGCTGTGCTTGCTCTTACCAAGGACTATTTGCATGTCCAGACTAGGCAGTGGTGCAGCCATGGACTTGGCACACAAACTGGTACTGACTTTGCTGGTGCAAAACTCAATCACCCTCAACTACCTGTTGAAAACTCTGGCCAAGGCTTGAGATTTGTGATCTGCTTGGATGTGGCACTTCCAATCATGTTCCCTGGCAGCTGTACAGGGCTTCCTTGGGAGCCTGGAGGAGGACAGGGAGAAGATGGTAGGTGCAGTTGAAAGGCAGCCGGATCAAAGGCAGGTGATTAGCATCAGGACAGGGTGTCTGCGTGCAGCCTGCCCCTGGGTCGCACCCAGAGCTGGGTCACTCCTTTGTTTGCACGAAGCCTCGCGGGTAAGGAGCAGCCTGTGCATGGGGCACACATCAAACAGGCACAGGCGGGAGCCCAGGCCGGCCACGTGGCTGGGACCAGCAAGATGCCACTGGAGGTTCCCAGGATGCTCTTGGCCACACACGAGACCTGAATGACAGGCAGGAGGTGGGCAGGTAACCAGGGAATAAAAACCGGGGTTCTCAAACATGTCAACAGTAGAAACCACAGAACAGCCACACTTGCCCTGGAAAATGGCACCGCACTTTTGGGGCCAACAGCTGGCCAGATGCTCAGGCTTGAAAGGCAGCAACTCAAAGCCAGTACCAGCCTTGGATTCGTCGTCTTGCACTGAAAAGCCACGACATCCTCAAAGCTGTCAGAGAGAGGTGTTGAGGAGAAAATTGCCCTGTTGTATCTCTGTTGTCTGCATGCCAGGCTGCAGTGCTGAGCCTAATGCTGATCTGTGGATATGGATCAGGAAGAGCTTGGGTAAAGTAAACTATTATTCCAGAGTAAACTGGGAACAAGGAAGAAGTCTGCAGACTTCATTCACGCGTTCTCACGGTGTTTTGCAAGCCTGAGCATTCCTGTTCTGTAGCCAGACAGCAGAACCACATTTAGCTGTGTACACATAACTTGGTCTGTGCCACGCAAGGACCCTGTGCTGTTTTGGGATGTCTGTAGAGATTTAAGGATGAAGGAATAGCCAGGGGAGTCTTTCAAGCACCACAGCTGGTTAGGCACTCAGGGGTTCACAAAGGGCTGTCTGCCGCATCATGCTGTAGGAGGTGGTGCTTAGAGGAGACTCCTTGAGTATATCCACTGCTTCTTGCCTGTTCCCCTTGGGCTAGGAGAAACGTCTTCCAAAAGCCATGCTGTAAGCATGGCCCTCCAGGTCTGCCTGTCTCCAGTTACCTGCTTTAGGCCCTGCAGTGATAGTAGTCTTTTCCAGGTGGATATTTAGCTGTTACTATAAATGTGTTATCAGGCTTAGCCACATTCTGTCACTATTGGTGTCACTGACTGCTCCATTTTAGGGGGGTCAGGGCTGGACCACTGCAAGGACAGAGGGAACTCTGCCCTTCATCATCACCTCCCCCAAAGCTTGTCACCAAAACATTTAGTGGACACCCAATGATTTCCATACCTGGCACTCACTGTGAGGAGCCTATTCTGAGTTGCAGCTTTTATGGTGGTGGCAATACGGGGATCCCAGGAAAGTCCTACCACCCCTGTTAACTTCAGGCAGCTCTTCACAGAAGTCTCTTCCCTAAACCTTGCCCATGGCTTGAATTTATAGTCCAGCAGTATCACCACTTTGGGGCCTGAGCAGAGGCCCTTGCTTAAATAGCAAATGCCCTGTGACTAAGCAATCAGCTGCAATTTTGGAGTGAAGGTGTTTTAAAGATTAGGACATGTTTGACTACACGGAACAAAAACAAATGTCTCCTCATTTCTGGACTTAGCACTTACAGAGCTGCATGTGGCAAATTCTTTTGCTTTGTGTCTCTTGTTTTCTCTTTCATGGTAATAACTGGTCATGAGCTTGTGGGTTTCCTTGTTTGTTTTTAAAGGCAGTGGATGGAGTTGGCAAAGGTTTTCAGTTTAGGAGGTGTGAGCCTATTGGTTTAGCTACGAATAAGGGGATTATAGAGTCAGAAACATGGGGAAACCCTGTTCTGGTAGATCTTGTACACATTCCTTCAGACTTGTTTGGCATCTCTCCAAAACCAATGGTAATTTATGTAAGATGCTGTGAGAGAATGGAAGGAGTGTGAGTATACACCTGCCTTTGGGTAAGAGGGGAAAATATGCTTGCTATTTTGTTCAAGCTTGCTCAGGGGGAGAAAAAAGGGCAGGCAGGCGTAATGCCAAGTACTAAGGCAGGTGTTGTCAGTATCCACTGAGGAAACCAGGATGCTTTCTCATAGCAGCAGTGGCTCCTCCTCTCATTTTCAGGTGAACAGTCCAAAAAAATTCAGCTTGACAGTGCCTGAAACTGTAAGAGCTTTGGGAAAGCAGTCCAGTATCATAGCTCAAAACTACAATGCTTAGGAACACCTTTGGTTTCAGGGATGCAAAGGCCGAGGCAAGGATCAGCTAGGCCATTCCACTGTACCACATGGAGAGGCTTCTGCCCCTATCACTGCTAGGTTCTGTTTACTGCCCAAACTGTCCCTGTCCCAAAACATAGCTCTCATGGGTTCCATTTTCATCCCTGTACCAAATTTCCCCCCTAAAAAATAGGGAAAGACTAAAGACTATACTGCTCCCTCTTCTTGCTTACCCTATGAATGAGCAGTGATTCTGCTGATCCAAACCTCTTCCAAATCACCACCATTCATTTTGTCTTTTTGATTGCATTGGTTGTGCATAAAGATCCTTTGGAGCACACTGGAGTCAGAGATGCTGGCAGTACCTCCTGAGGTGTGAACTGCAGCCAGCCCACCTCTTGTTTTCCGAGAGGTCTGTGTCCTCTGTGCCCAGCAATCCCCCAGCACCTTCCACAGGGTGACAGATCTCTGCAAAGCCAAGGTGAAGACTGCCACCTATTGAGTGTGCCACCACACCTGACTGTGCCTTTGAGGTTTCCCAGCTGGCACACTGCTGGAGGGGAGGATCTTAGTCAGGATCCCTTGGATCTGAAGTTTTCACCAGCAGCATCAATCTCTTGCACTATATCTATATTTAGACACATTGCGTTTGGATAGCAGCACTTCGGGATGAGTTTTCTCCATGCAGTGTTTTCTTTTAAGGAAGAATCACCTTCAAAAGCACCCCAAAGATGTTTCTCTGTAATACCTGTTCATAGCATGGGGCTCCCCCAGGAGCTATTGAAAACTGCTGCTGTTGGGAACAGCTAAATTAAGTTTGGTGCCTGTCCAGTCAGTCGGAACATATGGGGTGGGTGAACACAGTGTTAATTTCTACAGATAATTCAATACTTCAGAGCCCACTGAAATAAAAAAGACCTCAAGGGATGGACTCACTGTGTTTAGCAGCAGAAATTTAGCAACAGAAGTCTCTAATAGGAGTGGTACTGGAGGCCAGATTTACTAGAATCACATTCTTAAAGCAATTAAGATCCGATTGTATAATGAATGAATTGGAGATCACCACAAAGCTGCGAGTTTCCCACCCTTGATTCAAGTTTCAGAGACCTGGGATCATCTTGTTTAGTCATCTCTTGCAAGTACAATTTATCGTGCTGTTGCTGGGAGGATTATGATAAGGGAACAAAGCTGCAGAGTTAATTAATTAATGGAAGTCGGCAGTGGGTGGGGAGGTTTGGAGGCCACAGGGTTCTTCGTCTGCCTTTCGCAGCGCTCTTGTTGCCCTGGAATGTGCTCGTGGCTGCTGCTGTGAGGTGGGATCAGCTTTGATGTGCAGTCACCGGCCTGCTCACAGCCAGTGGGTGTGTTAGCGCTCCCCTGTCAGGCTTGATGGCAGGAGCAGTTAAACCCCATTTCTGTAGGAGAGACCCTCGAAACAAGAGAAGCCAACACCCCAAAAACCACATGACGTGGCCTGCACTGGGCTCATGGGGTGGCAGGAAGGGTCTTATTCTGCAGCTCACATTCACTGGGGGACAACACAGTGTTGCTCTTTGTATTAAGGTAACGTGTTCAGGAAAAGATTGTTTTCCTTGTTTTATCCAGTACCTGTTTTTAATCAATAATTGAGTAAGCCCAGATGAGTTTTAGATTTAGATGAATGGGAAGTTTAGTCTGGTTACCTGCTGACACAGGCAAGACTGCAGAGCTCTGAGTGGCATCATTGAAAGGGAATGATAGCAAGGTACTGCCTTCAAAAACTTCAAACACATCCCTTTATCACAGTGTGATTCAAGGCATCACTCAGCAAGTTGCTACAGGTGCAAGTTATCATCTCAATACCAAGCACATTCCAATAACTGCCTCTGAAACCAGGAGAATACATTTCTCAGTATTGGTCACTATTACATCCTTCCCCTTTTGAACAGATGTGAGAAATTCTTTTCTTAGCAGAGATGATAGTCCTGGGATCCTCTGCAAGTTCAGGGAACTAGCAGCAGTGTCCAGCAAAAAGAGGTGAGCATTTAAATATGTGCCTAGTTGTTTAGAAAAAGAAACATGGAATATTTGCAAGATCTCCAGCAGTCCAGTGAGGAGTCTGGAGTTCTAGAGGTAGAGAGGAGCCACAGAGGCTGCTTCCTCACGTGTGCATATGGACTGGTTTGCTCCCTGCTCCCTTCCAGAACAGTCTCCTTGGATTCAAACCTGAACTGACCAGAGAGGGAACTACGTTGGATGGAACTGCAAGAGCACTGCAAGCTCACCTCAGAGAGCCTGCAGGCTCCAGCTCTAGACGTCAATCCAGAGGAAACCTCGGATCATGAGTTCCTGGGGAGCAAGTCCTTTAAACAGGCAGTGAGGGGACAGACAGACAGAGGAGAGCAGATAAGAAAACTGTAGGATAAAGCCTTTCTAAAGCTCAAGACCATCCTTCCTTCATTCTTGCTCTGATCCCAATGTTTATGCAAACAGTCTGATAAGCCCCAAGAAGCTGAACTGGTTGGCTGTTGACATAAGCAGCTGTCAGCTGTCTGAGGGCACTGCTGCTCCAGCAGCGGGGAAGGTCAGCGTGAAACCAAGGGCTGCTGTCATACTCCTGGCCTGTGTTGGCAGCACAAACCGGAGTCAGAGCCAGTGGAACTTTTCTGGTCACCTGTTTTATTTACAAGGCTCAGGCAGCTCATCTCAGCTGCAAAGCACTGCTGAAAGAGGTCAAGAGAGCATTTAGCTACAGCTTTATGTTATGGACCACATCAGGCATGTAAAAAATAAATGACTCAAAGTATTGCCAAACTAGCAAGACCTGGAAATTCTTAGTTTAATATGTTGGAAAAGTTTGCATGGATTGCGCATCTGTATAGTTAATGCTATGCCAAATATTTTATCTTCTGCCCCACTTAAAATTTAGCGATGCCTGGAATAAAGCTGCCTGCTCATCTCGGCAAGGCTGCTTCAAACATGGCCAATGCGTCCTGGGCATCCAAGGCCTGCGAAGCCCTGGCCAACATCCTCCTGCTCTAGAAGTAGACTGATGTGAAGCACATCACCAAGCAGCATTAGCTCTCCAGTGCTTGTCTGCAGGACGTACTGGAGCCTTGCTTATTCCCTGAAACATACATGGAAAACCTTGAATTCCTTGAGCTTGCCACTAGAGGCAAATTTTCTGTATCAAGGCTCTGTCTGTTCTGCTTCTCCTTCTGATTTATGAATAGCAGAAAGCAGCAGCATTCAAACTATGCATTTGCTGGGCATAAAAGAATGACTCATTCGCTTAATGGAGAGTTGTCTGGGCAATAAATGCATGAATAAGGATTGTGACAATGAGTCACTGATTGTATGCCTTGGTGGAACAGATGCAGGTACCATTTTGCTATG
Organism: Falcunculus frontatus; assembly: GCA_013398115.1. NCBI lineage: Eukaryota > Metazoa > Chordata > Aves > Passeriformes > Falcunculus > Falcunculus frontatus. The sequence continues at coordinate 70,897 of VZRV01011041.1, read as the reverse complement.
GGATTGGTAGAGGGCAGAGTTCAAGATGGGTTCAGGGGAGGTAGGATGCTTTTTTCAGAGCTTAAGTAAAGACCTTTAGCTGTAAGAAAGAAGCTTCCAAGCTTCACTGGATTCACACTTCCCAAACAGGGTCATGGATGGAAAGGTCTTGGAGCTACTTAGCTAGGTGTGCCCTGCAGGGACTGTATGCAGGATCTCACAAAGAAACCCCAATCTTGTCCAAAGCATGTCCAAAACAACCAATTTCCATCAGACCCTCAGCGTTCAACCCTGCCCTGTGTCCATGTCCCCCTCACATGTTGTCAGCTTGCTGTGTGAGCTTCAAAGCCTGGCACAAGGCTGAGAGTGGTTCATGTTTTGGTGTTGCCATAAGCCTGTCAGCACTGCCAGGACTTGTAACCTCTGCCACAGGTGCCCTCGAGCGTTCCTAGGCTGTGCCCCTCCTGCCTGTGGCACCGCTGCACCTAAAGCTTGTATGTGGTCCCATAGCTGAGGGAAGGGTGCATGTGCTCCCTGAAGGGATCCTGGGCAGGGATCTTCATCTGGGGGTTAGAGCTGACATTTTAGTCCAGGAGGACCTTTTGTGACTCATCTTGAACAACTGTTAACTCCACATCACAGCCTGGGTAGGGCTTTTGGAGCAACCCACAGTTTTGATGTCTGTTCTGAGGAAGAGGTTTGGGGAGGAGGACTGTGCATGCCTGCTGAGGTACCTCAGTTGAAATGTTTAGCAGTCATAAGATCCTAAGTCATTAGTTGCTCTTTAAAGCTCTGGCCTGGAATTTCTGATGGATCGTAGATGCCAGAAAGTGAAATTACTCTTATGATCAAATGAGTCCTCCCAGTGTGTGAAGGAGTTACAAAACTTCATTGGCACCATTACACAACAAACAATTGCAGCTGGTTTGGGGAGAAGAGTCTCCACCCTGAAGTATGGTCTGTACCATTGCTCCGCTCACGTTTTTCTAGGGACTGAACTGGATTTGCTTCTCTGTGTGAGGCTGTGCAGTAGCAGGGGCTGCAGCTGACCTGGCTGAGTTTGTGGGCCTCCTGAAAAGAGGGCAACCAGACCTGGTGATGCAGATGTGGATGTAGCACTTCACTCCTGTAAGATTACATGATATTTCTTCCCTCAAGTTTATAGCTGACTTCTACAATCCGTGTGTGGCCAGTACCGGGGGGGCTGGGGTGTCTCCTACGCTGGTGGTGTTATCCAGGATCACTGTGCTCCCCACATTAACCCTGTATCATTTATGGAGATCCTTCCCATCATTCTCATCGGCGCAGCTACATCATCTTGGAGGACAATCTTCCCCCAAAGCTCCGACCTACTTCAATCCCAGCAAGGAATAAACAGGCAGCACAATCCCCATGCGACTCCAAGCGCAGGTGTTTGATGTGGCTCGCTTCCCCAGGGCCAGCCAAATTCCCACCTGCCACAGCATCGGAGTATAACAGGACAAACAAGCAGTACCTACATGGCAGCCCTGCCAGGTGTTTTGACACCAGGGAGTCGGGGGAGTTCACAGTGGAAAAACAAACAGCACCAATCAAAAAATATACCTTTCCCCTCTGTCTAACAGCTCTGGAGGAAAAGGCAACGGACTGTCAGTCCAAAGGGCCACGAGAGTATTGGGCCTTGGTAATTGCATGAAATCATACAGCCTCCTGATGACAGGACACAGAAGTCTAAGGGCACATTGCTCAACCCTCTTGGCGTCTTTCTAGATCTGCCTCCTTTTCTAGGGCAGACCTGCCAAGAGTATCTAGCAAGGAAATGGCCAAGCTAATACGGCTTGTTGGAGCGAATGCCTTCAATCCAACCTCAGAATGCAGGTCAGCATCTACATACAGCAGTGCTGTAAATTGTGGTGTTTGTGTAAATATCTAATGAGTAAACTTTGCATACAGACAGTCTGATTTTTTCCCCTCTCTGCCACATCCATGCAACATCCAGTGAGATCAGGGAGAGAGGACTTAGTAAGTATTTTAGGCTTTGTGTGGGAATACAGGACTGTAAAGTAATTCAGTGCATCAAGTCCAGGCACTGGCATGGCAAACACCTTATGTAATCCAGTTAATTCATTTATCATGCTCCAGTTTAAACCCACTTAGTTTTTCTGCCCCAGCTTCCCTGGCTGAAGGATCACAGCAGGATGTCAGTGTGTGTCCCTGCTGAGTGCCTGCACACCTCTTACTCTCCGTTGGACTGGGTTTGGACACAAGTTTGGTCTTTAACACATTTCACATCACCTTGCTGGTTTATTATGGACTCAGAACCTGAGAAAGTTTGAGCTTAAGAGTTTGAAAATCCCTTCTGAAAAAAACCCAAACAAATGAAACAAAATTATTCAGGCCACAGCAACCTGTAAAATTTGACACTCCTGCTTGTCAGAGATTCCATTCCAGTTCTTCATTCTGGCTTTGTATTAGCCTTATACTTCAAAAAATTAAAAAATACTCATAGCAAAAAATGAAAATCCTTAATTTCTACCAAGCCTATAGTTGGTGAAGGTGAAACAGTTTCTGGCTGTTGTGGTGCTTTCCCATGAGGCAGTGCCATAAACAGCATTTAGTCTCTGGGTGACAGCAGCCACCAACAAGAACCTGTGAAGTAACATATCAATTAATGTAAAATAAGTTTTTCCTTGTTCCCTGGAATGGTGAGCCTGAAAGCTCAGTGAATGTGGCTCTGATTTAGAGTTTTGAGTATAAGAGTAATGATTCCCATGTAATAGTCCTGTTTTCCTCACCAGATTTGATTTTCTAGCTGCTTTATGTCTGTCTTTCATGATGGTCCCTTGTCCCTTTTGTTTGGCAGATCATGATCATTGTCTATAAGGTGCTTGGTCCTGAAAAATACAAAGGACATGAAATGCTCTCTTTTTTGCAATTATTTGGGAAGGTTTCTTTTTTTGTTGTTTTTTTGGTGGTGGTGGTTTTTTACCTATCTTTATGTACCCCAAGAGACGTTGTGGTTTGTCATTGTAGGATCTTGTTGTTTCTTACTCCTCAAAGAAACGGTGATAACATCAGCAGACTGCTAGGGAACAACAGCATTTGGTGTCTGCCACAGAGCTGGTTGTGTGTCAGGGTACAGCTCTCCTGAAGTCCGTACAGAGGTCCCCACTCCTCTCCATGAGGATCAGACCAAGTTTTTTGTTCTTTCCTAAAAGACCAGGACCAAGGAGTGTTTAATGTGAAGAACAAGCAGTGCATGGAGAAGTCATTTGTTTGTGCACACAGCTGCAAATCAGACACGTGATGGCAGAGGTAATTACGGGTTCAGATCCAGTTGCGATTCAGGTGGGCATTTTCCACTCAGGTTAAGACTTCCTGTGTGATCCAGAGTGGGTCCAGCAGACAGAGTCCCATCCACAAGCCCATTTCGTTCACCCCTCTGCCCTTTCTCATGTGCCACAGAGAGGCCAGGAGAAGGAGAGGAAGAGAAGGAGAGAGTGGGAGAGCCACTGCTTGTGCTGCAAGCATGTCCCAGAATCTGTAGCCAGCCCAAATAACTTCAGGCTTCTCTTGGTGTCAGTCAGGCCCCTCTCCACTGAGGATGGTGTGCACACATCAGTCCTACAGTAGCAGATGTAAAACAAAAATCTGGGCCCAAGTCTGAGGATCAGGGCCCTTCCCAGAGAAAAAAAAGAGCTCTCCCAGTGCTACGCCCTTCCTTTCCAACCTCTCCCCTAAATCCGTGTTACCCAATTCCAGTATGATTTACCTCACACCTGCCACTTTGAAATGCTTTTCTCCTGTCATCCTTGTCTACCCCTCACTATTAACCACTCTGTCACATGCCTTGCATTGCATGACTTAATCATTTGAGACTTTGGACCTGATTTACATATATAAACAAATAAAAAAATACACACCTGCAGTTGCTGTGGCCAGCTGGCAACTGCCTGAGCACTAGCTGCATTCCTGGATCATGACATTGAACAGGGATGCAGATGGGACTTGCATGAAGTGCTCCTCGCTGAGAGCCGTTGGCAGCAACCAGTGCCTTGGCTCCCTGTGGGCCTGCTCCCACAAAGATCCAAATCCAGCCAGGCCTACTCCTTCTTGTGCAAGAAGCTTGCATCTGCTCCAGCACATGGCCCAGGAAATCCAGCCAGTAGTGAGGGAGTAATTGGGAGTCTTCGTGCAGGAACTGAGATGCAGCTGTATCCAGGCTGTACACACAGGTAGCAGAGGTCCTGAAACCTCTCTGTCTCCATCTGATAGCTTGCAATGGGAAAGGAGAATTGGAAGGGTGGGATGAGGGAACAGGCACATTGATGTCAAACCCTGACTTCCTTTAAATAATCAGCAAACCTCCCTTTGCGTTCTGCATGTGCGCAAAAGCCTCAGCTCTGTTGTCTTTATAGTGTGAGCCAGGTGCAGTCGTGGCCCAAGGGACCTGCTTTGTCCCTAGCATGTAACCTGCTGGAGCGTGGCACCTCAGCTGGAAGCTCACATCCAGCTTGTTACCACCATGGGCACTGTCAAAAATCCTGATAGTTTATTTTCATGTGAAAATGTCAAAGCTTGCTTCCTGTCTTGAAACTTTTGACTTTTGAATATAGTTCCTGATATTACAGACCCCAGCTGAAGGTGGCTAAGAGACGCCCAAAAATCTCTGGATAGCTATTGCCCTGACAGAATCCAGACATTTCTTCCTTTAAGACCTAAGGGAGAGAAAAATGTAGTTAAAGCCCTGCTTTGTCTCAAGGGCACATTAAATGCTCAGCCCTTTCTGTTGAGGGATTTTTGGTAGTACATGTGAGGAATTAAGGTTAATAAATGATCAAACATGGTTTTAACAGTTAACATTTCTTGACATTGCGTGAAAAGCATTGGTAGCTCCTGTGGCAGGAGTGACAGTGCCCACACGTTTTAAGTCAGGCATGTGTTTAAATACTTGAGTTAATTAAAACTGCAGGGCAGCACAAGTTTCATTAATAATAATCCAATGTTTCACCACAGGATACTCTAATTGTTCCTCATCAGGATCCCAGGGACAGATTAACCTTTTAAGAAGCTCAAATGATAACATTCAAAGTACTACCCAAAATGATAATGAATTGCCTGTTCATCTTGTAGACTTTGATGATAGCAACCAAAACATGCACATTGGGCAGCTGGTTTGGGGGGCAGACTTCCCCTTGATTACAACAAATTTTTGGATAACAATTTATCACGGTTTAGTACGTCATGATACCTCGCTTTTCCAATTCAATATTCATAAGACCCTTGGGAACTTTGCAACCCAATAATTAAGCCTCTCTGTTCTATTGGGAAATAAGCAGGTAGGAGCAGCACAGCATCTCAGCATAAGCAAGGAAAAACCCAGATGATTGATTTGATTTGGGAAATCCCATGTTTAGATGGCCTCGGTGCCTAGTCCCAGGAGGCAGCTCGAAACTTTATCCAACGTGGGCCTCCTTGCCACGTGATAACCATGCAGGAGGCACTGCCTGTGGAATTAAAACAGCAAATTAAAGCAACAGAGATCACCCAGAGAGATCAAGACTGTCTCAGAGACACCAGATGAATACTTTGTAAGTCAGGATTTGTTCTTTTCACCTAACCCATAGTCACCCTGGCCTTCTCTCCACACTCTGCCACTTGTGACTCAAACACCTTTAGCCAGGAACCATGCAGGAAAGATGTCTGGAGCCAGTGTGCAACCACACAAGAGACCAGTGTGTGGAATCAATGGAGCACTCACTGATCAATGGCACCGAGAGAACACCTGGTGTGGTAACAACTGGACGTTAGCATCTTAGCAAAGTAATTAACTCTTTCCAAAATTCAGGATAAACACATGATGAAAGCTGATAGGAGCATACGTGACAGAAAGTAGATGAGGAGACTGATGCAGCTAAGGTGAAGGGTGATCGTGGGATATACTCAGAGGGGTTGGCAAACGGTACCCTTTATGGATGGGCAAGGCCAGGAGCAGTTGAATCAGAAGCCGTCTCTGGAGCACTTGGGCTACATCCAACAGAGGAGCAGCTGCCTGCTGGGGTGCTCATAATGGGAGGGACAGCCCCTGGAAGCAGCACCGGCAGCACCTCGGCATGTCAGCACAAAGCACCCGGGCACCTGGCTGTTGACTCACTGTGACAGCAAATGTGCCCTTCTGCACTGAGAACCCCTGTGGGGATCAGGCCCCAAAGCCCCGCGGCTGCTGTCCTTACGGCCACCTTGCCAGCTCCCATTCCCTGCCAGGCAGGAGGCAGGAGCCCGGAGGGAGGCGGGCGCTACACAGGGCTCTGCCTGGGCCAGTGCCGCAGCGCTGGGAGCAGAGGTGTTATCCCAGGCCGGGTTAAAGCCGAACAGAAGTCAGCATTAAAGGCAGATCCAAAGATAAAAAAGTTTAGATTTCCATTGATTTACTTCGCCACATCATTCGCAAAAACACTTTGATCTTGCTATAATCTGTTGCTATAATTACTGAGTGATGGTTGATGCAAACACACTTCCCACTGCGGCTGGGTCACTACAGTGAGGACTGTGCTCTTGCTTGAGCACTGACCCAGTCCTGTGTTCCCATTCCCTTCCCTGCTCAAAGGGCTTCACACTGATGGTTTTCTTTTCTTTGGAGATCAGAATTTGTTGACTGGCAATCAGTTAGCTCTCTGCCATGTCTAGGGAGCAGTCACCACGGAAAGAGGCTCTGGTACAAGGGCAGGCTGTGGAGAGAGCTCATCATCAGCAGACAAGCTGCTGAGCCATGCCTGGGGGTAGCTCAGGATCAGACAGTTGGGGTGCTTATCTGTGGGTGATCGCTACACCTTTTGATGTTTCCCGGCTGCTGTTTGGACAAGCCCATTCGGGAGCTGTTCCAGAAAAGCCACTCCACTTTATGGTTTTAGCAGAGTAAGGCAGGATCTGATCCTTGATGTAAACACGCCTTCAATAAAACAGGTGCATTTTATCTTCTGCAGTTCCCTGCCACAGCAGCCAGGTCAGTCCTGTGTGCTTCCCGCTTCTCCCTCTGCTCCCTCTGCCTGTGCATGGCATTGCTAGGCACAGCCCACAGCTTGCCATAGCATCCTTTGATGCTGCCTGCACAGGCTGCAGAGGATGAGTCGATGCTGCTTCATGGAAAAGGGAGAAGGGAAATCTCTAGGAGCAGGGATGACAACAGAAGAAGCCCCTAACCTCTTGGGGACAAGAGAGAAAGCAGTGACTTTAAAGATGGTGTATTCCCTGAACTTGCTTGCAGACATTATTCCAGGGGCAGCTGGATGCCGCTGACTTTCTCCAGTCTGGTGGGTGACATCCCACCCGTTTAAAGGTAGAAGCTGCCTTGCTCCTACGTGAACTTACTACCCTTTCTTTCTTTTCATGTGAGTAGCAGGAATGACCTCAGAGGCCCTGAGTCATGGACAGCCACATTAGCCCAAACGTGTGCCCTTTGGTCTTTAAAAAACCCTTCTTAGAGCAGGTCTCTCACCCATATTTAAAGGCCAGTTTAACCAAGTAAGCTGTTGCCAGTTGGAAAGGACTTTTTGTTGTTTTACCAGTTTGCCATATCAGTGATTTCCATTTTCATTTACTTGTCCTTCTCATCCATGGAGTTTCACTTGTTCCTGGGGCAGTTACAGTCAGCTTCCATATCTTAGCAATTGCCACACAATGATTTGACATAAATAACGTAACAAGTAGCACACAGGAAATGAGAGGAGAAAATATTTATGGGAAATGGAATTTTCGAGGAACAGACCACTTAGTGACGTTTGTCTCAGATGCTCTGCTTGGAGGTTCTTTTGCTTATGTGTCACATAATTTCTTAGGCAGGAGATGGGGCAATTTTCCTGTATATGTAACTGTAAGTTCTTTATAATAGAACTACAGAAGGGGGTCAAATGGGAATGCTGACTTTGAAAGGCCAGATTTCAGGAGCTGAAGATCCATGTGGGAGGTTCCAAGTTAAGCTTTGCTGTTGCAGTGGTGATACAATTTTTAAGAAGAGGAGCCTTTTCCAGGTTTCTTTTGCAGTGGATCAAAATCTGACTAGCTTGTTCCAGTAGGTCACAGTCCAAAAAGCCTGCAGCTTGTCCCAGGCCTCCAGACATCCTTGACATCCTCAGCCCTGAGCACCAGTGGTGCCCAGGCCAGGTGCATCTGCTCATCAGCCAGCCTTTTGGCTTCCCAACCATGCTCTGGTGTGGGCTGTTCTCCCTCTTTCTTCCCTTCAGGTTTCCTTTCCATAGGGACTGCTCCCCTTCCCTTCCCCTGCCTCCAAAGGATACCTGTAATTTTCATTAATTTCTTTGTGTTGAAATTTGCTTTCACAGTTATGTTTATTATCATCTCATATCTTATATGCAATACATCATTACTGCCTTTTGACAAAAAAGTATTGTCACCACTGTCAAACTGAAACACACTAATGTTATGACAACAAAGCAATTGCATTGTTGAAACAGCAAGTTCATGTTCTTTAGGATTCCTGTTCCGTGGGAAATTTCCAGCTCTGGAGTTTTGCTCCTACTCAACCATGGAAAAAGCTACAGAGTACTGCTGATTGAAAAGAGGCTCAAGTGACTATTAATACAAATCATTCCCAAGATAATGGGAGGTGCTTGCTGGAAGAAATACCTGAGACCTCTCATACCTAAGAATAACTCAGCATTAGCATCACTGAACTATTGAGGGATTCCAAGCCACATCTGACCTCTGTCCCAACAGCCTGGTTACCTGCTCCTGGGTGGGAAAGCAAGTGGAAAAGTACTGCCAAGGTGGACTTCCCTCACCTCCTCCTCAAGAGCCAATAGCATGCCTGGTATCCTGCATTTCCCAAGCATCCTCTGTGCTAGGGAGGGACCTCTTCGATGTCTGCAATAGATGGAGCTGATAACATGTGCCCACAGCACCTACCAGGAGTAGGTCACATGAGGCATGGCTCAAGATGGCAGCACCAGGAATTCTGTCACATCTGGTTGATCCGCCTTGATTGCAGAAAGGATCCAAGCATCTATAAATAGTTTAAGTAACCTGTCCCCTTGTCAGGGACTGGAAGGAATACTGGGTTTTAGGTCACAAAACAAGCAATTATGTGCCAAGAGGAAATTGCCCAAATATTCGCAATGCATTGTTGCTTTTCTTAAATTCACCTTCATGGTCTGTCAGTTTCAAAGGGTCAATCATATTTCTATAAGACACATGTTTCTGAATGACACTGTGTGTCCAGTTAAACCAGGATGTGCCCTGCAGTCTAAGCCTGACCCTGGGGAATGTGGTGGGTATGGGGACGGCAGGCCAGGAGCCCCTGAGCGTCCTCCCCTAACTTGCATGTAGTTGCATGCTCTGCCCTGAGAAGCAGCACGGCTTTCTCAGGCTGCCGAGGAGCCAAGCCTTGTGCTGCTTGTAGTAGTGCTGCTTCTGAAACGAGTGATACTGACTGGGAGAGAGGTGATAAGCAGCCCACTCTGACCCCCCTCCCCGGAGCCTTCTTGTATTTCATGAGGCATTTCTGGTAGGAAACAAAGGCAAGAGAAGCCCACCTGTGGGCAGAGTCCTGATGGCAGGAAGGAAGTGATTAGCCGGTGACATTCAGAGCTCCCACTCGTAGCCAGCCCTTCCCTACCGAAAGGAAGCGCTCCTGCTTTGAAGTTTATTTGGAAAGCTTTAAAAATACTTACTGATTGAGGAACACTTTGGAATGTAAATATGCTCCCTTGGTACACTAAGAATTAGATAACAAGCTCATACCTCTTTTAGGAACACAGCTTGTCACTGCCACAGCCTCCCTCAGAGGCCTTGGGTTCTCCTTTTCCCTTTATCCACGGTGAGTGGTTTCTGTGCTGAAAAAATGCCATGTGGAAGTGTGTATGCTGAGTGTCTCTGACTGGTTTATTGTGCCATCTGTAGCAATAGTCAAAGAACTCCAAAATTCACCCAGCACAGTCCATCTTTGCCTGCAGACAGTTAAAATGAGTTCCCATTTCCCAACAAAAGCATAATCCAAAGGAGTTACTGGCCAGTGTGGAGTCACTGGACCAGTGTGGTCCTTCCCTTTTGTGTTGGAGGGCCTAACCAGAGGGTGTTGGTGCTGATCTGGAGCTGGGAGCCATGGCAGTGTCTCCATGAGGACACGGACGTCACGTAACACAACAAACTGTAATGGAGCCAGGTGCCAGGTGGGAGAAGGTCAATAAACCACAAAATGCAAGTGATGGATTGTTTCTGCGAGATAAATACGTGTAGAGTTGGCTGGAGCCAGTGTGAACTAACGAGGGCATGTTGGGGCACGGGAGGGGTGGGAATAGGGAAATGAAAAATTGGCTACTCAGAGGGGTGAGTGGGGGTTCAGAAAAGGCGTGCTGCTCAAGCAGAGATTCAGGCCTGGTGAAGTGGCATGCCAGGGAGGAAAGTATGGGACTGTTGTCCAAGTCAGCATCCTCCTTGTGAGTATTGTCCATATTTAGGACCATTTTGTCTTATCTGTAAAATACCCACCTCTGGGTGTTGCCTTGTAATCTTTTCAGCTTTTGGATCACTGTGGAGGAATAGTAAAGGTGGGGGCAAACACATTTTATGTAAGCAGCAATCCTTGAGGCATCCCGGTCTGGTTCTACCAATAAATTTAGCTTTCCTTGCAGCTCATGGAATTAATTCCCTTTCCACATCCCTCAGACAGCCCTGACTGCCCTGAGACTGTGACCCAGCTGTATAGAGAGAGACTAGCTGGCAGGAGTGCTCCTTTGACACTTGCGTCATGATGAAGTGACTCAAGGAGGTCAGGAGCAGGTCTTCAGCACTCAGAGAACCTCCTCTTCAGAGGAAACCGGTCGCAAGAGATAGCAAGGGCTGGTTTTTCACTCATTTGATAATGCCATTGTGGAACTAAGAATGAACGTCACTCACATTCAGTCATTTGCAAATAATCGATCTAAAGTAAATCATCCAGTTACTTTTCCTTCAGGTGTAGACAACTTCCAGGTCCTGGCTGGGTGGGGGATTTCCTGTCTGTGTTTGGTTTGTACCTTTTCCAAGGTCTGTGGTTTGCCAGCTGGTTCGTGCCTCCCATTAACACCTGCTGCATGTTTAACTCATTTCTAATTTTACTACCAGGGGAGTGAGGCCTGCCTTCTGCAACTGGCAGAATCCATCCTGGCAGCTGAGTCTGTGCCTTCTTCTGCCAGCTGTGAGCCAGAGGGTTTGCTCAGTTTTGTTTTGCCAAAAATTACCTTGAGAGTATAGAAAGGGAAACCAAATAGAAAAAAAGGGAGCAACATGGAAGCACAGCTTCCAAGTTATCCCTGTTCATTTGCCAAATGGGGTGTGCGGAGCCGTGCATTCCTCTATGGAGTTGTCTTTGCCCCTTGGTCTCTTGGTCTGACACCTTTTGAGAGAGAAGCCATCGGAAATGGGGATTTCCATCACTCTCTTTCTTTCCTGAGGAGTCTAGGACTTGGGGGGTTCTTTGGGGGCCTAGATAGGTGCAAGACATACACACACCCCCCGCTGGAATTCTGCCCGGAAAACCACAGAGATGCAGGGAGAACCTGAACATGGGCTCCTCTTGCAGGTCCGGGTTACAGGCATCAGATGTGAGCAGACAGCTGAGGCAGCTGCAGGGCTTCAGCCAGCTCACACACACTGCTGAATGCCAGGCACAGCAGGCGCTTGGAAGCACATCTTTGCCAGCATCCTCCAAGGAAGGCAATACTGCTTTCCACTGCTGGCAGAGGGGACTGCACGTAAGGAGGGGCTTTGCGAAAAAGCTGCTGTCAATCCTGTCATCTTCTCAGAGATGGACAGATGTGCTACATTGTCCATCCTGTTATCCTGACACTTCATTTGGGACATTCTTCAGGGAAATACAGGAAAAAAATCTACAAGTTACAGATATTTGTAGACAGGTTAAACAGCATGTACCTGAGAAGAAAATATTTTCTAATGTCCCGTTGCATTCCCAGGTAACAGGGAAGAAGGAATAACGGTAACATTATCTGCTGAATCAGAAGTCTGCTCCTCTGATGAGGAGCTGGGAGCGCCACCAGGAACATTCAACAGGAGTTGGAGATTGAAGAAAATTTCTGCGTAGCCACCCCATTGTAAAAGCTGCATTTCAAGGGTAAGAGCAGAAATGGGGGGGAAATTTCTCACTTGTTCTTTTCTGCTCTCTGTTGAGATCAAAGCAGGAGATTTCTAGAGCAAAGGGCGGAGTGACTCAAGTGTACATGAAACTTTGCCGGGAAGTTGTCTCAAGTCCCACAGTACTGACATCAGAGCACTTCACCCCAAGCACCAGGCCCAGCTCAGGCCCTCACGCACTCTGTGTGCAGAACAGGGGCACTCGACTTTAGGTGTCCAGGTCAGGGATTGAAGGGATGATGCAACAAGCCCCAGAGTGCACAACGAGTACTCAGCTTCGGGTAAAGGGCATCTGACAGAACTGCACTAAGTCCAGACACTGCTGTGGATTTGCGGAGCACACAATAAACGAGGGCAAGTAGCAGCCCCTGTGGCTGCCTGCTTCCCTCACACAGGAAGGGGAACATCTTGCTGGGTACTGCCAGCAAGAGCAGGGAGTAATGGGGTACCTGCAGCTGAGGCTGCTCAGATAGAAGCCTGGTATCAGTTGCCCAACAATTGCCCCCTTCGTTCCCAGTGAAGCACATAGCATGTAAGATAACATCAACTGCAGACAGCTGATGACAAGGTGAGTGTAGGTGTCTAAGAGGTTTTTAAAAAAACAACAGAGAAAGTTTGTTCTTATCCAAGCGGATTTCCTAGAGTGATGAGTGAGCCTGGCATGTTTCCACTCTACCTTTGGCATATGCCTGTAGATCTGGGCAGTCTGACACAACCCCATTCATTTCTAGTGAGAAAGGAGCAGTTGCCCTTAAAAGTACTGTGTTAGAACCTGCTCTGTCCCTGCCTCTGCTGCACCAGCCCCAGCCCTTGTGCCCCCTCTGGGGCAGCTCAGTGGGCGGGAACAAGGGAGAACTAACCTCCATGGAGGTTGCTCCTGCTGCCTTGGCATGCCATGCCTGCTGTCTTTGCTTGCTGCTTTGGGCCGAAACTGTCTCCTACCACAAGCAGATTCAGTAACTCAGACCCTTGGTAGCCTCCCATATTCCTGTACTCATTTGTGGCTGTGACAGGCCACATGAGCCCTTTTGCTAATCACCAGGCATCCTAATGGATCCTCTTTGCTTTAGCCACCTCGGAAAATGTTTTTCTCTTGTTTTAAATAAACTTATGTCCTGACACTGAGCCAGCTGCTAGAACTGTTTTAGGTTGAGAATTACCAGAATTAGGTAGCAGGAGAGTAAGTTACATTATAGCTGTTTGCTGACAGCTCTGTTTAAAACTAAAAGCAGCTATCTAGTTAGCTTGGAAACCATTCCACTCGTGTAACCTCCACATCCTCAAGGCTTATATTCCAGCCTGCAGCCGGCTGGGTTTGGTCCATCCGTGGGTAAACCGTGACATCTGGTGGCCACACTAGAGCTTAGCAAGCGTTAGGACCCCGGTAGCAAAACATTCCCCAGGATCACTGTGGCAGGCCCTGATGGATACAGAACCATGCCAGAGGATACATAATCACCTTGGCAGCTTTCTCCCTCCCAGATGCACACCTCTCCGAGCCACCGGGAGAAGAATGCAGCCTCAGGCAAACCCGCCGGCCTGATCTTGGTTTAGCCTGAACGTCATTGTGAGTGTTCAGCGGCAAGAATCTGTCCCCACTTGAGAGCCAGTATCAATAAACTTAAACCTGTGCATGTCAGGACTCCCCTAATTATTGTGGAAACCCAATTTCTCCTTTGCCTTTGAACCATATGTATAGCTGGGGGATAAGCTCTTTACCCAGTGCCGTATCCAGATGCATGATGGATTTACAGGTGTAAATACTCCCCACAGAAGGAACCTGCAGAGTGAGAGATGTGAGCGTGCAGCAACCTGGCCCCACTGTGCTCCTACTTTGTGTCTTAAGCTGCATGTAGCACCTCTGTAGACCCTTTGTTCCGAGAGAGAAGGTAGGAACAGACAGGACAGGCTGAAACTTGGACTAATGATACAGAATGATACAGAATGAGTGAGGTCTGTCAGGTAACATCCATAGAAGTACATTAAGGTACGGTCAATAAATCTGTCTGCAGAGGAGGAGCAGGTGATTTGGGAGTTCAAGAAACAAATTTAGAGTCACGCAAGTGCTGACAAAGCTTCTCCTTAGACTTGTATGGTCCTGTGAGTTGGGTCCTGCTTTGTTGGGAATCTGGAGTTGGCATGATTGAGAAGGGCATAAGCACCAGCTCTGTCTTTGGCCCCAGTATGGCTCCAAATGTAAAGCCAAGAAGCCCAAGAGCAAGCTGGTTTCCTGTTGTGGATGCAGAACTTGCCTTCCTCGGGCTCACCACATGGCTCCCTGGTATAAGACAGGGTGTTTAGAATTTCCTGCTTTGTCAAGAGCCCTGGCTGCACCTGACAACTCAGGAGCTGTTGGGGAAGCTCTGGGAATCCCTCTTTGGTGGTGAAACTCAGATGAGAGCCTTCTCACTCTATGGAGTGTAGTCCTCTTGTGTTGTCTTAGATGCTTTAATGCATCCCTTAGATGCAGGGACTGCAGAGCCCTGTTCATGTTCATGGTGACATTTCCAGACACAGCCCGGGACTTGCATAAAATCCAGGCTGTTCTTCCCTTGTCTAAATAGAGGCACAGCAAGAGAGGAGTCAGAAATGGCTCATGCCTGTAGCGTGGGCCGGATGTTGTGACCTGTGTGCTCAGTGCCAGCCCTGGGAGCTGGGAAGCACCTCTCTGTCCCATCTGTCACGTAGCCTGGGCACCCCGGGTCAGACGGAGATAGGATCTGGCTGCGGGGGCTGCACCTGCTGACACGGCTGGGGGGTCCCAGCTGTGCCGTGCCTCAGGTCCCGCCAGCAATTGGGCCTCATTCATTATTCTTGGTGTTGAGCTAATCTGTCACTTGCTGTCCCAGGGCCGGTCTGAGGCCACTCTGTAACACTAACCCTTGAGCACGTGCTTTCTTAAGGACCTTCCTGTGTGTAGAGGCACCAGCCTGAAGAGCCACATCCCTTCTTGATTGGCACTAGTATTTCCCTGCAATCAGGCGGGCTGTCTGCCCCGGGGTCTGTTACAGTGCTTCTGGTACAACACGTGCTGCCTGCCAGCAGCGTTAATGACCTCTGACTGTCCCCTCTTTGCCCAGCAGTGATGACGCTTTCAGCCTCAAGGCACAACACTGCACCAATGGTATTTTTGGCCTTGGCCTGACCTTCACATCAGCCTCAGGGTTCAAAGCCATTGCATCACCATTCACCATTTGCTCCCAGTAAGGATGTCCTTTATCAAGAACAGTGTCATAAGGTTTTTGGCTTCTTACAGAAGTGATAGGACATGATCACAAGCTTGTCCAGACCCAGTTCTTGTTTCTGAAATGTTGTTTCAAATAAATGTCATGTTCTAGCACCTGCTTCATGAAGAAAATGAGCTGGATATGTACAGTAAAACCCAGAGACTGCACAATGGAGCTATAAAATTAGCAAAGAGCAGCTTGTAAGTGCTGCAACTACCTATCTAATGATAGATCCACCACCTGCCTCCATAGAGAGGGCCTGCGGGTTTTCAAAAGTCATTTTAGCTGGGTCACCACACCAGGTGAGTATGGGGACTCGAGCTGTGGGAACCACTTCCGCACAGCCATTTTTACAAATGGACGCTGTGAGGCTGTTCCATGCACAGCGGTGCTATGCAGGTGTGAGGTACAAACAGGCCAAGTGGCATAATGGTCACACCTTCAGGAGCAACTGAGAGGGGCAGTGAGCAAATAAGCAACCTGTGGCACTTCTCTTTCCACAGGAGAGTTTGGCTACAGAGGCAAAGTGCAAACTTGGCCCCCTACAGGAGCTCTGCTCGTTTGATGGCAGTTGTCGTTTTGCAGCTGCTGTCCCTCTGCACATAAATGCACAAAGCTGGGGTAACCCAGTCAGCATTCTATTTAAAGGAGATGCTGCTTGCTGAACACTTGGGCACTCATGAGGAACAGGAAAAAAGGTCCTGATTCTCCTCCAGGTCTTTTGGGGGCTAAGGGTGGAACCCTCCTGTGGGATAATGGCAAATGTCACTCCAGGTGGTATAGGGGGCCCTCACCTATCCCAAGAGGTGTTTGCCAGCATTAAATCCCCCTCAGCCACCAACCACTCACGGTACTGACAGCCGTCCCAAGGGCTGTAGTGAGTAGCTGTGTTCCACAGACCCCCACACCTGCCTCACCTGAGTGCCACACAGGCCAGGGGCTGATTGCTTGGCAACTAGTTTCCCCCTCAGTCTCCAGTCTCTCCCCCTTCAAACTTCCCCTCATTCCTATATTTTAAAGAAAGGGAGAAAATCTTTCTAGTAAAGTAGTCACAAAAAGAAATACCTCTTAGGCTTGTATGCACTGCTGAATCCTTTGTTGAAAATAAATTCTAGGAAAAACTTCACACAAATGAAGAGGGTTTGGCACTTTTGAACTTGCAGGAGACCAGCAGGTGGCAGAGGCTGGTAACACAGGTCAGGCTGCTCTTGTTTCCCTGAAATCCGTATTTTGCAAACAACTGGTCCAGAAAAGAGTGTAGCCCCTGTCTTAAAGAAATGACAAAGCCTTCCCACGTGTTCAGACTGGGAAGCACGTGACCATTCTTGGAAACCCATCGTGGAAAGGGTATACATGAAGGGACCTGCACTGCCTGATCTGGACATGGTGTGTAAGGCCCCAGCTCTGCAGTCCCAGTGGGTTTTGGTGTGCTGATGTTAGCACACCCTCATCAGAATTACTTGCTCTTCCCTCCCAGTGCTCGCTGCAGCTCTGCACACCTTTTTCTGTTTCTCTGTATCAATGTGAGCACATGCAACAAGCAAACGAGAAAGTGAGGTGATGGATTTACCTTCTTGCTGGCAGCAGCTGCCTGCATTGACAAAGAAACCCTGTGCAAAGGATCCAAACGCTGTGCAGAGTGAAGAAAACCACCCTGTGGTCATGATGTCCCAGTCACAATGGGACAAGACTCCAAGGAATTTAGAATAAATCTGATTTTCATGACACAGCCAAGAATGCAGACAAGTGAATACCTCCATTTGACAGTAATACAGTTATCACCAGACACATCTGCAACCAGCAGGAAGACAGACCACTAGGATGCTGGGATGGTGCAATAAAACAATCCACAAAACAGGTTTTCTAATTGGGAAAGGCACTTTGAACAGGCTTTTTTATAACCTGTTTGGAACCAGGTTGTCTGTCTCCTGAACTTCCTACCCCCATTTTGTTTAATTTTCTTGGACCATTTTTAAAAATAAACACAGTCACTGAAGGCTGTAGTGTTCCAAAAAAAAAGTGAAGCCCCACCCCTCTCTACTCATGTGGTGAGAGCCTTAGTCTGTGATGTATTATTACCTTCATGTGCCAGCGTAGACTGATTTTAGATGCTCTTCTGAGTATTAAAATGTATGTTTTCAAATCAGGACAAGAGAATTAAATGAGGACTAAGTAGACATATTCTCTTTATTACCAAAGAAAAGAATTTGATGCATTTACCATTCTCAGTTATTTTAAAATTTTATCTTTTATTTACTCATAAAGAGCCAATAAGTTATATAAATCAGAGTAGTTTTCATTTCCTTACTGAAGTAGTCGATAAGATTTTAACTTAGATTGATGCCGACACAGTAGCACATTAGATCTTAAGAGTGTACTGGTCTTTGTTTCCCACAGCAATTCTTCACCCCAAGGCTATGTTTCTTGCACAGCTTTCAATGAAAACTTTCATGTCATTAGCAGAGCGCTGCAGCTCCCCAGGACGTTCCAAGTGCAGCCAGGGCAGGTGTCCAGGCACACATCTGTGTGCAGGGCCCCTGGCACCCCCAGAACCAGCCCCCGGACTGGCAGAGGCCAACCCCAACCCTTCTGCTTCCCACTGCTCTTGAGAGGAGGCCACAAACTACACTGAAGCTCCATGCTGAAGGCAGGGGGAATGACTCCATGTGACAGATGTTAAACCAAATACTTTTGTATTTAATTATGTTAAGAGCTCAAGAAAGTTAAAACCATAGACAAACGCACAGAACTGTCAAATGACAATGAACCAAGGCAGCAACATTGTCATCCCCTCCTTTAAAGAGTGTCTGAAGCAACTTCTAAACAAGTACAACTTGGGATATTCATGTAGAACTGAAACTGGTTTTTGTTTGCTTTACCTAGTACAAAGGATTTTCCAATACTCGAGTGACTTGTAACTAGGCCCATGGTTGTCATTTCCCCATCTGCTTCCCATAAGCAGATGTTTTCCTTTGTACACCGGTAATAGATTTTTCCCCAATAACAATGCAATCTAGTTTTTGTGGTGACACACAACAGCATTCTAGTCTTGCTCCTCTTCATCCCCATCTTCATCTTCATCCCCTTGATCTCCAGATTCAGTATCATCTTCATCTTCAACCTGAAATTAATACAAGATCTGTTGTGAGCAGTAATATCCCTTACTCTGATGCAACCTTTTGAAGGCAAGCTTAAAGATAACCTAAAGCTCCTATGCCAGATCAATTAATGCTTATTAAATGCAACTGTCATCCTGTAACGTCCATAGTTCTTTATTTCTCTGCTGAAGACGGCTGGCCACTGGGGACAACGGGCAGCGGTCATCTTTCATTGATGGCTTCCAAAGGAAGTTGAAAAAGTAACTCTGATAGATTTAACTTCCCTCTACTTATTGACAGGGGCCTCACCAGACTTTCTGGATCAAGTATTACCATGCCCAGACCTGCCTTAGACCCAAGAACTCACTGGATCCATTCCTTCGCTTACCGGTACACCAAGGTCCTTCAATTTGATCTTCAGTGCAGATATTTTCTGATCCTGGTCAGCCAAAAGCACCAGGAGATCATCCTGTTCTTTCTTGGATTCCGCAACTTCTCGCTGCAATTTACTTTTCTCATCTTGCAATATAGCAACCGTACTACTGGATGAGTCCAGGTGCTGCTTTAGTGATTCCTTCTCCTCAGAAAGGGCTTTGACTTCACTCTGGCAACAGGGAAAATCCAACATCAAGTTACAATACAAGCACAGGAAAAGCTGAAGCCCTGTATCCTACAAACACATTCTATATACAACCTTTAGCAGCTCCATCCCACCGTTGGTTCCTGTAGCCTTGCTCCCATGCACACTTACACATCCTTACCCAAACTATTGCAACTTGGATAAAGTAGGAACAATATTAACAGTGGTTACCTTCCTCCCAGCCAAACTGGACTGTGTCAGAGTAAAGCTACACCCTAGACTGTCCTTATGAACTCCTCAAAGGCAGACAAGTTCTCATCTCCCCAGTGAAAAATGAAGGAGACATCCAGTTTCCCTTCCAGAGCCTGAAACACTGAGGATGCTGAGGAAACAAGCCACTTCCACCAGCCTTGGCTACTGTAGAAGCCTCCTAATTGAAGGCTGAGTATCCAATCGCTTGGTCTGGTGCTCACCCACTACCCACCTTCAGTTCTTTTATTTCTTGCTCCAGTCGTCCCTCCAATTCCAAGCTGGTTGCTGCTGTTGTACCACTGTCTCCTAACATGGGATCTACAGTTGTATTCTGTGGACAAGGAATTCACTCTCAGTGCTGCACATAGTAGGACAGCAAGCTGAGACATTACACAGTCATTTTTTAAAAAGCATATTTTCTTTTTACAGCATAGCCAAGGTACTGTGATACGCCCCATGCTGCAAGGCATCAGCAAACAGATCTGAGCTTCCTCAGGTCTCAGACTCGTACACACACATACACACCAAGGAAAACACAAGGGAAACCTCTATTTCATAGCAGCTGCACTGGAAAGACTTTTAGGGTTTTTTCTAGGTAGACCCTATTACAGGCAATCCACCTTTGCTCTGATACTTCTGAAGTGCCACAGAAGTCTTTTTACTAGGCTGAAGATGCAATTCTTTGCATAAGACTACTAAAAATAGCAGCAGTTTCATCTCAGCCCTACACAAAGTTATTTCCAAAATGTGGCAGCTGCCTGTCAGCTACAACTGCCACATGGCACAAATTTGAGACCAACGCCTCTCCAGCTGGAGCACACTTAAGCCAGTACTCCAAGCAAGGGAGGCAGTAATGATGTAGGGTGGCCTTGAGGTGGCCTGACAGCTGGTGGGACACCGGGACACGCCTCTGCCTCATGAGCACACATGGCCAGCACCTGTGCAATGGCATCTTCCCTCCGAGCAGCTGAGCCTGCCTCTCTGAGACCATGTGTACATTAAACCCTTGTTTGTCAACTGGTCGTGGGGCCTGTGTTCCTGCAGCTTGATCTGTTAGCTCTGCTGTTGAAGTTTCTGAAACATTTTCAGACAACTTGTTCAGGTTCTGTAGCCCAACATTCCCTTTCTAAAGCTGTTTATTAGTTTTGAAGACAGTCACATTTATTTAGCCACAAGCCTTTACTGCCTCATCAGTTCAGTATACAGTTCAGCTCAAAATTCAGCCAAAAAAACTTCTGCAGCATTTGGAGGCCTGCACAGACAGATGCCCCTATCATTTGCCCTTCAACTGTACATCAACTTTCAAATTAGTATCCTCGACTGCTTGTAAGAACAATGATCTGTCTCATGTGTAAGATATCACACAGCTGTGCCTCACAAAGGCTATTTCCTTTAGAGTATAAGCTTAGAACAGCCAATAGTTGATAATTGTTTAAAAATACCAAGGACCAGTACCATCAGAGAGCACTAACTTGACTAAAAGTCCCCTCCATGCTCATGAAGGATTTGTCCAGGTAACTCATTACTTAATCTGAAACACTGTTGGAATCTGTGTGCACTTAAAACAATCTTGGTTTAGGAAAGTAGCTACAGACAGTAGCAGGAAGCCAAGTCTTGAAGATTTAGTTCCCATGGATAAAAGAAACAACTTATTCACTGGTACCATTACTTGTAGCTTTTGATTCTCCATCTGAAGCTTAGAGAGTTCCACAGACTGTAGTTGTATCTGACTCCTGAGCATTTCTAGCTCCTTCAGGAAACAGAAAAAAAACTTTTCAGTTAACATGATAAAAGAAGATATTCACATTAAGTTTTCCTGAGGTTAAATGCTCCCAGACTAACCACTTCATACTGGCAAATGTAACAGGAAAGCTGCCTCTCAATGGGACCGCAACAGCTCTTTCCCTAAATGACAAGGCTAGACAGCAACGTGCACCACTGTCCACCCTGCTCTTGCAAACGTTTTTCTGTGGAATGCCCAACCAAGGCAGCTGTATGAGCCTCAGTCACTTTTATAAAGGTGTTTCATTCCACTTGCACTCCCATTGGTGTCCTCTGTGCACTGCCCTTCTTAGTGCAGAAACCCATGATGACTTATTAATTCAGGCACCATTAGTTCTCCAACCAGAGGAATTCTGCCAGGTATTTTTGAGCAACAACTACCTTAAAGAACTGAATCTCCAGTTTAGACACTTCTTCTGTGCTGTACATCTAATACCTGGAAGCTTTCATATCAACCTTTAAACATAAGTTTTGCACTGCATAAAAACATTTTGCAAGTCAGTTCAAGTGTCTTCTGCTGGCTCAAACCTGCTTAGTGAAAACAACCAACTCATTTTTAGACGCATAACCTTGATGCTCCAAGATTAGGAGCATCTGCTGAAAAACAGCAACACATTCAGGAATCAATGCTCCTCCCTGAAGGGTAAAGCTCCCTGCCCATCCCAAGCTACCCCTGTTCACCCCAGCTTTGCTGAAATACCACAAGTTCACCTTCTGTAGCTCATTATTGTGTTCCAAGCCACCAAATTTGCTGGTCTGTGAAGACTGCTCTGTAGTTCCCATTTCCAACTGGGAAGAATTCTGTAAGAACAACAGGAAAAATAAGCTTTAGTATTAGAATTCTGAATGTAGCTGTGTTGACAAAAAAAAAAACGCTAGCTGTTCCTACATCAAAATTCCCAGCAGAGAAGCTGCAAGCAGGCTAAGCAATGCACATCAAAGCTCTCTGATAAAGTGAGAGCAGCTGAATTGTGTCCTCTAAGGTGGGTGCAGAAGGACCTTTCACCGGTGCAAATGCAGGGGACATGCACCAAATAAACACAGCACGTACAACCCTGCATTGTGACAAGGCACTAAGCTCCTAGCAGATCCCTACCATTTTTTCCCCACCCTTTGAAAACAGGATATAAACCACTGATTCTACAGCACTGATTCTTCTTGGCAACAGTTTGAGGCAGACAAGGCTCTGCTCAAGCCATCTCCCACCATATTCCCTATTTCCAGCATGCAATCCAGCAGGATGGCTTGGCTGCCACCACAATGAGGACACGCACAGCTTTAGGCAAGTTACACTCAAAACCAGGAATTGGCAGCTGAATCAAGTTCTGCTGAGACAGTACTTACCAATTTTTCAATCACAGAATCCTTTTCCTTTAATTGCCCTTGCAGCAGCTCATGCTTGTTTTTCCACTCTTCCAATTCCTCTTTCAATTTGCTCACTTCTTCTGTCTGAATGCCATTCATCTGCAATGTGTCACCATGGGAGTTATGATGCTGGGTGTCCTTTCCTAAACAGCAAGAGTTTGCAACAAAGGTCAAACAAGCAGTTCTATAACTTAGTTTCCAGCACACCAAAGTACTTGTTACCCATCCTGCTCCTGCCCCACAAGGGCAAAGCACAGTATTTAAGAACTCTCTACGTATAAGAAAGAATGAAGAGCTCTCATTTGCCACTCCTTCAGGTATGTATGCTGCCTGCTGCCTCAGCCATTCAGTTCATCCAAAGTAACAGCATGGACAAATTCTGAAGGTAATTGTTTCCATACGTGTTTTTAATCCTAAGCAATCACAAAGGCAGTTGGTTTTTTTTCATCATGTCATGTACAGCTTATCAGGCATTTTGACCTTAGGGTAAGGAGAACATATTGCCCTAATTTATACATTAAATTAGCAACTTCTCTAGTGACAGTAAAAGGCTTCATCTTGCACATCTGCCATACCATCTTCCCCAATTCACACTTTCATTCCAGACCCAAACTTCTGCACACTCCAGGGCCCATCTGGTCACGTTCTAAACCTGGACAGGCAGTGACTGGTTTGGATTAACTTTACCCAAGGTAGAGGCAGCCTCTCCCAGCAGCTCCCTGGTAGCCAGCAGTTCCCACAGCAAGTGTGAGCTCTTACACCTACAAGGCTGTCTGCTGGAGCTGTGCTGCAGCTTGCCAGAAATCACAACATCTTTGCACAAGCAAGATGATTTTATATTGTTACTCATGAAGCCTACCTAGCTGTACTTTCAGGAGATTATATTGGTCCTTATGCTGTTGGATCTGAGACACTTGCTGTGTGACTGTAGCCTGGAGCTGTTCATTTTGAGATGTTAAAGTGTTGAGTCGTTGTTTTAGCTCTTCAAGCTCCTGGTCCTGTGAAAGAAAAAAAGGCACTATACTATATGTAGTAGTTATATATCTATATATATAGTTATACTACTAACTCTCAAATACAATCCTCTCAGGAAGGTGAAGGAAAGCAGCAAAACCTGAGCTCCACCACTTGGTGCTACCTGGGACAGATGAGCAGGAAAGCCCCCTGCAAACCTAGACAGCTATGCCTAGGAAGAACATCCGGGAAAGACAACAGCGGCCTGTCACACCAACAGCAGGAGGAGAAAGGGAAAGGTGGGAAATTTGCTGATTGTAATTTTCATCTAGCATACTAAAGCCTGCATTTGTTTAGTCTGCTACTTCAGGAGTCTTTAAAGAAATCATGGTAACTACAGACATAACATATTCAATAAAGCCTCTGGTAGTTCTGAAGTGCCCCTAATGCCTTATGTACCCCATGCTCTGATCTCAGAAGTCAAAACACCTGCTTCAGCTTCCCATTAGCAATTTAAGTTACTTAGCTTTGCTCCTCTACATCTCCATCTAAGCTGCAGCACTCAGGTTAACTACCCCTGGAAAAAGGTTTTCAGAGTCCAATCCCAGCAGGTACACCCAAACTTGACCAACAAACCATTTCTTCACTCAGCCCCATTTCATCAGTCGTCAAAGTGAGAGCACAGAACTAAGAATTGCATCTCTGAAGGGCTGCAAGTTCTCTGCGTTCTCATTTGAAAAGAAATGCTCCAACACAGGTACCCCAAGGAAAAAAAAAAAGAACTTAAGTGGTGTTAAGTTAACACTGACATTTCAATTGAACCTTGACATCAGTGCTGTTAGAAGCATTTCTGTGCTGCTAGATTCCTTATTTGTTTTAGAACAAGGGGGATCTGAGTGCACTGCAATGCCTCCAAAAGTCAAAACCAACAGCTTTTAGTGGCACATGTATGGTCCAGCTCCCTCTTACCTGCTCTCTAATGACTTTTTTGTAGTGAGTCACAATGTTGTCATGCTGTTCCAATGTCTTCTTGACCTCCTCTTCCTTTTTATCTTCCTCACTGGACTTGTAAATTGCTTTACTTATGACACCTGTCAAAAACAGTTTCTCTCAACTAGAGCCCAGTTCACATCTTTGTCCTCAAAAGTCTCACAGCCTCACAGTTTGAGTTCATAGCATTAGAAACCTAACCCACACATTAAAAAAGGGATTGTCACAAAGGTTTAGTAGAAATGCTGATTTTATTGCAGTTCACATATTTACTGGTTTTTTCTGTTTCAGACAAGTAAATGGGTGTTTTGAGTATTTCCTATCAAAAAAGCTGTTTTACTTGCACTATGGCTCCACTACAGCTGCAGCCCAAATCGTTTTGCAAATAAGTGAAAGCCTTGGGACTGCAAGAGCAACATGCAGATAAAACTCCTCAGGCAAATACATGTTTACCATTGCTGCTTTAAGGTTTTTTCTTTCCCTAGACTGATTTAAGTTTCGAGAAATATTAATAAACAGGACACCAGTCAGATGTTAGGGATGATGACAATCTGTGAAGCACAGACTAAACGAAGTGTCTATTTCCTAACAAGACAAGAATTTCAGCATTCACCTTTTTAAATTGATCAATTAGAAACAGCAAATATCTGGATTATGTACTTCAACAAATGAAGCTTCTGTGACCATTGTATGTGCTCAGTACTTGAGTTTCCACATGAGCACAGGTGAACACCTCTTGGCCAGTGTGATAACTCACAGAATCTACTGATAATCATTTCACCCAAGAATATCAGGTAATCCAGTTAGAGTATTTTTACTGAATACTTAAACTGCAGCTTGGGTAGATGATCATCACCATAACCTTTAGTGTCATCACACTATTTTCAAGAGTAACACAAGATGTTTGGTAGCTCATCCATCAGTTCATGACAAAAACTAGAGAAATGAGTGTAACATCTCACCTTCCAATTCCTTTACCAGCTTTGTAAATTCATGGTCAAACATCATGTGGTCTGGGCTAGAGAAACTAGGCTGTGGTTTCTGAGCAGCTCTGGAATAAAGTTCATGTTTGCTAATGAAGCCAAGCTTCTCAATGAAGTTCTCCCTGCCAATCCTCTTCTCAATCAGCTGCTTCAATTTCTCTCTACAAGGAAGAGACAAATCAATGACAGTGCAACAACTGGACAAGAAGTGAACCCATCATTCCCTCAAAGTGGGTTCTGCAGCTACAACTCTTATTATCCATCTCAAGTCTTAACCCTACTGCTGTCCCACTTTAAAGCCTCTTGAGCCACCATCTGCCTTTCACAAAACCTTTCCCCGCAGACCTGTTATTTCTTTATCGTACTTACTTCCTGTAATTCTCAAGGGAATTGTCATTGTAGTAGATGGAAATGCCAAGCAAAAGTGCACACAGGCCTTGGACAAGCTGCTCCTCTTCTCCCAGGTTTTCAGCTATCTGCCCTGTGAGCTAGAACTCTTGATAAGGATATTGGAGATATTTCATAATCACAACACATTACACTTCTCCCTGTATACATTCCCTTTTATTTACACACAAACCCAAGCTTTGTTAGGAAGTAAGACAAAAGAGCTGACAAAACACTTGCAAAGTTAACTCCTATTTTGAAGAACTTGGGTAATCAGTGGTTTCCAATAAATTAGTCAGTAGCTATCTGTTTAACCTGAGAGATTTACTTGTTCCAAAACACTCCTGCAGTGTAGATAAGGTGCCAGTTTAGCTTTATGAGCTCAAGTACTTGACTAATTTTTCCTGAAAAGCAAGCACAGAAATTACAGAAGTGCAAAGCCTTCTTCCTGCCTCTTGAGTATAAGTTTAATCCACACTAAAAATACCAACAGGCTTGATGCACTAAAACCACACTCGGCTGGCAGACAAACAGGTTTCCACACTACTCTGGTATGTGCATCTTACACACAGGTCAGCGTACACAGAGCACTGGCAACAAAAGGCTGATTTTGTCTCTAGGCCCAGTGCGTTTTCTGTTTTGCAGAATCCCTGTAAACTGATCTAGACAAACATTTCACTTGAACATGAATAACCCAAGTCATGTTTAAGCAAGGGGTTGCACTCTGCAAAGCAGGTCAAGGATACAAAAGGAACATTGGCTGGATTGTGAAGGAAGTGGGTGACAGCAATGGAGCAGTTGCTCAGCCAAGTACAAAGCAACATCAGTAGTCCAACTCTAGTCTGTACTTTGCTGCCCTGTAAAGAAGAAACACCCTCATCAATACCTTTCCACAGAGAGGACTAAAATACAAACCCAAGCTGTATTGGATCAGAACTCACCTTCTTCCACCTTATCATTTTATAAACTACAAGTCATCTCTTTCCAAACACCCATTTGTTAGTTATACTGAACAACTTTAATAAATAAAATAAGGATCAAACCATTCATGTTGAACTGTTTTCAGAGCAAACCAGCAAGCAACACAGATGTGAAACATGACTCAATGCAAATCAGCACCAATATAAAATCATAACATGTTAGTTCTGCATTTTTAATACAAGGGTGACATGAAGGAACATACACAAAACCCCTGTAAAAGAAGGTACAAGGTGTACGTTTAGTCAGGTAAGGATTCCCTGGAAAAGACGCATCACCAAGACCTCCCCTGCTGACTAAAAACTTCCAGGTGTTCCTAGTATTATTTTCTAAGTAAAAGAACAATAATCCTGTAGTGGCCTTTGGTTCAGACAATACGCACATTAAGCCAGCAAGGCAAATGCTAACTGCAGCATTCTATTTTTGTTAGACAAAATTAGTTGTCATCTTCAAACTGACTGTCTTATCAATTTTGTCTCTGCTGCAGGTGTTTGGGCCCAGCTGAGCTAAGACAAACAGCCATCTCATCCAACAGTCAACATTCACATGGGAACCAAGAAAAGTGTTCCCTCCCCCATTTACAAATACTGGCTCTAATTGTCCCAGCAGGATTTGCCAGCCCATGCACACTGGGAATAACCCCTGTAACTGGCAGTGGCCCTACAGCACGTGGCCACACCTCAGCCTTATCCAACCTTGGTACCAGTGTGCCTTCCCTCCTGAGGAACATGGAGTTACTTCTGCTTGTGCAGCCCAGCACTTCAGCACACACATATGCTGGGAGCAGCTGCAAAACACATTTATTCCCAAGCACCACTTGCTGTGCTGAGGTCAAATTGATGTGTCCTGCCTAACGTTTTTCACACAACCCAAAACATCCTCTCTAAAAACCAGCTATTTTCTAGACAAAGCATGGTAATAACACCTACTCTGACAGATGACAGCTCCCCATGGCCGCTGTTGCACAGTTCAGGGCTGGTAACCCAGCCCTACCCCTCAGGACAGCTGTGATCAACCGGGTAAAACACAACAAAGCTCTACAGCAGAAATACTTTTTTTTGTGCCACCAATAACCAACTCAGCTGTGTTTTAAGTAACAGCCTGGAAATCAAACAACTCTTCAGGGGTCACTTGCTCATAATGAGATCCCTGCTATTCCCAGTTTGGAAGGCAGGCAGGCTGGAAGGCAGGTTAAACAATTTTTCTTTTAGAAGTCAGGACATCAGCAGCATATCCCCACTTCTGATGGTACCAGCTGTTTGCTACAGGCCATTCAGAAAACACGATTTCTAACAGTTTCAGTTTTTCTTACAAGAAATCACACCTATTATGTGAACAGATAGTCAATTAGTCTGCCCCCCTAGAAAGAAAGCACCCATGCTGCCCAAGGTATGGATCCCATAGTTTTGGGGAGCGCCCCCAGAGATTCCACTGGAGGCACCAAGAGTTTGTTATGCCAGGGAAAACCCAAACCACTGCAACACAAAGCTGTAAGTGGAAACACATCAAAAAGCAGTTAAAGAAATCCTCCCCAGCAGACCCCAGACAAGAGGAAAGGCCTGCTTTTGGCAGGAAAACGCACAAGCTGTGCCAAAAAATACATACCCGTCTGTCGATCTTATCACCCTGCAAGTTACACACATATTACTTGAGAACCTTCAAGTGGAACATTTCAGAAACATCCCCCCATATCCGAGTACTTTTTATCATGTAGTGCTGAAGAATCACAAGCACTTTTACTGACTCAAATTTAACTTACACAGAAATGCCAGGAATAGAAGAAAAACGAATACTGGCTATTTTTAGCTAAAGCAGGTGAAAAGTCATAGGAACAAATTCAAAATTCCAGCCATTATTTTCACATGCAGCAAAGTCGAACTGCCACCAGAGTTAACCAACTCCTTACTACTACACAGGCTTTTTCCCTGAATGGTCCTAACAGAGGTGAGTGTCACAAGGAGGCACAGGCCAGGAGGTGAACTTCACTCACTTGACATTCGCCAAGGCAGGTATTAACATGTTAAACAAGCTCAAAAAAAGCTTTTATCTTTGCACAGCAAAGTCAACCATCAATACATGACAGCCTGTTTTTTTCATGATGTTTCCAGTTAGCAGGTTCAGGTTAAATACCAAACAGGCACTTCTTCAGCAAAAAGAACCCAACATGAGTGGGGATTCTGCCAGTTGGCCTTTTCCTTTAAACCGAGTTTAGGGCCTGGATGCTTTGGGGCCAACTGAGAGTAGGCAGCATCAAGCAGCAATCTGATGGAAAAGCAAGATTTGCTGCTGTTCTCCTCCCCCCAAAAGAGCTTTAAGCAAAGCCTAAAAAACAGCCTACAAAAGAGAATCCTCCTCCTCATCAAGGCAGCACTCACGTCCCCACGATGCCCCTGCCCAGGAGGGGCACTGCCCTGGACACCCGCGCTGTGGCGGGGCAGGCGACACCGTACCTGAGAGAGGATGTTGGTGCACTGCTGCAGCAGCGACACGGGCGGGTTGCCGATGCTGGTGGCCAGCTGGACCCGCAGCAGCTGCTCCTTGAGGGTGGCGTTCTCCTGCAGGGCGTGGGCCAGGGCCACAGCAGCACACCAGTTGGACAGAGAGTCCGTGGAGAAGAGGCCCCCGCAGAGCAGCTGACCCGCCGAGACAGAGTTACCTGTAGCTACCAGAGAGGCCAAGAGGTACGAGGGAGATTAAAACAAGCCACATAACTGGCAAAATATTTAAGACAACACAGCTAAAACACAGGAAAAAAAAAAAAATCAAACTAATGAGGTTTTAGACAAATCTAAGCCAAATCACCTTGCCTGGATCAGTAACTTAACAGCAGGTAAATAATTTTTCACAAGACACCAGCTGGTGCACTAAACAGGTGCGAGTTCAGAATTCACTGCAGAGATGGTGGCCTGGCCTACCGTCAATAGTGGATGGCAGGAGCGTTGAGACAATTTCTCCTTGTCCTTTTTGGTTTTTGTACAGAAAGCACTGGAAACAGTAGAGAACAGCACAGCGTAGCACGAACGGCTGCCTCTCGTTTACCATGGACATGAGCAGCACTACGATTGCAGGCCTGTCGGGAAAGCAAGGAAGAGCCTTTAGAACCAAGATGTGAATGAAAGCAACTGCAGGTACATAATACGGGTGTATTCCATGGGTAAGGAAAGATATTGTGGCCTACCACTGCATCTATTACTATTTCAAACAAGGGTATTAAAACCCAAGGTGTTAAAAGTTTTTCAGTTATTTATACACAGAACAAGAGATTGATTATCCGTCTCCCTTGCCTCCAAATCCTCTCTGAACTGTCCTCTGGCTGACAGTGGCAGCTCATCCCAATCTAGCAATTCCTCAGCCATTGCTCATTTGTTTTTCAGGTGCCACATAATACCAGTTTCTAGGCCTCATCTCTCTGCAAACACACCTGACACCCTAATGCTATATCCAATACACCTCACATGAACTTGACGCTGTTACTCCGGATTATAATTACAAGTGTGAAATTTTAAAAATCCTTTCGATTGCCCGTACCAATACATTATCACTGAACAGAGTTAAAACACTTTTCTTCCTCTACCTTGGTGGATTAGAAGGTGCATTTACAGAGGCAAAGTAGTCTTGGTTTGTCTGGCATCCTCGGATGACCTCTGATACAGTATTAATGGTCTAGGGAAAGGGCAGAGAAAAAAGTTAAATCCATGTTTAAATCTGAGCCATGGTCTACCACCCAGATCCCTCAAAAATATTCCAGATTACCCAGACAATTCAATATTGAAAAGCTGAGCATTCCAAGTCTCAGCTCAGAGACTTAAGTAAAACCAGTGTGCATGAAATCAAGGCATTTAACAGCTGTGGAAGATGCTGAGCAAAGGTTAAGGGACAGAAAGCTCAGTCACCTCCAGCTTCATTTTGTATGCCAGATCAGTTTTGCTATGACAGCAAAATGACAGCTAAACTAAACATTTTTAAAAAGTGAAAAGGTGAAACCCTTAAAGAAATTAAGAACTGGAATAAAGGAACCAGTCCACACTCCATCCAAGTGCATGGTTTTATCAAGGGAAAAAACCCTCATCCTACATTACTGGCAGGGCTTTCTAGAAGCTAAACCCCCTCATCATTAGAAGCCTATCAAATTAGAATATTTGTAAACTCTCTCAAAAAGTAAAAACACAAGAAACTCAGCCCCAAACCAGGAAGTCATGAATCAATTCAGCTGCTCTGGGATATGTTGAAATCAAAAGGAACAAAATAGGTAAATCCAAATCCTTTCTGGCTGCAGAATACAATGTAAATAACTCCTCTATTTATGCTGCCCACACAGGAAGCTGACATCTCTGGCATCTGAAATAGTTGCTTAGCAAATATTCAGTTATTCTGTGCAGCAGCTGGTTATCCCTGCAGACTGCTGTTATCACCCATTTGGTCACTCCCACCCCTCCATCCATTGGCCCCTCTTACTTCTGTGAGGATATCAGCAGGAACCCCGGTGGCCATGAGGATGGTGCAGAGCTGCTCTAAGAGCCCACAGTGGAACATGGCCTTCTGACAGCTGCTGGTGGCACCAGGAGGGTTTGTAGGGGACACCAGGACCCGCACAAGCTACAGAGAAGGAAACACTGCCGTGTGAACAGAGCCTGGGACCTTCTGAATGCAAAACCAAACTCATTTGAGGTTTCGCTATAAAGTAGAATTACTTCTTAAAATGGAGACTGAAAACAACAAACAGAATGCTTATTGCTACGTACAGCTGCTTGATTTCCACTTTCATACCGGGGGATTCTTTACATAGAACACCCCTAATTATGTTTTCAGTTTAAATCACTGTTGCATCTCAGGTGACATCAAGTTATGCAATATGCCAGCCATCACAGATTCACCTCTGACATGGTCTGTGCTGAAAGCAGCACAGCTCATGAGCACTGGTAGCTAATTCAGAGCTGATGAACTGGATTTCACAGTTGTGACATTACACTTCTCACTGCACCAGAGCTGACAAAGAGCGGGCATCGGTAATGTGGAGTTGTAACAGCGTTTTACCTGCAGCATCAGGTGAAGATTAGTCACTTTCTGTGCAGACCACCCACAGTTGTCATCTCCAACCTCAAACCAAGGCTTCATACGCTGAATGTATGAACCTTCCTTGAAGAAATTCTGATTGGAATTGTTATTCTTCAACAAGTTTTGCAACAGGAGGAGACAGTCTTCCACCACTATTCCTGATGAGACAAAGTATCAGAAAGTGAATCAAAATATGTCACATGGAAACAAATTAGCTTGTCCATACACAGAGGATGTTCTAGATGGAACAGAGCACACATTTCTGAGCTCTTCCTTCTTAACACACATTAGGCTTGGATCAGTAACTATGAACCTTGTGAAACCATAGTTGTTTTTCTTCCACAGGTCCAAAGCAAATTTCCAAAGCATGTACAGCTCATATCAGTTAAGTGGGTAAATGGGAAAAACTGCCAACAAAACCTCACCATCACTTTGTGTCCTGAAGTTCACCTGTTCCAGAGTCAGACTACACTGTCCCTATCAAATGCACTCAAATGAAGTTCCTCCTGAACTGCATCGTGATTCCGAGGCAGCAGCTCTTCCTGGCTCTCATATTCCTTCTCTTCAATCACTGGCTACCATCTTCAACTCATTTCAAAGCTACTCTTTAGTTTTTGGATTACACTCAGATAAAGGCTCCTCCTATCAGAGGAACAGATAAGTAGCCAGGGAGAAGCAGAGAAGTCTTAACGCTGAGAAATTTACATAACAAGTCTCCTAAAATTATTAGCTGCCTAAAAGTAGCAGATTTTAATCAAAGGTTTGCTGAATATTTCCATGCCAACATACCTGGAGTTATACAGCTGGGAGAGAAGCATTAACTGCTCCTGCAGCCCACAGAAAGGTCATGGAACAGCAACCTGTCATGTTACTGAAATAGACTCTAGTAAACTCATCATGTATCACTAGTAAAAAAAAAGCCCTCAAGCACTGCATTGTTTTTTTGCTCATTTTTCAATTTTTTTTCCCCTCCCAACAGGTGACTGACTCGTCAAGGAGCTAACCAGAAAACTGAAGTTATTAGTGCAGCTGAAGGAACTCAGCAAGCTATTACTTCCAGCCACTCCAACCACCCAAGGATCTCATGGGAGGAATGCAGATGCTTCACTCAGTAAGTGACAAATGCAGCACACACACGTGACACTGCCATTCCAAGCAGATACATGCACAGGCCTAGGTCAAGCAAGAACACACTAACTCACTCACACATGCTCAGAGAAGTGACCTGATGTTTTAACTAAGTATGCCAATTTTTCAAAAGACACTGAAACACAGCTACCTGGTCAATCTGGTTTCACTTATTTTGTTACAACTAGTCTCTAAATTGCGATCCTTTTACCCACTGACCAAGGTCCAACCACCCACTAAGGTAAGGCTGGAAATATCAGCTCATAGTTGCAGAAGCGTAAGGCTAAGCCTTAGACTCCACTGTACCTCCATCGCTGTTTCCTTCCTCCGTTATGATATCCAGAAGTCTCTCAAAGGCATTTTCAAAGGCAACAATCTTCTGTATGGCTGCATTACTTTTGGTCAATTGCTGTAACAACAGGACTCCCTTGACAGGTGGAGGAGAAAAGGAATCAAACTTGGGTTTTAACAGAGCTCCATTGCTTTTCACAAGTCACAGCTCTTGGAAGGATGCTGAATCAGCAGCATAACCCTCTGGCAGGATCACAGGCACACCCTCATGCCCCACAACCCAGCACATCTACACCCCCCCACAGACAGCAGGCACTGGCTCCTCATGCCTCGATACACTGATATAGAGGGCGCCAAGGGGCCCTACAGAACCTCTGTACTCACATCATTGCGGATAACCTCCCTGGAGTCTGCTAGCAA
This sequence comes from Falcunculus frontatus, assembly GCA_013398115.1. Lineage (NCBI taxonomy): Eukaryota > Metazoa > Chordata > Aves > Passeriformes > Falcunculus > Falcunculus frontatus. The sequence continues at coordinate 37,305 of VZRV01011041.1, read as the reverse complement.
ATCCATGAGGCGGGAAACGCCTGCAAGAAACAGTTTTTAAAAAAAAACCATGAAAAGGCGCAGCTTTTTCATGCCGGAGGTCTTTAAAACATCTTGCTGAAGACTCCTCTAGGCCTCTGCCATGTCTGCTGAGCATCAAGCTCAAAGTGTATCAGCAATGGATTCAAGCACTTACCCATAGGGCTGACCAGAATGATCTGCTGCACTTGAGGCCCTTGCTGCTTTAAGAGAGATGTCAGTAGCTTCACTCCAGGCCAGCGAACATGGAAATCAAATTCCTGAAAGGATGGAAAGAACCGTGTTAAGTAATGAACTCCTCAGTATTTAACTCAGATACACTGACAGATGCCTAATACTGCTCAAAGCACAACATAGGTTCCACATGGGAAAAGTAGAATATCATGTTTTTCGCTGAAGTTGGACTACAAAGGAAAGGAAAGAAAGAGTATTTGTATTGTTCTCTCTCTCAAGCACAATTCTTAGTTTGGGAACAAAAATTTTAACAGCTGTAAGTAAAAAGGTAGTCCATGAGGACAAACCATTGGAAAATGAGTTAAATATCATGCTGCTGGAAAGCAGTCACCCTTTCCACTTGAACTGCATCTCAGACATTACTGTCTCATGATGATTTAATGATCATCTGAAAAATAATCCTTGCACGAGGGACAACCACTGCTGTTTGGGGAGCAATAATCTTTATTGTTTCTAATGAAGCAACTAAACCCCTTTCTCAAGTAAGAGGATAAGAGAAAATGGCCACAGGGTGCACCAGGGGAAGTTTAGATTAGCTACTCAGGGAAATTTCTTCACTGAAAAGGTGGTTGGGCATTCAACAGACTGCCCAGGGCAGTGGTGGAGTCATCCCCAGAAGTGTTCAGGAAATGTGGAAGTGGCACTTAGGGACATAGTTTAGCAGTGAACGTGGTGGTGCTGGGTTAACAGTTAGACTCTATGATCCTGGAGGTGATTTCCAACCTAAACGGTTCTGTGACTCTCTTCCATGTTCCCCTGCTTTAAAAGCTGCACCAGTGGTGTTCATGCAGGTCACTCCTGACTCACCTCCAGCCCCACCTTCACTGGATCCTGGCACACCTCAGCCCTCACACCAGCTTCACTAGGAGGACAAAACCATGGCTCTCTCCATTAGGTAAAGCACCACCCATCTGTCAGCAGCCTAAACGTGACACAGTTACTCACCTCCACCAGAGTCAACAGCAGAGTGACATTGTCTTGCTGTTTAATGAAAATCTCTGTGAACTGACTCCCCAAATCATCAACATGTTTCGCTGAATTTTCTTCTGTAACAGTAAAAAAAAAAACATATTACAACACAACTGGAACAACTTCAGCAGCTGTGATTTTTATTCTGACTAAAATAAGGCCATGGGTGACCAAAAGAGTCACTGAGTCACTGTTATAAATGTTAATTGAATTATTTTCAAAACAAACACCAAAACAAGCTTTTCACAAAACAAAAAGCCTACATTATTCTAAATGTAACTTTGGAATCTCAGCAGCTACACCCCCAAATAGCTCCACTAATCCAAGAGAACAGCCCCTCATAAGTACCCTACACCAATGGGCAAAAGCAAAGTACAGGTCACACCAAGAGCCTGGAAGCATGAGGAATCTAAGTCCTCTCATGCTAAATGGCCCAAATACCTTAATTATTCTACTGGGTTTAGCAATAGGAAAAGACCTAAACATCAGGAAGGGAGAAGAGTTGTCACACAGATAAGCATCAAAACCTCTCCATCTTGGAATGCGAATTGATTTCAATTGTGCCAGAATTGAGTGCCATTCCATTCTTCACTCTACAGTTAGACAGAACTGGGCTAGCACATGAATTGTCTTACATAATTATTTCATGCATCGCTGTTGCCTGAACCAAACACAAATGCACAAGTACCCCACTAAATGACAACCCCATGCAAGCAGCATCTCTGCACCAGTGCTTTTCCTAGGCTGAGTGACCATCCACATAACTGTTCCACAAAACAACGGCATGTAGGTACTACTGGTTGACATAATTAAGGAATGTCAGCTGAAAAACTGAGCAAGAGCAATTTTAATTCAAAGGGAAAGGGTTTGTTTTCATAGAAATAAACAGAAAATAAACAGTAAAGCAAATTAATTTCTGACTAAATCCGAAAGTCTTTGGATTTTTTCCTCCTACTTGAAATACAGGATTTATAGCCTGATCAAGGAAACACTAATGAACCATTAACAACTGAGCAGCTACCAAAAGGGTCAAAGACCGCACACCATCTCCACACTCTGCACCTTCCTGGGCTACAGCAAAACAGAGAAATCAAAAGACTACTAGAAAAGTCTGGTGCCAAGGACAAAATCTTAATTCACTGCAAGGTATCACTCTGTAAGGTCTACTTGTGACAGATTTCCAGTGCAGCAAAAGATTTGTTTGGCCTCCCAGACACCAGAGTAGCTGATCATTTCTCATGTCATAGAGCTGTATTTTCCCCTTGAAGCAGGCTTAGCAATACATAGCTTACCAAAGGGGCAGAGGAGCAGCAACACTCTGCTCTAAATTTCTAGCTGCAGAAATTATGAAATACTTCAAAAAATTTTAAAAGGAAGACAGACTGTGAAATATAGCTCTAGCCCAGGCACATAGCCCCTAGCAGGACTTAAGTCCAACAGTGACCTCTCTGAAGCTGAGGGTCTTATCAAGTCTGGGCCATTCCTGAACTGATACATATTCATTTACATAAATGAAGATAAAACTCTACACAAGTTCAGCTTCTGCACTTGCTGCTGAAGAATAAGAGGCAACTCAGCTGGGAATCAATCACACATGGATTGCACATCCTATAGCTGGCTGCAGGCCGAGCAGAGAGAGCCAAAAAAACCTAAACATTTTACTTCCAAAATTAAGTTAAAATATTTCACTTTGACTTTTCCATGAGCTGTGACTGAACATCTTGTCCTCGTCCCCACCCTCAGCTGCAAATAGCATGTGTTTGAACTCTTGATGCCAACTGTTGCCCTTGCACAAGTTCCAGGTGCTAAGGCAAAACCTGAGCAGTATACACAGCCTCTCTCAGGCTGCAGTTGGTTTTTCTTACTCTAGCTTGGTGTTCTTCTATGAAAGGGCCAAATCGACTTTTTTCTTTTCAAGTATTTCTTCTACTATGTTTAACAAAAAACCAAACAGGCAAAGGGAAACTGTATTTTCCACTTACACCAGAGATCTTGCAACCAGCCTTCTACCCATAATTGTTCCTTAAATCTACACATTCCCAGGGCTATCTCAAATCAAGCCAACAATTTCCATCTAGTAAGATCAGCTCTTAGCAATTCACTAGCAAGCAGCACTGCAAACTAGAATTTAGTTTTAAAAAATAAAATCAATTTCAAAAGGAGAACATGCAAAGCATTAGTGGTAACCTAGGGTAGAAGTGAACAGTGTATTTTAACATGCATTACTTAAAAGAGACACTGTGAAGGATGCTCATGTGCAGCTCATGCATCAGTGTCCAGCTTCAGGGGTTCTTGCAAACAGAAACTCTGTTCACCAGTTTCAGCCCCTTAAAATCCTACCAGTTTGGGGCTGCACATCTTTGACATCCTTATCAAGAATTTACCATTACTGCAGTCTCTGGGGATCTGCTGGCATTCAACATGCCAAGTCACAGGAGAAATCACATTGGAAACACACTTGAGCTCCGAAGAGTAAGGATAAAGCTGAAGGCAAAATGCCTTCCCTGAGCTCCAGCTCAAGTTTTTACAGTGTCCTTTTTAAATGGCAGCAAGTGTTACTGGCAGGAGTAGCGACTAGGGCTAAAACAAAGTGCCATATTCATATAAGTAAAGGTTCTTTTACCTTCAGAGTCATCTGTCAGAGCAGATAAAATAAAAAGAAACAAGAGACAGGTTTACAAGTTGAACAGCTTTCCACACAGCACAACAAATTACAGCATAAGCTCAGGTCTCCAAAGCAGCCATCCCAGCTTCCTACAGCAGCCACAAGTTCTCCTGCAGGAAGTTCTTATGGCAGGGGTTAAGCTGAAGCACCCCATAACCTTTACAACCCTGCTCATCTCTCACACACAACTCCAGCTGGACAATTCCCTGCTCTTTGGAAAAACCTGCCAACACTTTTGTCCAGTCCATAATCAAGGTCTTTACCACAAACATGCATTCACCAGCACTGTGAAACTCTGATCTTGTTCTAAACCTTTTTAATCAAGATGGGAAACTGGAGGAACACGGAAAAGAAAGCCAAGTAAGCCAAGCACTATTTGAAACATGGCTTAAAATAACATTCATTGGCCTTTGAGACTGGTTTAACGGCCTTCAAAAATGAAACAGGTAGGAGTGGCATGGATTTTCACAGCCCAGCTGTACAAAGACATGTGGAATCTCTGTAAATCTTTCTCCACTGCCACAGCAGGGTTGAAAAAGGGTTTTCACACTTATATGTGGCACCTTATCACAGGTACCTGAGATTTTATATCTCAACACCCTTGTTAAATCATAGGATGGTAATGTCTCATTTGACAGTAACAGCCCGAACTATCCTTTCCCAACAGCAAAGAAGGACTTGATTCTTGACTGACAAACTAGAAAAAAAAATTACCCCATTCCAACCTGGCTCCTCTTCATAGAACAAAGTTTTTAAAATTAATAAGCAAGAGATTAATTGTAACTTTAATGCAAGCTGCATAAAAAAATCTTTAGCATTGTCCTAAGAGCTATACACAGTAACAAAGCAAGTCTAGGTAAGCATTAGTAAATCACAGTATTACAGCTGATAATTTGAACAAAGCACCAAGGAAAGCAACCCCACAGTTAATACAACTATTGCTACCAAGTGCTTACCTTGCTCCTCCTCTTCTAGGTCATTCGATATTACATTGTAGAGTGTGTCCAAAGCATAGCCAATTATTTCAGAATCTGAACTGCAAATGAAAGAACCACTTTTCTTTAATGACTTATTTCCAACTACTCTTACAACATTGCTCTTCTGCCCAGGCAGTTCCCTTCGCAGCATTAAGCCAAGTAAGAAGCACAGATTTATTGCAGCACCACATAACCATGATCTGTCTGCTCCCTGAACAGAGACAAGCTCCTTTTCCCAGTTCTGTTCCCTCAGGTGAGCCTCAGGAAGTCTGGTGACACCAGGTGACCACAGGATGCTTCACTGTAGGTATGTCTTTAATTTTCTGAGTCACTCCCTCCAGCCTGCTCCTATTCCAGGAGAAATCTCTGGGAATGCTTCAGGCTTGCCAGAAGATCACCCAAGGAAGCTGCAGACAAGCTCCAGCACCTTCCCAGGTGGGACCTTCCCTGCTACACTGTCAGACAGAACCAGAGCCAAACCTCAGAGCTCCAGGAGAATGCAGCAACAGCTGTGCATTCTCACAAACAGTTGGCCTCCATTTCACCAAACCCACTAAACCTAATTATTAAAGGCTTTTGAAATCCAGCACCCCCAGGAAGCTGCAGGGAAGCCTTGCTAACCCCAAAGCATTAGTTCACCTGCTCACACCAACTCTTCTCTCAAGCCCTGCTTCAGGAAGGACCTGTTTGTTCTGTATTAGCAAGGCTGAACCACCTGTAAGCCCTATACTACAACCAAGACACAGCACAAGAGTTTATGGGGCAGAATATAACCATTTCTGCTGCTTGCTTTATTGCTCTTAAAACAAAAAATAGTGAAAGCACAGTTCATCCAAAAAAAAAAAAAAAAGAAAACCTAAAATCACAGAGAAAGGTGCATCCAAGTGCAGAAGGACACACCTCACAGCATTTCCATGACTCTATCGAGCATCTGAAAAGAAGATCATCAAAAAAACCTCTCACTCCAGCTTCTCAGTATTTACTCTCACTGATCTCCAAGGCATTCCCAGTAAGGCCTCCAGACCAAAGATAAATTTGCATTTCATGAGGCTGCTAGGCCAGTTCAGAGCAGAGGCCAAAACAACCACCTAACCTTTTAGTCCATGGAAACAGTCTCATCTAGCAGGTATGATCACTTCTCCAGCTTGCTTATGTCATTTTAGTTCTTCAACACGCTACAACGAAGTCTCTGCTTTCCTTTTCATAGAAATTAAACAATTCCACATCTAAAAACCAAACAAATTATTTCTTGGAATCCTGAAAAGCAAGGCTGCAGCTTGGTGGGTTTTCTAACTTCCCCTGTTAGGGAAATTACAGCAGTTCCAAAAGGATAAGCAAATTTAATGTACACGTGATTAAAAGCAGGCCTTGTTTCTCTGGTTGAAAGAGAAGACATCACAAAATGAGGACAGCAGCATCCCACCTCTGCTGTTCACTGCGTTGCCACCATCTGCTGTTCAGCATATCCCACATCGCATTGATTATTCTGTTCAGGCTGAAGCTGCCCAGCTTTTACTCTATAGTAAAAACCAGTCAAGAAATAAGACTTGTCAGGCATCCATAAGAGGCAGCCTTTGTGCAATGCAACAATCCAGCACAAGTCACCTCACCCAACCTGCCTCTGCTAGTGGTGATTTTCTACGGCATTCAAACAAGATGCCAGGGCTGCCCCAAGTTCACAAACAACAGCAGAGCAGAACCACGTGGAAGTGAAAGCACCCGTGCACTGACTGTCCTGCACATGGATAACTGACATTTGTGAGAAAAAAAAGGGCACGTATTAGGCTCCAAACTCTTTCAACTCTTTCAGTTGTCACACTGAAATTCCGAAACCTTTTAATATATGTAGAAACAAAGCAGTTGAGGATCAAGTTGACTTCTCGCTCCAGTGCCTTCTCTCACACTGACAGTTAAGTGGTATTGCCCCGTTCTACAGTCAAATACCAATTTTTTTTCTAAATAATCTCTGATGGGATGTAGCAACATCTCAACAAGAAGTCTGTAAAAGTCCTCTACCAGATCACTACTTCATATTGCAAAATAAACACGTAGCATAAGAATTCTGGTGTATGTAAGTCTGGAACATGTCAAAGCTGACTCAAGCTCCAGCATGCCCAATTCACAGAACTGGAAAACTTAGATTAAAGAAATCAGTTTTCTACAGAACAAGTTTTAAGCACTTGAGCAGGAGACAGAGCTTCAGGCAACCTACAAGTAAACTGTCTAACAAGTGGAATGACGTCTTCCACTTAAGAAGTGGTATGTTGCTGTTTCAGAGTAAAGGCTGTAACTAATTCAAAGGAAGACCCCAGCATCCAAGGAACTGAGAACTGGACACAGGCAGCAGTTACATTTTTCTAATCAAAGTAAACCTGCTGTCATCTTAAACCTCACAGCAACACAGCCAATGGGCAACAAGCCAGCACATGTGCATGATTTACATGAATACAGTGACATGTGAGAAGACAACTTTGGTCAGTCACTGATTTCTCTTCTTAAGCAGCTGCGGTGCAAAAAAAATAAACAGGTGGAAAAGAGCATTTTTCCACTTCTGCAGAACGCTTCAGGGCACTTCAGATGGACACTGGAAAGGTCCAAAGATCAGACCAGTGGGCACACACCAAAAGAGCAGCCTCTGTCACACCAGCAGCCTCCCAGTTCAATATACCCATCACAATAGGCTTTGGGGACAGCTGAGCCTGTGACTCCCTTATCAACCACTTAATCAGTTCAACTGGCTTTGATTTCCATTGAAAGAGTCCCCAAAGCCTCACCTCTACCATTACTGACACCAAACAGTAACACAAACTCCAACACATGTAACACCTATGCTGATCACACACAGGGACTACAACTCTCTCTCCAAGAAGCCACAGCACCCAAGGCCTGGCCCACCAAACATGCAATAGCAAATGACTCTAGCAACACCTTGTCAAAGTCCGCATTTCTTCAGCTGAAAACCCAAAAAACCCCCATGTATTTATTATTTTTTTCGACTGCAGCCTGAGTCACATGAGACACATGTGCAGAATGGCAGCACACACAAATACCAAAGGATTGACTGGAGCCCAAAAAAGCACTGAAAAGCCTCAAGTCCCTGCCCTGAAGGGTTCAGGCCGCCTTCTCAAATGGATCGGTAGAGCCCCGCCTCCCTCCTCAAAGTTCAAATCTGCCCTCAGAGCAGGTAAGTGGATGAAAGTAGGCTGCCTAACCTAGTTTTTTAAAGGACTTCCCCTTCACATCCATGACAGTTTACCCCTATAACCTTCCCTTTCACTGTTTGCACCAGGTCAGACATTCAATTTCAACTACCCAGCCCACAGAATAGGAGTAACATGGACTTGCCTAGCCAGCAGTCTCACCTTCTTCCCAGCTGGCATAACTGGCCAGGCAAGAAGGGCCTCAACCAGCACCCTTGGGTTGAGCACTGAAGGGTTTCACATCCTATATCCATAACTGGAGCAGGAGCCCTCCTTCCAGACACTGAACTGCAGCTTTCCTAATTCTCCTTGGTATTGGCATCAAAGGACATGCTCCTCCTTCCAGTGTATGCACATCTAGGTATTCCACAGCCTTATGACTGTCTCATATAAATCTACCAGCCTGATGTTCAAATCCAGACTGAATGACTATCCCCATACATTTGCCTACCTAAATACCAAGTAGGTGCAGTATTTGAAGCTTAAATCCAAGGACTGCCAACAGGTTCCATGTTACAACATGTGGGCACTATTAGGTACAGCAGTGGTTGCAAGGACGGATAACCAAGATATTCCACACACCAGATTGCATAAGTATTACATTCTAGTCCACACAGAGCACTCAGACTCGTGCCATCTGTCTTAGCAGAAGCCTTGGAGTCCCGCTCTCCCGTTTACCTGAACCCAACTTGTTTTTTAACATACATCAGCAAAAAAAACACACATGCTGACTTCATTCTTTTCCTTTTGATTCTGTCTAACTCACCTTTTGCCCAATAACAGGTGGATCTGGGTTATTTCAAACCATGTACTCAGTTAAGATGATCCGTTTGGACTCACCTTCCTACAGTAGTGGAAAGATGCCCCTGAGAAGTATTAAGACATACTTCAGTAGTACCTTCACTCTAGAGCTTTCTGTCCCTCATCCTGGTTCCTGGAATTCTGTTCTTTTTACCTCCCAATAGGCTCTGAGGACATTTACCAGCACAAAAAGCCAAGGTGTAGAGCAGTTCCCAGAAACCCAGCTGCCCTCCCAGCTTTGTCAGTACAGGGCACCAGGTCTGCATTTGTTGTGCCAGCAGCTGAGAAGGGTGGGGGCAGCAGCCCAAAGGGGCTGCAGGATGCTTACCGGTCTGTCTGGAGAACGTGTATGAGGTGTTCCATTGCTTGTATGCCGACCTCCAACCGGTATTTCTGTTTGGAGGAGAGAAAAAAAGTTAATGGTCGAGCCCAAACACCAAACAAAGCCTTTTTAGCAGTACCTGACAAAGCTACTTGACATTTACGCCGCTACTCAGGAAGTTGGCTACTTACCTTGGATAATGACTTGAGAGCACGTACAGCATCCCTCCGGTCATCCAGTAACGTGGACGAAGCTACTCGGTCACACAGCTTCTGGATCTGAAAGAGAACGTCCAACACATGGGATAAGCCACCACGCCGGGGCTGCAGGGGAGACTCCCGACACACAACCTAAGGGCAGGAACCGCACGGGAGAGCCGCTCCTTCCCCGTTCCAGCCAGCAGCTCACGGCCCCGAGCAGGACCGGGCACCACCCGGGCCTGTCAGAGGCACCGGCGCAGCCGGCGGCGACAGGGCGGCCCCAGCCGGGGCTGTCCCGGCCCCCCGGCCCTACCCCAGCCCGGCCGCGTCCCCCGCTCACCGTGTCTGCTCCCGAAGGCTGCGGGCCGGCGCTGGGGCCGCCCATGACGCCCCGCAAGAAGTTCATGGCGGCTCGGCCCGGCCCGGCGCTCCCGCTCCCCCCGCGGAAGCGGCCGCCGCGCCTGCGCTGCCACGTGGCACCGCCGCGGCTGCGGGCGGGGCCGGGGCTCCGGGAGCCGCGCGGCCCGGCTCGGCAATGCCGCCTGGGCGGCGGCGGCTGCGCTGCCGGACTGAGGCCAGCTGCGAGAGCTCTGCCCAGTAGTGCTCGGCACCCACAGCGAGGCCTGCCTTCCCCATGAGGAAAGGGCCCCCGAACAGGTCTGAATGGCGGGGCAGCCCGCAGAACGTTTTGCTGCGCGTTTGCTCACAATGAACAGATACGCAGGGGCTGGGGACACCAACCTGTGTGAAAAGTGAAACAGCACACCCCTCTTAACACAGTTGCGCCGGCGTCTCGGGGCCTGTGCACCCAGAACAATCCCTAGGCAAACGCTACGGCTTGAAATTCAGAAGTTGCATTTCCTAATGAAAAACAGAAAAGTGACAGGTACTCTTAACTACAAGTAGAAAACGTCCAAGTACTTGTGAAACTGAGTCACCTCAGTGAGAACCAGAAGCTTACCTAGGTAACACCGACTGTTGAAGTCCAAGAGAAGAGCATAAAAGACTCGAATTACTTTCAGATGTTGAATGCCCCCACTGGATGCTACTGCAACATATTCTGGATTCCTGCTGAGGAACAACAGCCGAGAAACAGACCTTCAAACTCTTGAGGCAGTGTACCCGCAAACCAGCTCCCAGCCTGATGCTGCCTTCCTGATGGTTACTGGTAGGGTTTGGCAGTGTTTGGCTTATTCTACGTATCTAATTAAAGCCATTTTAATTGCAACTACAGCAAATGGGCACAGAAAGTGCCAAGATCATCAGTTCCAAAAACTAGTTCATTTCATTCCAGGGAGACAACCCCTCTCACATCACAATTTAAATCAAGACTTTTGGGGATTTGATTTTCCTTATCAACTACAGAAGGAAATTAACCACCCAGCACGTGGCCCAGAGAGTTTTTACCTTGTTGGGCAACAAAGACCCCTTCAGCCAGGTTTGGTCACCAAAGAACTAGGTGGTTACAGCAACCATAGCCATGTCAGCAGTTTCTTGATCCACAGGAGGACAACTCCAGCCTGCAGCCACCACACACCCCCCAGCTTTGCTCCAGCCTTGCCAAGCACAGCCATGCACACCTGGGCTTTGCATCCCTGACTCTGCTTCTCCCCTCAGCCGGCCCAGCAGCATGCTGGTGCTACAAAACTGAGCTGGAGCTCACTCATAACTGCTCTAGTTTGTATATGCCCAAATCCTCTTGCACCTCGTTGCCCACTAGCAACAAAACAAGTCTGAGAAAAGAAAAACACTCCTTCTCCTAAACCAAAGGTGTTTAGATACTCAAAGGTTAAGAAATGTTTCCTCCCCTTCCCAACAGTGATAATTCAAGGCCCATTCTGGGCCAGTGCATACACCAGAACTCACCTGACATGTGCAAGTTTGGCATAAAGAGATTCTGGTCCTTAGCAAGAAAAAAATGAAACAACCAACACCAGGTTCTTCCACAACCCAAAATTTATTTCAGTATTTCTATCTGCATATATACAACCCCTGAGAAAGAAGGTGAGTTGCTTCCAAAAGAAATGTCTGACACACCCCAGCTGTCCTCTTGGAGACACAAAATACTCCAAGGGGCAAGTTCTGCCACCCCGGAAAGGAGTTATTTGGTGTTTGACCTGCAGTCATGGACTGCTTTTTATTTCAGCATAACTCAAAAACGCTTCTGTTTCAGTGAGAAGCTGTGAACTTCTAACTGAGCAATGGATGGGGCCACAGCTCTCCGCAGACCCCTGCTGTATCCCAGTACTGACCGCACCCTGGCTCTACAGGCTGGAGACCGCCGTCCAAGCGAAATAGCTCCGGTGGACAACACCAAGGGGGTCAGGAACCAAACTCGTCCGGCCACGCTCCACGAGGGGCACCGCTGCCTTGAGGCCATGGTAAGGACCGGACACTCGGGCACACATAAAGAAGAACAGGATCAGTTAAGTAGGAGCAAAGAGCAAGGCCCGCTCTGCCCGCGCCTCCGCTCCCAGCACCGCTCCCATCGCTCCGTAACTGCCCCCGGCCCCCGCTGGCGAGAAATACGCGCGCGCGCCTGGCGTCACTGCGCCAGCCCGGTGGCGATTGGTGGAGAGTGCCCGGGGACGCCCCGCCCTTCCCCTCGCTGCTCCGCCCGTCTGCCCGCTCTGCGCAGGCGCGCGCGCGCACGCAGGCACGCACGGGAGTCGCGGTCGCTCGCCCTCCCCCGCCCGCCCGGCTGTGACACCGCC